>CM076582.1:578438135-579038135 GCA_034641835.2 Pinus albicaulis | reverse complement strand
GATATAAGGCAGATATGAAGACTGATGCACAGCAGTGAAGGAGATACAGAACAGAGCTGATATCCAAGGTAAATCAACAAGTGTTTTCCTTTTGAAAGAGTAAGGAAGTTGGAGCTTCCCTATCAAGTTGTAGCTTGATAGATGTTAGTTGTAGCTGACTGAGGTTGGAGCCTACTGTAGGTTGGTTCCTGCAGAAAATAGATGGGAGTTTGTGCTTCCACATCAAGTTGTAGCTTGATAAAATGTCAGTTGTAGCGGACTGAGGTTGGAGCCTCCTATAGGTTGGTGCCTGCAGAAAATTGATGGGAGTTGGAGCTTCCCTGCAAGTTGTAGCTTGCAGAATTGAGGTTGGAGCCTCCTGTAGGTTGGTGCCTGCAGAAAATCAGTGGTGAGAGGGAGTTGGAGCTTGCCTTTGCATCACAAAAATAATAAGATGTGGTTTTCTCCCTTTATGGGTTTCCACTTATATCTGGTGTTTCTGTGCATAATGTCTATGTGTTAATGTGGTTTATCTAATCTGCTTAATACATGTTGCTTACATATTAAGACTACTGTTACATAAACAAATCTGCTTGATACTTGCTGCTCACAAATTAAGATTGCTCACATATTAAGTTGATCATGAAATGAAGGTGTAAATAAGTTTTAAGGGAAAAGTTTTAAAAGTCTATGTATGTGTTAAACTGATTCACCCCCCCCCCCCCCCTCTCAGTTTAACTAAGGGTTCAACACAAGTAGATGATCAGGAAGAGATGGCGACTCCAACGATCAGTGAAGCTTTCTCAGAGTCACCTTGGTATACAGATATCATATTTGTACTCCTAAATTTACAAGCTCCTCCTGGATTGTCAAGAACCAAAGCCAGATTCTTAAAACTAAAGGCAGTAAGATTTTGTATTTTAGATAATGTCCTTTTTTGGAGAGATCATAGTGAGATTTTATTAAATTGCTTACTAAAGGAAGAAGCTGACAAAATACTTGAAGAATTTCATGCAGGTGACTATGTAGGACATCTATATTGGAAAACTATAGCAGATAAGATCCTAAGAGCTGGTTTTTACTGGCCTACTTTGTTTGCTGATGTCAAAAGGTATGTAACTTCATGTCATAAGTGCCAAATTTTTTAGGGTAAGAATAAATTATTACCCCTCCCTTTAAAGCCTATTTTCACTAAAATGCCATTTCAACAATGGGGTTTAGACTTCATTGGTGAAATTCACCCTCCTTATTCAAGCCAACATAAGTGGATTTTGACAGCCACTGATTATTTTATCAAGTGGATTGAAGCCATACCCTCCAGACAAGCCACAGATACTGTCATTATTTCCTTCCTAGAAAACAACATTCTTTCAAGATTTGGATTTCCCCAAAAGATAATTACTGATAATGCAGCAGCATTCAAATCCAAGAAAATGATTGACTTTTGCCACAAATACTATATTACCTTAGGTCATTCTACTGCATATTACCCCCAAGGTAATGGCCTAGCTGAATCCTCAAACAAGAGCCTTGTAAATATCATAAAAAAGTTACTTGAAGACAATAAAAAGACTTGGATTAAGAAGTTAGTCAATGCCTTAAGGGCAGATAGACTTACTACTAAAAAATCCATTGGCACTTCTCCTTATCAACTTGGCTATGGAATTGATGTTGTTTTTCCATCCTCCCTAGATGTACCAATGATGAAAATTATCCAAGAGTTATAAGTGGAAACAAATGATATTCAAAGAAGAATCAATCAAACTATTCACTTGCAACAAACAAGGGAAGAAATTTATATCAAATCTCAAGTCGTTCAAGATAAAATCAAGAAATTTTTTGGTAAGAAGACTAAAGATGATGATTTCTACATAGGAGATAAAGTGTTAAAGTGGGATTCCAGAAGAGAAGACAAAGGAAAACATGGAAAATTTGATTTTCTATGGAAAGGACCTTATGTGATTTATGGATATAGAGGTAATAATGGTTTCTTCCTGAAAGAAATGGATGGAACAGATCTGCAAGAAGGACTAGTAAATGGCAGAATGCTGAAACACTACTACTCTCTTGAGCTAACAAATAGTTAGTTTTTATTCACTTTGATCATTGTACATATACATTGCAGAGTTTAGATTGGATTGGATGTTTCCCTAACAAAGTTGAAGCCCGAAGAGAAGGCCCTAAGCTTTGAAAGGTAATATCATAGGTATGAATAAGTTGCAGATATCAGAAGACATTTACAGGGTCATCACAGTCAAATTCTAAAAGCTACTAGTTTCAAAGTTCTTGATATTTCACCAGGAAATGTCATCCCCATGTGGAGTCACTGTGAAAGTCCTATAATAATAGGGTTCATAAATTTTGAATTGACTTTGATATTCTTGTAAATATGTACATACCTTGCTTTCTGTAAGTTGTTTTCCCATATTTTGAAAAAAATGAAAAATAATAAAAAAGCCAAAAAAAAGGGTTAAAAGTCCTAAAAGAAAAATCAAAGGACTTAGAAAAATATAAACCCCAAAAGAAAAAAGAGGAATAAGACCTGAAAGTGAGCAAGATCAAATGCCACTACTTTACTTTTTACTGCAAAAATAATGATTATGTGCAAAGTGTCAATAAATGCCATAATACATGATCAGTTAAATAGTTTAATCTTAACTTTTCATGTTTTCAATTTCATGTTTTAGATAGTGAATGAAGATTTGTCAAACAGTTTAAACTTGACAAATCAGTAGATAGGTAGAGAATAATGAGGAGCTCAACAGTTTAATTTGAGCCTTCGGATGAAATAAGGTAGATCTAGATAGTTTCATGCTTTGAAAGAAAATGTTTGAGGGTTGCAAGTCTAAATGCACCTACATAATGAAGAAAAAATGTTAGAAATAAAGTTGGGTAGGTAGAAAGCAGTTGAGAAATCATGTAAATAAGACATCATCGGGCAAAATCACGAATTTCCCCTCCCCTATAGGTATTCACTATTCTAAACTTTTAGTCAAAAAGGCTCAGAGCATTTTTCTGACTTTTGTTGGGACTGGACCCAAGGCTCGATGACTGATAAGTTAAAAATATTGAATTCCTACCTTAAACCCTCATTCATCAACATTTACCGTTCATTCATACATCAAAACGTCTTTTCCTAAGTAAAGACACATTCTTACTTAGTAAAATTGTAACCCTAAAATAGTTAACTTCATTCCCTTCAAAAAATCATTCATAAAACCCTCAAAATACATTTATCCTAAATATTAGTGAAGTAATATAAAAGATGAGCAATGCTTTATTTTTATACTTAGAGATAATATGTGTTTTGTTTTCTTTTTACTATCCCTTTATTCATATTAACATCTAACTTATTGTAGTAAATCCCTAAAACTACACCTACCCGTATATATTAAATCCATTATATTTAAAATAACCCCCTTAAACCCACTATTTTAAGCTTTAGACCAATGTTATATACCCCCATGTGCGCAAATAAAACCCCTCCCAAAACCCATTGGTCTAAAAAATATCGTTATTTAAATACCCTGCCCCTATAGTTTTTGAAAACTGTCAAAAGGTTTAAAAACTATATAATAAACTAAAACCCGCACCCGCATATGTTTTTATTGAAACATTTCATGAAAATGTTTTAATTTAAATATACATTATATTTCCCCCCGCCATCGTATAACCCAAGTTTTGAATTAAACCAATGTCTATTTATAAAGTTTAAAGCCCATTGTCGCATAGCACATCCCGGTCCCACCTCCCATTCCGACGCAACTTCCAAGCAAATCTGGACCCTTCGCATCGATTCCCTAGATCCAACGGCACAGATCCAATATTGCGCAGAAAAGTTGCGAATTCATCTAACCACCAAACCTGCGCGAAATGGATGGTTTCACTATAACCTCTCTCCTCCACGTGCCCTTCAAACATTGGATTGCGTGGGTTAAGCCCAAAACTGCTTACCACCAAATCGCTGCATAATAACGACTATGGTTTTCATCCCATTGAACTCTGAAACCTCTCCTCCCGCCTGTTGCGACCTGCATTCAATGTTGGATTAATACAACCAAAATACATAATAAACCTTCAGAAATACATTCATTTCATATAATTCTTGCGCGTTTAACCCACTGAACTGCCTTTCCCGATTGTAAAAAACCCTTTTTAAATTCTCTTTTTTGCCATTTTCATGCCCGAAACCTGCAACATTAGCCCTGCAACCTTGAAGACTGCTAAGGAGCTGCGCATTGCTCCAAACAATTCACCGAAGCCGTCAACTCAGCCAGAACCTCAAAAACCATTACGAAGATCAAATGCCTGCATTACAATAGGTATATCTCTAAAAAAATTGAACCTGCAATCAATTTAAAGACCTTTTTAAAGAACAAACACTCCCAGAGTTCTACAAATTGATTAATAAACTGGCCCAAAAACAGGCCAATCTCTGGCAAATTTTTCCTAGAAACCCTGTTTCTCTGCTATGCACTATTTTGAGGAAATTGGTGAGTTTTCACAGTTTAATAGTCTATTTCAAGCTCTAAAAAAGGCCAGAAAACCTCTGCAGGTACCCTAAGCCTCTGTAACCCTTTTCAAAAGAGTGTTTAGCCCAAATTTCCATTAAGAAACTCAGGAAACCCCTGTTTTATGTTTTAAACCAACTCTAAAGCCTCTAAGCCTCTTTGACAGGCCTAATTGAAAAGAAAACCCAAAGAAAAGCCTATACTTTGCCAAATTTGCCCAATAAATCCTCTGCTATAGTAAAATTACTTCTACAAACTGTCTAAACTTGCAAAAGTAGATCAAAATGCCTAAAAAGCAAAGTGTAAGCAAGCATGAAGGTTCTAAAGCACCTAAACCTACCCTTGCCATGACTTCAAGTACTGCTATTGTTGTCAATCCATTGCAACCACCTGTTGTTGATATTGAACACATTCCCCTAGCTAATACTGATTATAAGATAGCAGATCCTATAGTTGAATTCAACCTGCTAGATATCCATAACTGGTGCTATGAGAAGTCTTTAGATGATCATGAAGAAGTTCATATTTGGGAATCCCATTTGCCGAAATATGTTGTCCCATTGACTCGCCCATGTCAGGAGATCATTTGGTTGTGTCAGCAGTATTATGTTCTAGAGCAAAGAGCCATTGTAAATGCCAGTAAAGAAGTGCTTTTACCATCACTGCAGAATCAATTAACCAAATGTTGCAGCTTCAGCCTGACCCCCAAGTAGTCCCTTTGTCTATAGAGGCCCTCACCAAGCTATATATTGGCCTAGATTTTCCCAAAAGGTTCATGATTGTTCAGACTTTTATGCCTCTGCATGTAGAAATTCCCAAGTTAAATCCTCCATATTCTACTGCTAAATTTCCTGAAGGTTCAAGACATGTGATTTCCATGCTTTCTTTCATCCTTTGATATTTCACTGATGAACACACTGATGAGTCCATCTTGGGATTCTTATCCACCTTTTCTCCAGGTCAACCACCCTTAGTAATCTTTGATTACACTGGTTTCATTGCTGATAGTATTCATTATCAATTGACCAATTTACAAATTGAGGGAGTATTCTGATATACTTCCTACTTTTTTCATATGTTCCTGCACTTCCAATCAGATAAATTTCCAATCACTCTTCAAAAACTTTACATAAAGGCAAATCCTCTATCTGTCATTTTTTGGACATCATTGCTCAGAAAAGAATGTACAGATTTCAGTGATTCAGAGTTTTCAGAGTTATTTTTACATCCAGTGATCACCATGTTGACCAAGATAGAGCAGCCTAGAATAAATGAGGAAATGAAGAAGATATTGCAATTATCAGAGCAGAATAAGGTTGGTGATTGGTATATATATGAGAAATATACTGAAATTAGAGTCTTTGGATCAAACTTGTTACCTTACATGTTACCCAAACATCCTTCAATGAGGATCTTTGCCTTGGAGTATATCAGACAGATCCTAAACTCTGATTCAATCAATTTCATGGCAGCTAAGAAGAAGACCCAATTCAAACTTAAAAATCAAATTGGGCCATTCATATGCAATCACAGGGATGCAGAAAAAGAAGCAGCAAATTAGTTATTGGAATATAAATTTGAAGAGAGTTTCCCTTGGAACTATGATCCAGAAGAGATCTTGAGCAACCTAAGGGTTAAATGCAAATTAACACCCTTTATACATGAAGCTAAACCAGAAATATAAAATTTTGCCAATCAGCTTAAATGGACTGAAAACACTTTAATAGATGTAGTGAACAAAGGTAATACTAGTCATACCTTAGAGACTGCAAATCAACCAGAGAAGTCCACCAAAAGAATAAGGGAAAAATGAGCCTATGTGGCAGAGACTACAACAGAAACAAGGTTCAAGATCATTTATAACAAAAGGCCTAAACTAGATACAACAGGTAAAGGAAAAGTGACAATAGATGTTGAAGAAACAGAGCCTTTAAATACCAACACAAGTTTGCCAGAGACAAATGTAGCTACCACAATTATCAATGAGCCAAATCAGAATGAAGAAATCAATAATGAAAATACACAGTTGATGGAAAGACAAAAAAGCATGGAAGCTTCTTCCTCACAAGCAGCTGAGGAAAAGGATTTGGATATTAAGGAGAAATATAAGTAGATTAAACTGAAGAATGAGGAAATCAAAACTGAAATTTACTCTCAGTTCTTGAAACAAAAGCCAGGTAATCAAAACAGATTCCTATCAGCATTTGATTACTCATGTAAAAAATTGATTATGTCAGTATTACAGCCCACAGTATTAGTTCCGAAGACAGTTACTGACTATAAGAAAGTTGATCTAGAAGTAGTTACAGACAGTATCCATGAATTAGATCAAATAGAGTTTCACAGGCAAAGCTCAGAGATGTTGTATTCCACAGTTACAACAAAAGCTATGAGTGCTCAAAAGCTACAAACTACCATCTCCAATATGCAAGATCAAATGAAGATGGACAAAGCTTCATTATATGCCAAGGATCTAAGGATAAAAGCCTTAGAAGAATTAGTATTGCAGGTAGGATATGATCCTACTAATATCAAAGCAGCAGAAGCATTGGTGAAAAAGAAAAATGAGGATATAGCAGCCTTGAGGAAACAACTCAAACTTCCTCAAAGTGAGCATCCTCAGACAAAATAAGTCATATAGGAACAGAATGAAAAAAGATGAAATGATGAATTTAATTCTTCAGTTGACAACCCAGGCTAAGGAAATGGAAATACAGATGGACAAACTTGTCCAAGAAAAGGAGACAGTAAAAGAACTAGTGATTCCTACAGTCATTCCAGTTATCACTGCAGCAGTGCCTTCAACTTTAGGAGAAAAGTTGACACCCAAAGAACCACTAGCTACTGTAGTACCAGTGACTTCTTCCACTACATCAGCCACTAAATCATCTACCACAGCAGTACAACCTATAGATGATGCCAGCAAAATAGTGAAAGCAATGGAAGAGATGTCTTTAAAGACAAATGAGATTAACAAGTTGACAAAAATGGTTGAAAATCTTGAAAAGTAAAATAAATCAGCTCAGGTAAATGCTAAGATACATGAACAAAATGCCAGCAGATTGAGTGAAGAGTTAAAAAAGTTGCAAAAGGAATTAACTTTGAAGGATCAGATATCATACATCAAAAATTACCTTTGGAATAATATCATTGAAGCCATCCATGATGTATGACCTTCAATTCAGGTAATTTTTGAGCAAAGAGAGTTATTATTAGCAGCCCAAGTAGAAATTCAAAAGACTCAAACTGATTTGGTTGATAAACCAAAGCAAGCAGTAAGGCTAATCAATTTCCTTAACAACAAAAATAGACAAGAGTTGGAAGATCTCAAAATAACAGACAGAACTGCAACTATCCTAGAAATTAGGAAAGTCACAACAAAGTGAAATTTGATGAGGCAACTTGAAGAAAAGTGTGAAGGCATGAATATTGCCATAACCAGGTTCATGGTTAAATTCACAAGTTTAAGGCAAAAAGGACTCCCTGATATCATGGTTATTAATGATAAATTAATGTCTCAAAATGAATATGATAAGAAGATAAGAGAATTTGCCAAGAAACAGATACATAAACCAACAAGTCAAGGCATCCCAACAGGAAAAATGTTACTCAAGAGTTTTGAAGATTTATTTTACTTGCAGCATGAGATCAAACACTTGTTTGTCATCAAGCCAACCTTTGCTAGATATACATAAGTTGATGAGAACTTTAGGAAATTAAAAAATATTCAAATTCCTAAAAATGAGGATTGGCAGTCACTTACTGATTTGCTATGAAGGATAAAAGACAAGCTAGTGAAAAGAAGGAAGAAAAATGTTTTCTAAATTACAGTCAAAACAAATTTTATTTACAGCAGTAAACAATTTTTGACTAAGGGTTAAAGAGTATCAGTGAATAAAGAGTATCCGAGAAAGAGTATCAGACAAGGCAGATCAAATTCAAAAAATATCTAAAAGCCAGCAAGGAGGACACCAAGGCAGCCAGCTACTTTATCCTCAAAACTGTTTCTATTTCTTTTGGATAAAATAGGACAGCTTGCTGATTTGTTAAGCAGTTGTCTCTATTATTATTGTAAAGATATTTTATTTTCCTAAGATTATTCCTAAAAGTCTTCTAGGATATTTTGTAAAACATTATGTATAAATACTTCATCTTTAGAAGTATTTTGGGTGGAATAAAATTGCTGGGATTGTTATAGTCATTTCTTCTTGGACTTTAAAGCTTTTGTGTGTCAAAACTTCGAGTAGCAGGTTGGATCAAAGCAAATTGGCATCATACTTCAGGATTCCTGTGATGAGCTATTTGGAGTGAAGTATTTTCTTCACTTGTCATTGTTTCATTTCTTTGTTACATGCATCCATTTATGTTTATGCTAAATCTGAATGTATAACTAGGAGTATTACTATAGGATTTGTTAAGAGCACCCTGTTTTTAACTAGTTATCTTTTATATGTTTTCCTTTGATTTCCAGTGTAGGGAACCCTTAATTGCTCCCTCTTTCATTTGACCTCTTCTTACTACTTCTTTTTCCGGATTTAAGGATTCTTAAGTGCCCTTTATCCCGATCATATCACCTCACAAAAAACAACTTTCCAAGATCTCCAAGGGTTATCTATCTTGCCCTGAAGACATTTGACCTTTTTGCCCTTGATCCCAGTGTTGTTTGCTTGATTTTGACTCCATAGCCCAATGGACAAATAGATTTCCCACTATCCATCCTTTCAAGTGATTTTTCCCACCAAATCTACCAAAACCAAACCAAAACTGCACATTCATAACTAGCCTAATATTCACAAATTAAAACAAAGTTAAACTTTAAAGGGAGAGCCCTCTCTGAGCCCTACGAAGGCTAGATCCTAGAGTTTGAAGTAGGTTTGTGGTTACCTCTAGAATTCTTTGACTAAAAACCAAAATCACACAACTTAAGAATTACTAGAGTGATAACAGACACAATTGATGGTGATCCTTCATTGATCATCCGAGAGAAGGAAACCAAGATTAGAAACCTCGAAGCTAATCTTGAGAGGTCCAAGTTTGTCATTAACTTTCTCAAACAAGAGAACCAGCAGCTGAAGACCAAACACACCATTGATGAAGTAAGATGCATCAAAGCACAAAGAGAAGCAGAGAAGGCTAAAGCTTTGCTTGAAGAGACACTAGAGAAATTTGATGAACCCGATGATGAGGAGGATCAACCTCCAAGACAGAGACCTAGGACTAGAGGGCTGAAAAGAGCTCTAGCCCTAGAGAGACAAAGAGAAGCTGAGCTAGTAGACCAGCTTACCCTAAATGAATAGCTTGCTATAGAAATCAGTGAGAACAGAGAATCATGGCTTGATAGAGCCAACAAGCACTTGGAGAAGCTCTTGGCCAAGGCTCAAAAGGACAATGATATTCAAAGAAAGATGGCAAAGCATTATGCCATGAGGAACAAAATTGCAAGGGCCAAGCTCAAATGAGCCCATGCAAAAATTGAAGCCTTGACCAAACAAGAGGAGAAAATGAGGCTAGACATACTTGCTGAGGTAACACTCCATGCCTCAAATACATGATCAGCCATCTTCCCACCAATTTTGACAAGTTTTGGGCAAATTTTGCAAATCTGTGAAATTCTGTGTTTTTGAGGATATTTTTAGCACAATCAAAGTGTCAAGGCTCAAACGCACAACACCTCTTTTTTGGGGCGTCTAATGAGAAAATGGCCACCACCAGTAGATTCAGAATGATGAGGACATGAACCCTGTGCATTTGCATTGCTTCCAGATCTTGGAAAAACTTCTCTGCAACAGGAAGAATGATTGGACTGCATCCCACTGACTGGCCCAGCGTAGCCTCAGCGTTGCTCAAAAGTGGTATGCGTAACCCCAGAGTGGGTGACGCAGTCCTTACGCTGGCCTGGGAAGGCTCTACATAAGCCTGATGGCCTTCTATAGCTACAGCGCTGCCCCTTCTTAGGTCTGCAAACTCCTGCTGCCAAGCTGCCCCATTCGGATCTCTGCTGCTGTCCTACAAAATAAATATTCTTCATCTGATTTGTTGGAGATTCAGCTTGATCTGCTATCGCTCTGATACCATGTGAAAATTTCTGAATACAGTTATGCAGAAATCCTATTGTAGTATCATGGTTTACTTCTCCTACTTGATTAAGTTGTACAAATTATTTCAAAAAAAAAAAAAAAATTTCAGAAAATACCGAAGTAAACACAACTAACAACCTACACATGCATATCATTTACTGAATATTATGCTCATTCAACAAAGTGGCACTCATTTTTGGACATAAGTGCCCGGAAAAACCCAAAGCGAGAAAACTGATGGAGTAGATATGAGGGTTTATTATTATTAAGTAGAATTTGAGTACATCAAATCTGGGCACCAAATCTGGTTAACCCGACAGAGAAAAAGTATATCTGCAACTAACCTGTTGTTTTGTGACCAAGATTCTGATTGATCCACACGCTCAAACGAGATTTACAAGACTCAGCCCGATTCTGGCACTAGAAATCCGAGCACTGCCCCTGAAGCCCTAGTATCAGCCCTGCTAGGCTCTGCGTGCCTCTGCGCTGCTCAGAAGGGGACTGTGTAACCCCAGAGTTGGTGACACAGTCCTTACGTTGCCTCTGGAGGCCCTTGCGTAACTCTGGAAGCCCTCTGAAGCTACAACGCTGCCCCTCCTGGACCTGCGTAGCGGCTGAAGCTGTGTTGCGTAACTATTGTTGATGTTGCTCTTGCTCCTCTGCACTGTCCTTGAATGTTGCTCTGCCTCTTGCTGACTCTTGGCTCCAGGATCAGATCATCCCCTCAGCCAATACTACCCCTCGCTGCAGAAAACTCCTCCGAAAATTCTTAGCAAACCCTGCCCTAGAATTCTAGCTTAGTTTCTCAGCTCTGCCTTCGTGTATGTGTCTCCAACTGACCCTCAAGCCTTTCTCTTATACTTTTTTGTTGAACACATGAACGATCGAGATTAAATCACTTATCAACGGCTGAGATTAAAAGACTGCTTGATCTGCATCACTTAGAACATTTCAGCACATGTGTTAATTAATTCACTTCAATTATTTAATTTCCCTAAGTTTAGACTTAGGGATTACATTAAAATAATTAATTATTTGAATAACTTCAACACTAGATGAAATTTATCCAAACACTTTCTGGGTTTTGGAGGTTATGTGTTTCTTAGCCCCTCCACAAAGTTTCAGGGCTAGAGCACATCTAATGCTACCCTAACTACACAAAATCTCAACGAAAAAGGTTTCATCAGAAAAGCCTCATAGACCCCTCAATTAGATTAATTAGCCAATAATTAAGTATTTCCTAAGTCTAACTTAGGAAAAGTGGTTAATTAAATCAAATTAATTGAGGGAAATCGATTTTTCTCTAAAGAGTTCTGAAAAAGTGAATTGATGGAGTCAAGATGATCATAGACATCGATTGAGATGTGATCATGGCCATTGGTTGCCCAACAAAAGATTGTAAGAGCAAGTCAATGGGGTTTGGAGAAGACATTGAAGAGAGTTGAGTTATTCCACTGCCAAGTTGCAGTGATTCAACAAGGAAGCAGTTGAAGCTAGGAAGTCACTAGTAGCTAGGTGGTTTATGGTATTCTAGAGTTAGGAAAGGAGGCTGAGTTTTCCAGTAGAGGAGGCCAATTGAACTAGTGCAAGTAGCTAGTTCCACAATTCGAGTTGCAGGAGCAGTAAATCACTTCTAGTTGCCAGGAGAGTTGCCGGAAGGAGGTGTGAGTAGCTTCATGAGGCAGAGGGAGGCAGGATGACTTGTAGAGAGGAGTCCCGGAGGCTATGCAAATTTCCTAGAGGATGCAGTGCACATTCTTGGCAGACAGTGCGAGTGCCAGAGAGGAATGCGAGCGACTTTGAGGAGGCCAAATCGATTTTCTGGAGGGAAAATGTTTTTCCCAGTTATTTTCTAGTGAGATAAAATTGTTAGAGATTTTCCAGGAATTCAAGCAGTTGTAATTTTCTATGTTTGTTGAAGCATAATAATAAAACCCTCATCTACTGCATTGGTTTTCCCTTCAAGGTTTTTCTAGGGACAATTGTCCAAAAATAACAGTGTCTAAATTTTTGGGTGTCTGTGCATTATTTTCTTAGTTTTAGTATTTTATTTTTTGCAGTGTATTTTATTTGTAAAAAATTGTAGTGTGAGTTTTTCGATCTTTGTTGTTAATAATTAATAGGAGACAGGTACAATGCATAAGTTAAGAGATAAATTTCCAATAGCTACAGTTCATGGAAATATCACACTCATTCAATAATTTACATGGTATCAGAGCAAACCAAAGTTAAATGGGCTATAACGAAAGTTAGAGAAAAACAAAAGATCTAAATTGATGTGGAGGAGAAAGAATTACATGTGAATTGTTGTCGAAAAATCTAGCAGGCTCGGTGCAAAGTCTCACTGGGCGAGGGGCCAAACCTTATGGCAACAATGAGGAAGGCTTGCCATTGTCACCTCAACGACCTTCCTCCTGCTCTTTTGTAAGATTTCAAGGGAGGTTTACATAAATCACCTATAACGGTATTCTAATACTAGTGTATCCCTCATATTGTTATTGTTGTGCCCCATAGAAGCCCACTATTGTTATTGTTGTGTCCTTGCATTATTATTGTTATGTAGGCCCTAATTATATTTTGACCCTATAGACTCCTATATATACAAAGGAGGTCTTTTCATTTGAATCATCCAAGAATTGTTCATTTATGTGATGTAAAGGGAGGTTTCCCCCTCGAATTGTTCATTTGCATAGCTTTTGTTTGAAAAATCAATTTGAAGTGATTCAAAGGGCATAGTGAAGCCTAAATATCATTAGCTAGTTCTAAAATGCCCCCCAAACAAAAAACTGCTACACCCGTTAAGCCCTCGGAAAGCTCTACTATGACGCATGAGGAAGAGGAAGAAATGTAACATGATATATCAAAATTACGGGACCAAGTGCAACAAATTTTTCTCTCATAAAGAACAACCAAAAATGGATTGGAAGCAATGATGAATGTTAAGATGGATGGTTTAAAAGGGGACATGGAAGGTTTAAAAGTAAACATAAAAGGGGACATGGATGGTTTAAAAGGGGACATGAAAGGTCTAAAAGTAGACATGGAAGGTTTGAAAGAAGGTTTGACAAAGTTGCTACAAGAAAGACATCCTAATGGTGACGAGGTACTCCATGAAAATCATGATGAAAACAAAAGGAATATGAATTATGATTTTAGAGATTCCAATTTTGGGTTGAATGTGAAAATTACTACACTGGAATCCTGTTGTAGCAACTGGTATTATTTCTCCTAATTGTTAATTAAAATTTAACAATTTATCTGCTACAACAAATATCAAAATAAACACACTGCAACCTTCACAAATAAAATTCTACAGAAAAATAAAACGCTGGAAGCTAAGAAATGCTAGCACACACATAAAATATAACATAATTATTTTTGGATAAAAGACTTCGGAAAAACCCAATGCGAGAAAACCATTACAGTAGTGATGGTTTTTATTATTATGCAGTAGTGAATTTCTGAGTACAGTCTGGATGCTTGAAACTGGCAATCCACAAAAAGAAAATATGGGCAAAATTATGAGGGAATTACCCTTCCTCCACAAGAAATCCCGACACAACTTGCCTACAGAAAATTTGGCCTCCTGAAGCCTTTGTGTCACCCTCTGCGGTGCATTGCATAACCACTATGACGTCAAGCCTTTGACTGGTCTATGATGATGTCATTCTGTCTTTTGCTGCTGAGAAATTTGTCTCTTTGGCCCTATGAAACCTTTGCCCAGCCTCTGGATATGAGAACGATTTTCTCTCCAGCAAGTCGAACTGCCCTCTCTAAAGCTACTGCGCAGAGCTCTGCGTTGCCTCATTGGGATAACTCGACCCTCTTGCTACTGCCTCTTCGGATTTGGAAAACTTCCTCTGGATCACTCTCCCTTCCCCTTACTCATTGCTTCGATCTCTGGCTATCTCCGGCAACTGACTGCTGCTACTCAGGAAATCGAACTGCTCAAGTGTGTTCTCCATCACCACATCGACCTCCTCTTATAATCCACTGGTGTAGCACCAACGACCAAGATTAAAACATAATCGATGGCTAGGATCATCTCTGGATCGTTCTGTGGGAATTTCTAGAATATTCTCGCCTTATCTCAATTAATATTGATTAATCAACCATATTCCCTAAGTTTAGACTTAAGAAATATTTAAAAAATGGTTAATAATCTAATTGAGACACTTCTAGGAGGAATTTCTAGAAAAGATTTCTCTGTTTTGGAGATCTCATGTATTTTAGCCTCTCCACCAAATTTCAAGGCTAGAACACATCCAATGCTACAAAAACTAACATTGAAGACCAACCATATTTCAATGATCGATATGAGGAAGTGTTGACGGTGCTGCAAATCTATCAACCACGGGGGTGTCCCCGTTGTGAAGTCCCAATTGTGTTAGAAAATTGAAAAGGCAGAAAGATTTTCTTATGTTGATAATTACTTGTGATATATTTGTGTTCTTATTAACTTTCTTATGTTCTTTTATCTTTTTTTCATCAAGCAATCATCAAAACAAAACACGAAGATCAATGATACCAGACATAGGCACTCAGCCAGGGCTAAAACCCCTCTATAGGGGAAAACCCAGTCAAAATCTTCTACTAGCAAATTCAAATTGAGATAGGCCAAGAACTAGATGAAAAGACCTTCCTCCTCCACCAAGTCGGCTTTCTAATATGACTCAACAACCTTCAAGAGTCTCTTCTTGTCCAACAGCTACAACCCAGCAACAACCCAAAATTTTGGACCAGTTTCAGAACTGTAGTTTCGGCCCCTCTAGCAGCTCAATAACTTCACACGTGTGTGAGAGAGAGAGAGATAGAATTTCGACTTCTTGTGCTTGATAGAGACCTCCTTCTCCTTCGCGATCCCTTTCCTCTTTTTCGCTTGAATTTTGCACCTTTCCTTGTCCTAGAAATTGTTGATCGAACTTGATGTGTGAGTGTGTCAAATGAGGTGGAGTTGCTACCTTTATATAGGAGATTCTACCCCTCAGTTAGGCCGACTTGTCCAGTTTGAGGCTGATTTGGTGGACGAGGCCTAGAAGGCTTAATTTACATCAAAATAATCATGTTTCTTGATTGACAATGCGCAAGAAGGGTCTATTACATCATGACATGAACAAGGACAGTTGACATAAAACCTAGAAGCCTACAATGGAGGATTTAACTTATAAACCATTGACCCAAGTGAAACCCATGCTTTAATAAGTCAATTTCTGTAATATCCCAAATTGGGATTTAATAGTAATATAAAACAAAATAGACTAAAAATTACAGCAAAATAAACACACCATCAAAACAAATGAATTGGAGCTAAAAACAACTGCTGAACCATTTTATTATATTGGTCGGAAAGAGTACAAGATGGTGCTCGAAAGATAGCACCTGGGCTTGCTCTAGGCAGGTTGAAGATCAACTCTAAACCCGGCCCAAATGTCTGCTGAAATGTGCTCAGCGTGGCTCTCCCTTTGTCCTGCCAGTCCTGGAAACTATTGTTGCTGGCTGAGTTTTGTCTGTAGTTTGGCCTAGCTCCCATGCTCAGAAAAGTTTGGGAATTAGACACCAGACTCTCCTCAAAATACGCACAAAAACCTTGAAGGGTTTCCAGAAATCTTGACCCCGGAAATTGGCCCCTTTGGGCTTTTCATGCCGCTTTGCTAGGGAAATCGATCTCCTGACTGGAACTGCTGGAAAATGTCTCTAAATAACCACCAAAATCCCTGGTAGGAGGTGGCTAGCCTCCCCTCCAAATCCTCCTGCTGACTCCTCACTGCTGCTCCACTTCCCACACTTCTTCTTGGTTGGACTGCCCAATCACTACGCAGTCTGGGCTGCCACTGCACTGTCCTGAAGGGACTACATGTTGCTGCTGATGTCTCTCTTCAATCTCCTCACAAAATTGATGAATCTCCTTTCCTGAGTGGGCACTCGAAGTCCCCCGAGGCAGAGGTTGAGATCTCTGCTTGAAGATCTCTATGTTGAACAACATTGTAGACTTGGCTAAACAATTCAAGCGTGCTCAGTCAATGAAGACAAAAAAATTATAGATAGATGAATGAGAAAATGAGCTGCTCTTCTTCCCTTTTGTCAATTCAGCCTCCAACGTTACCTTGGGCCCACCAAGGACTGCGTTGCCACTTCATCCGACCTACCACTGCACTGCCATCATCGTGCCTCTCCCACGCAGCCACCTAGGACGCTACCTCCATTCGATGGCTGGCCACATGGAACCCATCAAAGTCATAATATTTCCTTAGGAACTATAGGGAAAGTAAGTTTTGTTGCTTAGCTATTATTTGTGGGTCCCTTACCCACTTTATTCCTGCCTAACATTAGTAAAAGAAAAATTAGCTGACTGCTAATTTGGAATATTACAGTCCTCCTCGCCAAAATGTTGCTTGTCCTCAAGCAACTGCAAAGATGGGTGTTGAAGAATCTTCTCCCCCTCCCAAGTGGCATCCTCATCCCAGAGGTTCCTCCATTTGCTCAGGTACTCCATCACCACCCTGCTCCTCAAGTGCCTCTCCCTGGTGTCCAAGATGGCCTTAGGCTGTAGCACTAAATTACCCTCATCATCTGTAGGAGGGAGCTCAGTAGCTGCTATCACCTATTGTCCCAAAGCCTTCTTCAGGCATGGCACATGAAAAATATTGTGGATCTGGCTCCCTTGTGGCAGCTCCAGCTCATATGCCATCTCTCCAACCTGCTAGAAAACCCGGTATAGCCCATAGAAGCGAGGTTTGAGCTTCTCATCTCCCTTCTGCTTCAATTTAGACTACCTGTATGGCTGAAATCTGAGGTACACCAAGTCCTTCACCTAAAATTGCCTCTCCACGCGGCCCCGATCTGCATACATCTTTTGTTGATTCTGTGCGGTCCTCAAGTTATCCTTGAGAGCCTTGAGGATGTCCTCACTCTCCTGGATCCAGTCTTTGGCCCTGGGGGCCTTACTTGCCCCGAACATAGCATCAACAAACATCAATGCATCATAACCATATAAAGCACGAAAAGGGGACATACCAATGGACATATGGAAAGTGGTATTATAGCAGTACTCCCCCAAGTTTAGCCAATGCAGCCAGGCCTTCAGCTGCCCTATAACATAGTTTCACAAGTAGCCTTCCATCCACTTGTTCACTATCTTTGTCTGCCCGTCGGTCTGTGGATGGTAACTCGTGTTGGGTGTGAGCGTTGTACCCACTAGTCGAACAACTCCTGCCAAAAACCTCCCATGAATCTGTTGTCCCAGTCGCTAACTATGGTCTTGGGGAGACCATGTAACCGGAAAATGTCTCTGAAGAACAACTCGACCACTTGTGAAGTTGTATACCGAGCGGAAATAGCAAAGAAGTGTGAATACTTCGTCAACCGGTCAACTACAACGAAGATGCAGTCCTTGCCCTGCGTCATGGGCAGCCCCATGATGAAGTCCATCGAGATGCTCTCCCACTTTCCCTCTGGAAAGGGAAGCGGCTGCAACAACCTGGCTAGATGGTTCAACTCTCCCTTATTCCTCTGACCGACTACGCACTCCCAGACATGCTGGAGTACGTCCTCCTTGAGGCCCTTCCAGGTGAACCTCTCTCGGACGGCTCTATAGGTCTTAGTGAACCCTTGGTGCCCTGACAGTGGAGAGTCATGTGTTGCATGCAAGATCTTCTCTCTCAACCGAGAGCTGGCCGTTAGAAAGATCCGATCTCGATAATAGATGACCTCGTCCATCACCCGATACCGGTCATTTGTCACCTGCCCATCCAATACCTCACATGCAAACTGATCCTTTGAGTACTCCGCCAATAACTGCGCCTTCCAATCTGCATCTATGCTCATCAGGGAGAGGGACGCTGGTCTCTGAGATAAGGCATCAACAACCACATTGTTCTTCCCTTTAACATACTCGATGTCAAAGTCGTAATTTTGGGTCTTACTGACCCACTTTTGTTGTCTCTCCTGCAACTGTTTTTGCTCCAGAAAGCACTGCAAGCTGTTGTGATCAGTCTTGACCTTGAACCGGTTCCCCACTGGGTATTGTCTGAACTTGGCCAAGGCATGCATGATGGCCAACATTTCCTTATCCTATATGGGGTAGTGCCTCAAGAGCTTCCGGCTCTCGAAAGCGATGGGGTGTTCGTCTTGCATCAACACAGCCCCAACTCCTACTTCGAATGCATCGCACTCCAAGACAAAGGGCTTGGTAAAATCGGGGAGTGCAAGTACCGAGCAACTACTCATCATCTATTTGAGGCAGTCAAAAGTCTCCTATGTTGTGGGAGTCCAGGTGAATTCTCTCGTCCAGATTAAGTCTGTGAAGGGTGCAACTAACTGAGAGAAACCCTTCACAAACTTCCTGTAACAAGTACAGATGCCCACAAAGCCTCTTAGCTCCCTGACATTCTTGGGCTCCGGCCAATCCCTGATGGTCCTAATCTTTTCCGCATGCACCACACACCATCCTCACCTATGATGTGGCCCAAGTATAGCATCTCTGTCAAGCCGAACTCGCACTTGGACAGCTTAGCATAAAATTTCTGCTCCTCCAAAATACGTTCTCCACATGCTGCAAGTGCTCCTCCCATGTCCGATTGTATATCAGAATGTCGTCAAAAAAGACTAGCACGAACATCTGCAACTGGCCCCAAAAAGTGTGGTTCATGCATGATTGGAAGGTGGTTGGAGAGTTGCTTAGCCCAAAGGGCATCACAAAAAACTCAAAGTGCCCATAATGTCACTTGAACGCTGTCTTGGGGACATCTTTGTCCCTTACGCAAATCTGGTGGTACCCCAATGTCAAATCTATCTTGGAGAAGAACTTAGCTCCCATCAACTCATCCATCGGCTCATCTATCCTCGGGATGGGGTATTGGTTCTTCATCGTCTCTTTGTTCAGGGCCCTATAATCAATGCACATCCTCAACGTCCCATCCTTCTTCTTCACCAAAACAACTGAAGAAGTGAAAGGACTAGAGTTGGGCCTGATGTGCCCCAAAGCCAAGAGCTCATGGATAGCTCTCTCAATCTCGTCACGATAGGCCTTGGGGTGCCTATATGGAGTAGAGATCACGGCCTGAATGTCAGGCTCCAACTCGATAGTGTGCTCAAATCCCTTGTCAGGTGGCTATCCTGGTGGAATGTCCCCGAAGATCGTGGAATAACGGTCTAGGAGGGCCTGGATATCAGGGTGTGTTGGCTAGCTTGGAACACCTGCATCTGAAATCCTCAACTCAATTTCCCACTCTATGTCTCCTCGTCGAAAATCTGCTTCCATCCTATGCACAGAAACTATCTGACGGGGTATGTATGCATGCCCCTGAGCATCACCTATTTCTCGCTCTTCTTATCCAAGAACTCCATCTCCAATCTCTGCCAATTTGTAGTGACCCTACCAAGGGTGATGAGCCACTTGACCCCCAACACCATGCTGGTGTCCAGAATGTCGACCACAAAAAAATGGTTTGTCAAGGAGTATGTCGCAATGGTCAACATCAAAACTTGAACATAATGCATGCACTGCATGGTCCTGGCCCCTGGAACTAGCACAGAAAACCCATCAAAGCTCTCCGTCTGTATGCCCCTTCTCTCCACCATCTGGGCATTGATGAAGTTGTGTGCAGCCCTGCTGTATACTAGCACCGAGATACGTTGTCCCTGAACTGTATCTCTGTCTCCGGTAGGTGATGTTCTGTCTACCCTCTGGTGTCATAGATCGCGTGCTCCACAAGCTGATCCAAGTCTATGAGCTCTGATACCACTGTAATATCCCAAATTGGGATTTAACAGTAATATAGAACAAAATAGACTAAAAACTACAGAAAAATAAACACACCATCAAAACACATGAATTGGAGCCAAAAACAACTGTTGAGCCATTTTATTATATTGGTTAGAAAGAGTACAAGATGGCGCTAGAAAGATAGCACTTGGGACTGCTCTAGGAAGGCTGAAGATCAGCTCTAAACTCGGCCAAAATGTCTACTGAATTGTGCTCTGTGTGGCTCTCCCTTTGCATTGCTAGTCTTGGAAACTATTGTTGCTAGCTAAGTTTGTCTATAGTTTGGCCTAGCTCCCATGCTCAGAAAATTCTGGGAATTGGACAGCAGACTCTCCTCAAAATACCCACAAAAACTTGCGAAGTGTTTCCAGAGTCTTGACCCTGAAAATTGGCCCATTTGGGCTTGGCACGCTGCTCTGTCGGGGAAATTGATCTCCTGATTGGAACTGCTAGAAAATGTCTCCAATTCACTACCAAAATCCCTGGTAGGAGGTGGCTAGCCTCCCCTCCAAATCCTCTAGCTGACTCCTCACTGTTGCTCCACTTCCACACTTCCTCTTGGTTGGACTGCGCAATCACTGCGTAGTCTGGGCTGCCATTGCGCTGTCTTGAAGGAACTGCGTGTTGCTGCTGATGTCTCTCTGCAATCTCCTCACAAAATTGATGAATCTCCTCTCTTGAGCGGGCACTTGAAGTCCCCCGAGGCAGAGTCTGAGATCTCCGCTTGAAGATCTCTGTGTTGAAAAACACTGCAGACTTGGCTAAACAGCTCAAGCGTGCTTAGTCAATGAAGACAGAAAAATCATAGATAGATGAATGAGAAAATGAGCTGTTCGTCTTCCCTTTTGTCAATTTAGCCTCCAACGTTCCCTAGGGCCCACCAAGGACTGCGTTGCCCCTTCATCTGGCCTACCACTGCGCTGCCATCATCATGCCTCTCCCACACAACCACTTAGGATGTTGCCTCCATTTGATGGCTGGCCACATGGACCCCACTAAAGCCGCAATATTTCCTTAGGAACTATTGGGAAAGTACTTTTTGTTTCTTAGCTATTATTTGTGGGTCCCTTACCCACTTTATTCCTGCCTAACATTAGAAAAAGCAAAATTAACCAAAAATTAATATTCCAATTAGTTGACTGCTAATTTGGAATATTACAATTTCTTTAATAATAAATTATTTTTTCTTTCTTTTTACATATACATTACATCATGACTAAAATACAATTATGAAGACCGACACTAGTTACATTCTTCAACACTCCCTCTTAACTAGGGAGGTATTCATAATTACATATATACAAAGGTACATGGAAGATCTCAAAATGATATTCTCTATGAAGAGTCATAGCACACGCGATGCTACAGATTAAATACCTGACTAGGGTACTCTAATCGGGTGGGACTAGGATTGTAATATCCCGTTTCGGGGATATCTCTAAAACACAAGCAAACTCCAACCAGAGATGGACTGGGAGGGCGTTTACCAGATATTTCACCTCTATGAAGAGGGTGAGATCTAGAGGCTACCTGGCCCTTTCCAGACTCTGTCTAAGAGTATGAGATAAACACACCAAGTGGTATAGAACTAGAATGCCCGAAAATATATAAAGATAACAGTAAAGCAGACATACAATAGCATAGATAGAATGTATGACAAATCATCCAGAAATATAGAGAGAGAATGCTAAGCCATTTTATTATACTGAGAAATATAATGAAGTACAATAGGTGATCAGAGTGATGGCACCTAGACTTGCTCAAGGCAAGTGAAAAAATACTCTCAGAATATCGAAGAAATGGCTGCTCTCTGAACTGCATCCCAGCTGCTGGAAAACTACCATGTAGCTGCTACTACTGAACTGAACTGATGACTTGGGGCTGATCCCCTCGCCGGAATGAGCTGAAAATCTGGAATCCACCTCTACTCATCAACCACAGCGAAACCCAGAAATCATATCGGGAATGGCTGGCCCCCAAAAATCACCCCCTTGGGGAATTACGCTGTCCTCCAAGGCTCTGCGCAGAGGCTGAATAGGAACCACTGAAATGCAGCCCCAAACTTCAGCAAAATCCTCCCAAAGGCAAAGGCTGATCCTCTGCTCAATCTCTAGGCTCAAAACTACCAAAAAGAACCCAATTCGGAGCTCCTTTGAAATGGACTGCGTCCTCCCTCTCAAGACTGCGCAGTCTCTGAATGCCCAGCTCCACAAGAAAACCCAAACATCAATCCTCCCACAAAATACTGAAGAAACTACCTTGCCCGAGCAGGGACTCGAAGTCCCCCGGGGCTAAGGGCGAAATCTCCAATCGGAAACACTCAACGCACTAAACAGTGCTGCAGACAGGCTAAACAGCCAGCGTGCTCAAGAAGTCGAAACGACCAGCTCAATATCATCAACAACGAATGATCAAAATGAGGAGGCTTTCCCCTCTATATAGCGTTAGCCCCTCTCTACCCTAAGGCTCACCTCCTCCAACGTTGCCACGTGCTCCCTCTTGGCCTGCGCAGTCCCTCCATGTGTCTACGTGGGCCCCCTCTCTGCATGGTCTCTTGACCCCCCTTGGCTCACTTAAGTTACAACGTTGTGTTACTAGGGAGTGAACTTTTATTTCTAAAGTGAGTTATGTCTTCTCTACTCACCTTTTTATTTATGAATAAACTGTAGACGGCAAAATTGAGCAAAATCGAATATTCTAATTAGCCATAGCTAATTAGGAATATTACAGTCCCCCCCGGAAAAATGTTGCTTGTCCTCAAGCAACTGAAGTGATGGATGCTGCAAAATTTTCTCACTCTCCCAAGTGGCATCCTCATCCGGCAAATTCCTCCACCTCACCAAGAATTCTCGGACTGTCCTGCTCCGTAGCTGCCTCTCCCTGGTATCAATAATAGCCTCTGGCTGCAACACCAAATGCCCCTCATCATCCGTGGGTGGTAGCTCATTTGTCACTGTCACCTGTTGCCCCAGTGCCTTTTTCAGGCATGATACATGAAAAACATTATGAATTATGCTGCCTTGGGGCAGCTCCAACTCATATGCAACCTGTCCAATCTTGCGTATCACTCTGTATTGCCCATAAAAGCAGGGCTTGAGCTTTTCAGCTCCCTTCTGCTTCAGTGACGACTGTTGGTATGGCTGTAATCGTAGGTAGACCAAGTCCCCTACCTCAAACTGTCTCTCCACCCGACCCCTGTCAGCATACAGCTTCTGTTGGTTTTGCGCTGTAGCCATATTGTCCTTGAGAGCTTGGAGAATATCCTGGCTCTCTTGGATCTAGATCTTGGCTCTTGGAGCCTTGCGAGCACCAAACATCACATCAGCAAAAGATAAAGAATGATACCCATACAAAGCATAGAATGGTGACATACCAATGGACATGTGATGTGTAGTGTTGTAGCAGTACTCCCCCAGATGCAACCACTTCAGCCATGCTCGCTGCTGCCCACTGACATAGTTACGCAAGTAGCCCTCCAGCCACTTGTTAACTATATCTGTCTGTCCATCCGTCTGTGGGTGATAACAGGTACTCGGTGTCAACTCCGTCCCCACCAACCGGAAAAGCTCCTGCCAAAATCCGCCCATGAAGCGGCTGTCCTTGTCACTGATGATGGTCTTAGGAAGACCATGTAGCCTGAAAAATTCTTTGAAGAACAGCTCGGCCACCTGTGCTGCTGTGTAGTGCGAGGATATGGTGAAAAAATGCGCATACTTTGTCAGTCGATCAATGACGACAAAGATACAATCCTTGCCCTACACCATGGGCAACCTTGTGATGAAGTCCATCAAGATACTCTCCCATTTCCCCTCCGGAATGGGTAGAGGCTGCAATAATCCTGCGGGATGGCTCATCTCCCCCTTGTTCCTCTGGCAAACATCGCACTTCCTGATGTGCTGGAGTACGTCCTCCTTGAGGCCCTTCCATGAGAACCTCTCTCTAATGGCCCTGTAGGTTTTGTTAAACCCCTGATGGCCGGCCAAAGGTGAATCATGTGATGCCTGAAGTATCTTCTTCTTGAGTTGCGATCCCTCAGTCAAGAAGATCCAGTCCCTGTAGTAGATGATCTCATCAACCACCCTGTACCTGTCCATCTAGAACCTCACATGCAAATCTGTCCTTGGAGTACTCTACTAAAAGTCGAGCCCTCCAATCCGTATCCATGCTCATAAGAGACAACGTGGCTGGTCTATCTGAAAGGGCATCTGCTACCACGTTGTTCTTACCCTTGACATACTCAATGTCAAAGTCGTATGCCTGGATCTTACTGATCCACTTTTGCTGCCTCTCCTGTAGCTGCTTCTGCTCCAAAAAGAACTTGAGGCTGTTGTGATCAGTCCTCACCCTGAACCTGTTACCCACTAAATACTATCAGAATTTGGCCAATGCATGCATAATGGCCAACATCTCCTTGTTGTATATGTAATACAACCTCTCGTGTGGAAGGAGCTTCCGGCTCTCTAAGGCTATGGGGTGTCCTCCCTACATCAACACTGCGTCGATCCCCTCTCCCGACGCATCACACTCCAAAACAAACGGCTGCGTAAAATCCGGCAATGCAAGCACTGGGCAGCTACTCGTCACCTCCTTGAGCCTGTCAAAGGCTCGCTGCGCTGTATCTGACCAACTAAATGCCCCCTTCTTTGTCAAATCTGTAAGAGGTGCAGCAAGCTGTGAGAAACTCCTGACGAACTTCCTGTAATAAGTACAAATGCCAATGAATCCCCGAAGTTAAGTCACGTTCCTCGGCTTCGGCCAATCTTTGATGGCCCTGATCTTCTCCTTGTGGACTCTCACTCCATCCACCCCTATGATATGTCCCAAGTACAACATCTCCGACAACCCAAACTTGCACTTGGAGAGCTTGGCATAGAACTGCTGCTCCTCTAGAATGCGCAACACTGTCTCAATGTGCTGAAGATGCTCCTCCCAAGTCCTGTTGTAAATGAGGATATCATCAAAGAACACCAACACAAACTTCCTCAAGTGACTATGGAAGATGTGATTCATGCAAGACTAGAATGTCACTAGTGCGTTGGTTAGCTCGAAGGGCATCACCAAAAACTCAAAGTGCCCATAGTGACAGCTAAAGGCGGTCTTGGGAATGTCCTGTTCCCTCACGCGAATCCGATGGGACCCCGATCTCAAATCAATCTTTGAGAAGAACCGGGCTCCTCTCAACTCATCCATCAACTCATCGATCCTGGGTATAGGGTACCTGTTCTTCAGGGTCTTCTTGTTCAGGGCCCTGTAGTCAATACACATCCTCAAAGTGTCGTCCTTCTTCTTCACCAACACCACGGAAGAAGCAAAAGGACTCGTGCTCGGCCGGATGTGCCCAAGATCCAGCAACTCCTGGATGGCCCGCTCAATCTCATCCTGATAGGCTTTGGGGTGCCTATAGGGTGTGGTAATCACTGCCTGAATACCCTGCTCCAACTCAATAGTATGCTCAAACCCCTGATCCGATGGTCGGCCTGGTGGTATATCCCCAAACACTGTGTCATACCTATCAAGGATGGCCTGTATATCAGGATGAACGGCCTGACTGGTGGTCCCTGCTTCTGATGCCCGCAACTCAACCACCCACTCTATGTCTCCCTTCCGGAAATCTGCCTCCATCCGGTGAGCCGAAACAGTCTGAGGTGGGTAAGTGTGCATCCCGCGGATCTTCTCATGCTTCCTGGTGTTCTTATCATCCCACTCCATCTCCAAGGCCTCCCAATCTATGGTGACCTTTCCCAAAGTAATCAGCCACTGAACACCCAATACCACATTGGTATCCGGTATGTTGACCACAAAAAGGTGATCGGTCACGGTGTAGGTACCCATCGTTACGGCCAACTCTGGAACATAACGGACACACTGCATCGTCTGAGCTCCTGGGACCAAAACTGAAAATCCATCGAAGCTCTCGGTCGGTATACCTCTCCGCTCAACCATCTGTGCATCGATGAAGTTGTGGGTTGCCCCACTGTCAACCAAAACTGAGACTCGCTGACCACATACTGTCCCCCGTACACACAGCGTCAAATACTTAGGAACTCCTCGCAATGCTGCAAGGGTCCCCCCTGTGGGTGCAAAAGCTGCACCTTCTGCTCCTAGAGGTGGTGGTGGCAACTAATCCTGGGTTGTCTGACTGTCTCCTGCCTCCACGTCATCCTCCCCATCCTCTTCCCCGCTACTCTCGGAGAAGACCTCAATGAAGTGTGCTTTGCCAGCAGCACATCTATGTCCCGGTGCCCACAGCTCCTGACAGGTAAAGCACAACCGCTTCTTCTTCAGCTCCCTCCTGGCATCATCATCCATATATGCCCGTCCTGGATTCCCCTTTGGAGGCGGAATCCTCACATCCTTCCCCTTGGGCTGGAAGCCCTGTCTTTGGGGGTAAGGTGTCCGAGTCTTGGGCAATGTATCCTGTAAATCCCGGGTCCTGCTAATAGCATCCTGGAGTGTGGCTGGTCTAGTAGATCTGACTAGACCCCAAAGTGGCTCTGCTAACCCCTCCACAAACATATAGATCATCTGTGCCACAGATAGATCTGGCACCATCACTGAAACCCTCAAGAAGTCTGCAATGTATGTCTCTGGGCTCCCGGTCTGTTTGAGCCTCGTCAGCTCAACAAAGTGTTGTTCCGGATCCCTCCGGTCAAATCTCTCTATCAACCTCTTAGTAAACTCGGCATATGTCATCACTGTAGAATGTCCGAGTGTAACCATCCCATGGAACCACCAGTCCTGGGCCTCACCATCCAAATGTAATGTTGCCACCTTGATCGCCTCCGTCTCCGACATCTGGTTAAGCTGGAAATAGATGTCCAGCTTCTCCACCCAAGACTTCGCCGAACTGTTTGATGAACCATCAAACGTAGGCAAGTGGAATCTGCTAGCTCTGCGGTGGGTATCTCCGTCATGATAATGTCGGTGCCCTCTATGATGGTCGCGGGGTCTACTGTCCTGCTGAAGCTGAACAAAATCTCTGAACGAGAGAGCATCCCTAAACTCCTGCCCATAGGCCTAATACTTTGCAAAATAATCACCCATATGTCCGGGCACTGCCTCCTGCTGGGCTCCTGCTCCTGTGTCTACTCCCAAGAAAGTGGGCATGGTAGAGCATGTCGGTGCATGTGAAGCCATCTGCTGAGTAGTATCACGCTGAATAGCACCATGCTCCGGCAAATGGTGGGATGTACCCGATCCCTCACCTACTTGGAAAACCCGTGGGGTCTCATGCTGTCTAGCCTCCACAACAGTGAATCTCTGACCCATCACCTCAATCTGTCTCGCTAGATCCTGCACTGATTTGAGGAGTGCCTCCCCAAACTGTTTCGCCTCACTATCATCTGCCATCGGCTCTCTCTGCTCTGAATCTAACACAGGCTCCTTCTGCCCTGCGTCTATCACAGGCTCCTCCTGTTCTGTGTCCACCACCCGAACACAGTCTCCCTCTCCGTAGGTGTTCTCCAACCTACGCTCACGATCTCTGTACTTTCTGCCTCTGTAACAAATGTATGGCCTCTTCCCCGGTGTCATAGACAACTAGCTCCACAGGCTGAACCAGAATTATGCTCTGATACCACTGTAATATCCCGTTTCGAGGATAGCTCTAAAACACAAGCAAACTCCAACCAGAGATGGACTGGGAGGGCGTTTACCAGATATTTCACCTCTGTGGAGACGGTGAGATCTGGAGGTTACCTGGCCCTTTCCAGACTCTGTCTAAGAGTATGAGATAAACACACCAAGTGTTATAGAACTAGAATACCGGAAAATATATAAAGATAATAGTAAAGCAGACATACAATAGCATAGATAGAATGTACGATAAATCATCCAGAAATATAGAGGAGAATGCTAAGCCATTTTATTATACTGAGAAATATAATGAAGTACAATAGGTGATCAGAGTGATGGCACCTAGACTTGCTCAAGGCAAGTGAAGAAATACTCTCAGAATATCGAAGAAATCGCTGCTCTCTGAACTGCGTCCCAGCTGCTAGAAAACTGCCGTGTAGCTGCTACTACTGAACTGAACTGATGACTTGGCGCTGATCCCCTTGCTGGAATGAGCTGAAAATCTGGAATCCACCTCTACTCATCAACCACAGCGAAACCCAGAAATCATATCGGGAATGGCTAACCCCCGAAAATCCCCCCCTTGGGGAATTACGCTGTCCTCCAAGGCTCTGTGCAGAGGCTGAATAGGAACCACTGAAAAGCAGCCCCAAACTTCACCAAAATCCTCCCAAAGGCAAAGGCTGATCCTCTGCTCAATCTCCAGGCTCAAAACTACCAAAAAAAACCTAATCCAGAGCTCCTTTGAAATGGACTACGTCCTCCCTCTCAAGACTGCGCAGTCTCTGAATGCCCAGCTCCACAAGAAAACCCAAACATCAATCCTCCCACAAAATACTGAAGAAACTACCTTGCCCGAGCAGGCACTCGAAGTCCCCCGGGGCTAAGTGCGAGATCTTCGATCGGAAACACTCAACGCACTAAACAGTGTTGCAGACAGGTTAAACAGCCAGCGTGCTCAAGAAGTCAAAACGACCAGCTCAATATCATCAATAACGAATGATCAAAATGAGGAAGCTTTCCCCTCTATATAGCGTTAGCCCCTCTCAACCCTAAGGCTCACCTCCTCCAACGTTGCCACGTGCTCCCTCTTGGCCTGCGCAGTCCCTCCATGTGTCTACGTGGTCCCCCTCTCTGCGTGGTCTCTTGGCCCCCCTTGGCTCACTTAAGTTACAATGTTGTGCTACTAGGGAGTGAACTTTTATTTCTAAAGTGAGTTATGTCTTCTCTACTCACCTTTTTATTTATGAATAAATTGTAGACGGCAAAATTGAGCAAAATCGAATATTCCAATTAGCCATAGCTAATTAGGAATATTACAAGGATGGACTCAAGTTTTATCCACTATAGACCATCAGGATTTTGAGATCTACCATCAACCCAGGGATCTAGGTGCATATCCAAGGTCGGAGCTCCATGACCAATGCCACCTTCCCTACTTTGGGATCTAGACATCAACACATAGGCCAGCCAAATGTCCTCCTAAGCATCTTGCCATAAGATGCTTCATCTCTCCTAATCAACTCAATTAGATATATCCACCAATCCAAGCATGCTTCAAACATTCAACCTTTTATGGAGAGATCCTGCACAATCACAACCCCAATTAGTAATAAACTTTTCAAATATATATATATATATATATATATAAGTAAACACAAACCTTCAGAGTCCTCAATCATTCTGATGCTACTTATATTGTCATCAAGTTATCTAAATACAACTTGTTGAAAGTTTTCTTCTTTCATTTCTTTGGTTTCATTCTTAATTCAAGGTATTCATTATGGTTGTCATAATATGCCCTCCATCTTAACTAGGGAGATATACCCTTTCTTCTATCTAGGCTCCCTCTCAACTTAGGGAGATCAACAACATCGAATATACTTCATTATTTTTTAGGTCATCCTGGTCATTTTGATCACCATCAGTGTTATAGCTTCCTTCATCATGCTTATCATCATCTTTAATTATGAACATCTCCAACATCTTAAAGATTATGTACCTGCAAAACTTTAATAGCAAGTACAACCAAATACAAATGTATAGAAGCATGAAGTTAGCCATATCAAAATCATGTTATTTAATGGAAGCAACAAAACATTCAAGCTTTAGACATTAAATACCTAAACCTAGTTAGTTTCATAATCAACAAGGGTTATATCTTTTATATTCTAGACTTCAACTTCTTGTTAAGGTTTTTTCATAAACCCTAGACTCCATCTTCGAGACACAAAGACTTAGATATCAATAATTCAATCAAATAACAATCCTACTATACATCGATGGATTCAATAATATACTTTTAGAATTACATGTTAGACTCTACTAGGGTTTGTTGCGAACCCTAGATTTTATCATCAAAACTACATCAAAAACAATATCATCATATCCTAGAATATCAATCTCTACTAGGGTTTTGTTACAAACCCTAGATTTCCTAAAACATGAGCATCAACAATTATACTCGCGTATACATATCTAAGATGCTCTAGCATTCAATATTACTAGGTAAACCCAAGACACATACTAATACATCAAGGTTAGATATACAATGTTTTTTACCAGAATAGGGTTTCAATCATGTGGAAGAATATACACCTAAGATTTCTTTCCTAGGATCTTACTATAGTTATTACAAGGGATTTTTTTATAAACCCTAATGCACCAAACCCTAAAGATCTAGGGTTTCATTTAGACTTTAACACCAAATCCTAAAGGACTAGGATTTTTACCATAACATTATCAAAACCCTAAACTTCAAAAGGACATGATTTTATCATACGTTATAGACTTTATCAACAAACCCTTTAAGAAGACTAGGGTTTCATAATCAACATTGATATACCCTTAGCATTAAGAGGCTAGGATTTTACAATGAACCCTGTTCACTTGCCACCTTTCACACACACCTATAGTTAGTGAGAAAAGCCCTTAACCCCACAAGGTGTGGCTGGTGGAAAAAATAAGAGATGGGGTTGTGACCTATTCCTAACTCTCTCCATTTGAGCTCTCTCCATTTGACATATTCTAGGAGATGTCAAATTTGGATTACTTGAGATTGTTAGCAAATAAAATGAACAATATGAAATGAAATAAACTTTAATAACTATCAATACATGAGATAAAGATAAGCATATATAAAACCAGTGCCTTCAAATATTGCTTTAAAAATAAATAATACTTGTTCAAAATAAAACGAAGTGTAAATTGAAACACGAGTAACCCTGTCAATCAAACAAAAGATGTTAGCAATATATGATATCACATGCAAGATATAAAATTTGCTTTCAAGAAATGCTTTCAAGATATATAATCATTCACAAATTCAAAGCAATGCATGGAAGCAATATAGAAATGAATTGCAAAGGAAACAAGTTAGAACTTTTACTTGCAAAAATAAACAAGATGATACTTGCTTAAATAGGATATTCAATTCAAAACATATTCATGAATGAAAAGTACATGGATAATTTGCAAGTAAAATAGTAAAATGTGTTAGCATGAAATGCACCTAAACTAAGATTAAATGCAATTATCTTGGTTAATTTTAATCTAAATGCTTATTCTAGGTGAGACATCTTTCTCTTGAACTCTTTCCAAGGGGTAAAAATTGGGGTGACTGTAAGAAAGAGAGGCTGAGGACATAGTGGTGTCATTAATGATACCCTTTCCCTGATTCTTACTAGCCAGCGTGTGCCTTCGTTCCTACAAGGGGACAAGCCACTTCCATAACTGCAGGGTCACAACGCCTTTACCTTCGTACCTAATGGAATAATTTTCCAAGAAAGATTTTTCCCTAATATTTCTACCAACCAAGCTTATGCTTGGAGGTGAATCGAGTTAAAATGCAATGTGATATCCTCAATTTTGATTTTTCATTTAATAGGATTAACAAACTTTATTGGGGAAGTGATAAGCCTAGCACAATTTTGTAATCTGGGCATTAGATACATTTTGGGTACATGGGACTTAGGAGAAATCCAAATTTCCAACCTTAGTGGAATGTGGGGGCCACCCTCATGGAATATGCACCCCTTGGAGGAAAAGTCAATTATGTAGGAAGGAGGGTCGAAATAGTTGGCTAAGGGACCCACAAGGAAAGTTGAGACAACAATTATAAATAGGGGGTTGAAGGCAACATAGAGCACTTTTGATAATTTGTCATTTTACACATTGTTGCTCAAGTTGTTTAGTTGAGTCACAAGTGTTGTTTAGCACCAGAGGTTTCCAAGGGGAAATCTCACCCTCTTCTTCGGTGGACCATGAGTGCCACCCTAGGGAGGCAAATTCTACTCATATTTGGTAGCTAGGAGGATACAACGCAGTAGCACGAGTTTTTGACATCAGTGGGATGCAAGAAAGGGAGCTACGCAGGCCTTGGAGTGGTATTGTGTCAGAGGGAAGAGATTTGTTGTTGTTGGGCTATTTCCTCACACAAATACTTTCCAGAAGGAAGGAATTTCCAGGAGCATTGGTGCCTTTCTCAGCAGAACGAGTTGGTGTGGCTGGGCCTATGTCATTTTTCCTCAGGTCTGCGCAGGCGGTTGTGGAGTTGTTTGTGGGGAGGCCTGGTGAGTGGGATTGAGGAGTTGGAGTGGGATGGAGGGCCAAGCATTTTGGGGTCGATTTTGGAGCTCAAAAATAGGACAAACCCTTTCTGATTTTTTCTAGATTTTTGATAAGGATCTCAAAAATCATATGACAAAATTTTCTGGGAAGATTTGAGGGGTCAAACATGGGTCCCAACTCAGCTAACAATGTACTGGGCCAAACATTTTGGGGTCAATTTTGGAGCTTCAAAACTAGGACAAACCCTTTATGGGTTTTTTGGGTTTGTTGAGGAGAGGCTGAGATTAATTTGGCATAATTTTCTGAGTAGTCTAGAGGGCTCAAACACGTGTCTCTTTTCGGCCAGTAGTGCAGATTTAAAGGGCAGCGTAGAGCATAAAGGAGAAGCCACTTTCCATCATTTGGGCACCTTGTTTTCTCACCTGGAATTCATCTAGCTTGCCTTTGGTAAACCTAGGTGCACTAGTTCTTGCTTATTGTACTCCTACCATAATATATAATAAAATGGCTCAATTTCTTTGAGAGTAAATTGTTAATGTGTTGATATTTTACGGTGTTTTGATTTTTGGTTGCATGTAAGAAATTTATGTTTGTTATTACTTAATATTTCCATTAGGAATATTACAGTGGTATCAAAGCCATGATCTTGGCCAGCTATGGGGGATCCCAACATTTACTATTTGATGGTAGAGGATGAGCCACTCATCTTAGTTATGTATGTGGATGATCTCTTTTTGATAGGATCATCAGAGCTCATGAGGATTGTAAGAAGAATGTGGCAGCAGAGTTTGACATGAAGGATTTGGGGTTGATGCACTATTTCCTAGGAATAGAAGTGTAGCAGAAGGATAGGGAGATCTTCCTTGGGCAAGGAAGATACGCTACAGATATTATGAAGAGGTTTAGAATGTAGGATTGCAGACTCATGTCTATGCCCATGATCACCAATTGGAAGAAGATAGATGCATAAGATGACAAGGATGTCGACCCCACCTTGTATAGGCATCTTATTGGGTCTCTCATGTATTTGGTCAACACTAGGCCAGATATTTGCTTCGCAGTCAATACCCTAAGTCAGTTCATGGTAGAGCCAAAGAGGGTACATTGGGCAGGAGCGAGGCACATTTTGAGGTATGTTCGCGGCACAGTTGGGTATGAGTTGTGAGATATACTCGAGGGGATAATGTCAGAATTTGTGGGTTCACAAATGTAGATTGGGCAAGTAGATCAGTGGACAGGAAAAGTACCTCTGGGTACTACTTCAGTGTTGGATCAAGGATGGTTTCTTGGTGTAGTAGGAAGCATAAGTCAGTAGCAATGAGCTTTGTAGAAGTAGAGTATATGGCAACCAGCACAGCTACATGCGAAGCTATATGGCTTCGAAAGCTACTAGTAAGCTTGTTCAGGCAGAGGATGGAAGCGACCAGTGTTTACTCTGATAATCAGAGCTGCATAAATCTTTCTCAGAATCCAGTGTTTCATGACAGGTCGAAACATATAGATATTCAATGTCATTTCATCAGAGATTGTGTTCAACGTGGAGTAGTCCAGATATTGTATGTTACCACAGAAGGGCAGGTTGCAGATATACTCATGAAAGCTCTAGGGAGAACTAAGTTTGTCAATTTCAGGGAACAAATGGGTATGGTGGAGAACCCATTTCAGTAATAGGGACAGGTTCCTTTGGATGATTCTCAGTTGCAGATGTTGTAGTTGTAGCAACAATAGATGAGACGTAGTTGTGTGTATTTTTGGTAGCATTGAATTTGCTCTAGCCTCAAGAATTTGCGGGGAGGCTAGGACATATGCATTCTCTAAGACCTAGAAATTGTTTTGGGAAATTCCACCCGGAGACAGTTTAATTAAAATAATTAATTATTTTTAATCGATGCCTAAGTCTAAACTTAGGAAATTAAAAATAATTAAAGGGTATTAATTAAAATAGGTGTGAATCTTCTATAAAATTAAGGAGATCGAGTCAAGATGATCTGGGCCATTAATAAGGATTTAGTATGGGTCATTGAATGTTCAACGCGAAGATTATAAAAAGAAGCTCGACGGGCACTTGGAGAATAGATTGAGTGAGAGATACAGAGATTGAATTCTCAAGAGATTAGCACAACAGTTGCCGGAGGAGTGATCGAGTTGATTTCTTGTAGTGAGGGGCAGGCATAGTGGCTGGTGGAAGTTTTCTTGATCTGGTGAATATAGAGCAGAGAAGGCACATTGAGATCTAGAGAGGCAACATAGAGCCACGTTGGGTAGCGCAGAGCCTGAGAGGAGATCCGCAGTTCTTCTGAGGAGAAATCCAGATCCAGTGCCGGGAGTCGGGGTGTGAGACCGGAGGGTCAGAGATCCGAGTATCCAGCCACCAGATCGATCAACCAGAGGAGTGACGCAGAGGCAGCGCAGTGACTGCGCAAAGGCCGCTTGGGGCTAGCCATTCAAAGGCTAGATCAGTGTCGGATCGCCATTGATAGTGTGAAGTTAATTCTCACTTCATTTCTGCCAGTTATTTTTGTGAAAATTTCTTATCTAAGAAATCCTACTGCGAACCATTGATTTACTTCTCCTACTTGATTATTTATACAAGTTATTAATCTGAATATTCAGAAAAACAGCGAAGTAAACACAAATAGCAGCCTACACATACAGATCATTTACTGAATAGCATGCTCATATGACAAAGTGACACCGATTTTTCGGACAAATGTCCCCAAAAGAACCCAATGCGGGAAAACCGGTGCATCTAGCTCTGGAGGGTTTTATTATTAAGCAGATTCTGAATACAACAATTTATGGGCACCAGACATGGTTGGCCTTATAAAGCAAATCACGACAACAATACCCCTTTCACTTGGAGACAAAAAATATGGCTGATTCACACCCTCAAATGGGATTTACAGAACTGGAGCCCTTTCTGGCCCACCAGAAACCCCAACGCTGCTCCTCAGCCCTCTGCGACAGCCTTACTAGCCTGCGTCAGCCTTTGCGCTGATCTGGAAGGGCCTGCGTCACCCCTGAAGGTCTTACGTTGCCCTTGCATTGCCCTGACTAGGCCTGCATGGCTCTTGCTGCCTCTACGCTGCCCCTGGCTGGGCTCTTGCGGGACTGCATAACACCTGGATGCCTCTGCGCTGCTGATATGCTATCTCTCTGCTTCCGTTGTATTCTTGGCCTGGGATCATATCAGCCCCTTGCTAATACTTCCCTTCATTGCACTGCAAACTCTTCCTGAAATTCTTAGCAAACCACGCCCTAGAATTTCATCTTAGCTTTAGTGCTCTACCAATGTGTGTGTTCTCCAACTGACCCCAAACCCTTCTCTTATACTTTTCTCATTGGCAAACCAACGACCGTGATCTAATCTCTAATTAGCGACTAAAATTAGAAGTTGCTTCATCCATGTCACTTGGAACATTCTCATCACATGTTTAATTTAATTCACTTTAATCTTTTAATTTTCCTAAAGTTAGACTTAGGGTCCTTAATTAAAAAGATTAGTTATTTGAATAACTCTTAAACCTGATGGAATCTCCCCAAACGCTTTCTGGGTCTTGGAGATATCATGTACTCCAGCTCCTCCACAAAATTTCGAAGCTAGAGCACATCCGATGTTATCCCAAAATCAACAATTTTCTCTGTATCAGATAGCCAGTAAGGCATTCAAAGAATTGTATTCAGAAACTATTGCATAGTAATACAAACCCTCAGCAGCTGCACTGGTTTTCTCGCATTGGGTTTTTCCGGGGACATTTGTCCAAAAATAACAGTGTCGTTTGTGTGCTTATTTATTTCCTGCGATGTATATTTGTTTCCGCAGTATTTTGTATTTGTGTGGGTTGCAGTGTGATGTAACCAGTGTTTGTTGTAGAAAACTGCAAATAAATTGTTAAGTTAAAATTAATAATTAGGTGAATATTTTTCAGTTGTTGCAATATGACTCTAGTTTTAGGAATTCTCACATGGTATCAGAGCGCAGGTGAAGTAGGAAGAGGCCAATGTTGAGCAAAAGAGGGAGCTCGAAGAGTTGCTTAGGCAGCATATTGAAACCCCAGAGGGGCTGCACAGTCCAGTGCTAGGAGGGCAAGATTTTCAAGGAAAAAGTTCTCTTTGAGTGAGTCGACAGGGTGTAAGATTTTCTAGATTGAGATTTGTCAGCGACAGAGGGAGCAACGCAGCAGCTTCAGTGTTGAGCAGTTCTTCAGCTGGGACGCAGCTTTTTTGCAGCAGAATTCTAGCGCAGAAAAGCGTCAGAAGAGGGAAGAAGGAGCACACTGAGGGAATTTCTTCCTCAGAGAATTCCAAGCCAAGGAATTCGATTTCTCACTGCAAAGCAGCAGTATTCGGGAGCAGATCTAATAACTCCAACAAGGAGTGCGTAGAGCTAGTCAACAGCTACGCAGAGGAGAGAGGGAGCAATTCGACATCTATTTGGCGAGATGGCATCTACTGGGATGAGAGATCAAGGTCGATTGGAGGGTGCCTCCAACTATGTGATCTGGAAGGCAAGGGTCTCCTTCCTTCTGGATGAACACGATCTTAAAGCCTTCATCGATAATGTGGTAGCTCTCCCCGCAGATCTGGATCAATTGAAAGCTTGCAAGAAGGATATCGCGAAGGCCAAGAGATTGATACTCGATGGAGTTCGAGATCACATTGTTTCTCACATACCTGGTAAAGACATAGCCAAAGAAATGTGGGATGCATTGGCCACGTTGTAACATGGGTCTTCCGAGCAGTGGAAGATGTACTTGGAAGAGAAGGTTTAGTGTACTAAAATGCAAAAGGGGGAACACATAGATCCATTCCTCAAGCGACTTTTGGATGCCAAGGATCAGCTAGCAAATGTAGGTTCTACACCTCATTCTACGGAGTTTGTTCGCTTTGCCTTGAACAGTGTTTCCGAAGAGTGGAAGGTCTTCGTCCAGAGTATCCTGGGCAGAGAACACTTGCCGGATTGGAAGAGAGTTTGGACAAACTTACAACAAGAAGAGATGAGGCGTGATTTGGTGAAGAGAACCATAAGTGGCAGCAGCAGCAGTGGGGTGAAACCCAAGGAGGAAGAGGAGAATGTAGCCCTTGCATCAAAGGGGCAGCAAGAGTAGAGGAGGTGGAAAAGGATGTCTCGAAGATCATGTAATATTCTGAATAGAAATAAACAGTATTATAAAGCAACATAAACAAGCATTTACAACAAATAGAGAGACATCACATAAACAATGCAAATATGGAGAAACATTGAGCCATTTTATTATGTAACTGAAAGATACAATAAGTACAAAGGTGATCAGAATGATGGCACCTTGGCTTGCACCAGGCAAGCTGGAAATACTCTCAAAAATGCTCAGGGAATGGTTGCTCTGTCAAGGACTGCGTAATCTCCAAATGTTGTTGCTGTTGCTGCTAGACTGCTGCTATTGCTGGAGTGGGATGGCTCTCTAGGGCTGTTCCCCTGCTCAGAAAAATATGAAACTCTATGAATGAGCTCTCCTCCAAATACCCAAAAAAGCCCAGAAAGGAATCCCGGAATGGATGACCTCGGAATTTGACGTCCCTTTGGAAATAACGCTATCCCAGTGAAATACGTTGGCCCTGAAGGATCCTCTGCAAATGATGGCCTCCTCCTCTACCAAAATGATGAAATAGTGAAGGGTTGATCCCTTCACACTATCTCACGCTGAAACCCCTAAGAAATCCTCACTCCCAGAACTACCTTTACCACAAAATGCGTGCTCTCTCCAAGAGACTACGCTGCCCAAGCAAATGCGTAATTCCTGGCTGAAGATGCTATGGCTCCCTCCTACAAAACGATGGATAGAACTCCTCACCCGAGCAGGCACTCAAAGTCCCTCGGGGTTGAGGTTGGGATCTCCGCTCGGAAACACTCAGTGTGTTGAACAACACTTGCAGACTTTGCTCAACAGCAAAAGCGTGCTCAATGTCAAAAGACAGAATAATAGATGCATAATAGAATGAGAGAATGAGGAGCCTCTTCCCCTTTTTGTGCTTTGAGAGCCTTGCTCTCACCCGGGCCCCACCAAACTGCACTATCCCTCTTGGCCCACGCTGTCCCTCTCTCATTGCGCTGTCAGGGGCCCACACTGCCTCTTCCCTCACGCTGCCACTTAACCCTCCTGGGCTCCACGCTGTCAAGTAAATATATGCTCAAGTGACTTTAGGGAATGATTATTTCCTAAGTATGGGTTATGTGTCTCATCACCCACTTTATTAACTGACTTTAATATTAGAAAAGAAAAACTTGCCAAAATTAATATTACCAATTAGCTGCTGCTAATTGGGAATATTACAATCCTCCCCGCCCAAACGTTACTTATGCTCGAGCAACTGCAAAGATGGATGTTGCAAGATTTTCTCACTAAGTGGCATCCTCATCCGACAAGTTCTTCCACCTCACCAAGTACTCTCTAACCGTCCTGCTCCGTAGCTGTCTCTCCCTGGTGTTTATGATGGCTTCTGGCTGCAACACCAAATTCCTCTCATCATCTATCGGTGGAAGCTCCTCTGTTGCAGTCACCTGCTGCCCCAATGCCTTTTTCAGGCAGGATACGTGGAAGATATTGTGGATCCGGCTACCTGTAGGCAGCTCTAGCTCATATGCAACCTCCCCAATCATGTGGATCACCCTGTAAGGTTCATAGAAACGGGGCTTGAGCTTCTTGGCCCCCTTTTGCTGCAGCGTGGATTGCCGGTATGGCTGAAGTCGTAGGTAGAGCAAGTCCCCTACCTCAAACTGCCTCTCAACCCGTCCCTTGTCGGATATAGCTTTTGCTGGTTTTGAGCTGTAGTTAAGTTATCCTTGAGAGCCCGGAGTATATCCTGACTCTCTTTTATCCAGTCCTTGGCCCTAGGGACCTTGTTAGCACCAAACATCACATCAACAAAAGTCAAAGCATGGTATCCATACAAAGCATAGAACAGAGACATACCGATGGACATGTGAAAAGTGGTGTTGTAGCAGTACTCTCCCAAATGTAACCAACGTAAGCATGCCTTTTGCTGCCCCGTGACATAATTTCGCAAGTAGCCTTCAAGCCACTTGTTCGCTATCTCTGTCTGCCCGTCTGTCTGAGGGTGATAACTGGTGCTCGAAGTCAACTCTGTACCCACCAAACGAAAGAGCTCTTGCCAAAAGCCGCCCATGAAACGGCTGTCCCAGTCACTAACAATGGTCTTCAGAAGACCATGCAATTTGAAGACATCCCTGGAGAACAACTCCGCTACCTGTGTTGTTGTATACCGTGCTGATATAGCGAAGAAGTGTGCATACTTTGTCAGTCGATCAACGACCACAAAGATGCAATCTTTGCCCTGCACCCTGGGCAACCCTGTGATGAAGTCCATCGAAATGCTCTCCCATTTCCCCTCCAGAATGGGAAGTGGTTGTAGTAATCCTATTGAATGGCTCATCTCTCCTTTATTCCACTGACACACCTCGCACTCCCTGACAAGCCGAAGTACGTCCTCCTTGAGGCCTCTACAAGAGAACCTCTCCCTAATAGCCCTGTAGGTCTTGGTGAACCCATGGTGGCTTGACAATGGTGAGTCATGTGAGGCACGTAGTACCTTCTCCTTGAGCTGAGAGCTCCCAGTCAAGAAGATCCTGTCCCTGAAGTATATCACCTCATCCATCACCCTGTACCTGTCATATGTGATCTGTCCATCCAGTGTCTCATAGGCAAAATGGTCCTTGGAGTACTCCGCTAGTAACTGAGCCCTCCAACCCGTGTCTAAGCTCATCAGAGACAACGCTGCCGGTCTGCATGAAAGAGCATCGGCCACCACATTGTTCTTCCCTTTGACATACTCAATGTCAAAGTCATATGCCTGGATCTTGTTGACCCACTTCTGCTGCCTCTCCTGCAGCTGCTTCTGCTCTAAGAAGAACCGAAGGTTTTTGTGATCAGTTCGCACCCTGAACCTATTCCGCACCAAGTACTATCGAAACTTGGCCAGTGCATGCATGATAGCCAACATTTCCTTGTCGTATATGGGATACAACCTCTCATGTGGCAATAGCTTCCTTCTCTCGAAAGCTATGGGGTGGCCCCCCTGCATCAAGACTGCACCCACCCACTCTCCTGAGGAATCACACTCCAAGATAAAGGGTTGCGTGAAATCCGGCAACACCAAAACTGGACAATTGCTCATCACCTCCTTGAGCCTATCAAAGGCCCTCTGTGCTGTGTCCATCCAATTGAATGCCACCTTTTTGGTAAGATCTGTGAGGGGTGCAACAAGTTAGGAAAACCCCTTGAAGAACTTCCGGTAGTAGGTGTAGATGCCTACAAACCCCCGAATCTCAGTCACGTTCCTCGGTTCCGGCTAATCCTGGATGGCCCGGATCTTCTCCTTGTGGACTCTCACTCCATCCACGCCAATGATATGCCCCAAATAGAGCATCTCTGTCAACCCAAATTCGCATTTGGGGAGTTTATCATAAAAAAGTTGCTCTTCTAGAATGCACAATACAGCCTCAATGTGTTGTAGGTGCTCCTCCCATGTTCGACTGTATATCAAGATGTCGTCGAAGAATACCAACACAAACTTCCTCAACTGACCACGGAAGATGTGGTTCATGCAGGACTGGAAGGTGGTCGGTGCATTGGTTAGCCCGAAGGGCATCACCAAAAACTCAAAATGGCCATAGTGACATCTGAAGGCCATCTTGGGGACATCCTGGTCCCTCACTCAGATCTGATGGTAGCCCGACCTCAGATCAATCTTCAAGAAGAACTTCGACCCCCTCAGCGCATCAATCCGTGGGATGGGGTATTGGTTGTTCATGGTCTTCTTATTGAGAGCCCAATAATCAATGCACATCCTCAGTGTGCCATCCTTCTTCTTCACCAGTACAACAGAAGAAGCAAATGGGCTAGTGCTGGGTCGGATGTGTCCCAGCGCTAAGAGCTCATGAATAGCTCTCTCAATCTCATCCCTGTAGGCTTTGGGATGCCTATAGGGTGTAGTAATCACGGCCTGAATGCCCTGCTCAAGCTCAATGGTGTGCTCAAACCCCCAATTCAGTGGCTGCCTTGGCAGTATATCCCCAAAAATTGTAGCATATCTGTCCAAAATCGACTGCACGTCTGGGTGAACTGCCTATCCTATAGATCCTGCCTCTAAAACACGCAGCTCCACTACCTACTCTATGTCCCCTTTCCGGAAGTCTGCCTCCATCCAGTGTGCTGAAACTGTCTACGAGGGGATAAGTGTGCATGCCTCGGATCATCTCATGCTTACCAGTCTTCTTATCTGTCCACTCCATCTCCAGAGTCTCCCAGTTCGTAGTGATTGTCCCCAGCGTGATCAACCACTGCACTCCCAGTATCACATTGGTGTCCGGAATGTCCACCATAACGAAATGGTACGTCAGAGTGTAAGTCCCCATGGTCACTTCCTATGCCGGTACATATCTAGCACACTGCATAGTTCTGGCACCCGGTACCAGTACTAAAAATCCATCAAAGCTCTCTTTTGGTATTCTCCTCTGCTCTACCAACTGTGCATCAATAAAGTTGTGGGTGGCCCCACTGTCAACTAACACTAAAACACGATGCCCCTGCACAGTGCCCCGGACATGCAATGTCAAATACTTGGGAACCCCTCGCAAAGAAGCAAGGACTCCCCCAATAGGTGCAAACGCTACCTCCTTGCTCCTGGGGGTGGAGGTGGTGGAGATCCCCTCTCTGCACTACAACGCTGCCTCCTGCCTCTATCTCCTCGTATGTATATTCTTCCCTGCCACTGTCGGAGAAGACCTCTATGTAGTATGCCTTCCCTGCAGCACATCGATGTCCTGGTGCCCATGGCTCCTGGCATGTGAAGCATAGCTTCCTTCGTATCAAATCTCTCCGGGTATCATTGTCCAAAGGCCCCCGGCCTTCGTTCCCCCTCGGAGGTGGAACCCTCGTGTCCTTCCCCTTCGGCTAAAATGTTGGTCTTTGGGGGAAAGGAGCTCTGGTCCTAGGTAGAGCATCCTGCAAATCCCTGGTCCTCCCAACTGCATCATGAAGTGTAGCAAGAGATCTGACTAATCCACGCAGAGGTTCTACCAACCCATCAATAAACATGTATATCATCTTGGTTGTAGACAAGTCAAGCACCATCACTGAAAGCCTCAAGAACTCGGAAATGTAGGTTTTCGGATTCCCGATCAGCTCAACAAAGTGCTCTTCCGGATCCCTCTGGTCATACTGCTCTACCAGTCTCCGTGTAAACTATGCATACGCTGTCACCACTGAGTGACCCAGCGTTGCCATCCCGTGGAACCACCAATTGTGGGCCTCTCCCTCCAGGTGCAACGCTGCCACCTTGATGGCCTCTCCCTCTGCCATCTGGTTGAGCTGGAAATAAATATCCAGCTTCTCCACCCAAGCCTTTGCCGAACATTTTGAGGACCCGTGAAATGTTGGCAAGAAAAACCTGCCCGCTGACGCTGTACGTCCCCATCCTGTGTGTATCTACCCACTCTGTTCTGGTTACGAGGTCGGCTGTCCTTCTTGAGCTGAACAAAATCGTGGAAAGTGAGAGCTTCAGCAAACTCTCGCCCGTAGGACTGACACTTGGAAAAATAATCGCCCATATGAAACGGCTCCGGCTCCTAAGGTGCTCTCGTTCCATTGCTTGCGGTCAAAAATGTGGGCATCGTGGAACGTGGGGGAGTATGTGACACAACCAGTTGCGCTGTGAGCTACTCCTGCAAATGGTGGGAAGTGTCGAACCCTTCTCCAATGTGAAAACCTCTTGGGGTTTCACGCTGTCTCTGGTTTGTGGTAAACTTCTGCCCCATCTCTTCGATCCTCCTCGATAGCTCCTACACAGACTTTAAGAGGAGTTTCCCGAACTCCCTCCCTTCATCTTTCTCCTCGACCATTGGTTCTTCCTCCTCTGCGTACACTACTGGAACGCAGTCTCCCTCTCCAAAAGTGGCCTCAACCCTTTGCTCTTGGTCCTTGTACTTCCTTCCCTGGTAAGTGATATATGGTTTTCTTGCTGGTGTCATAGACAATATGCTCCACAGCTTGAGCCAAGTCTATGAGCTCTGATACCACTGTAATATTCTGAATAGAAATAAACAGTAATATAAAGCAACATAAACAAGCATTTACAGCAAATAGAGAGACATCACATAAACAATGCAAATATGGAGAAATGTCGAGCCATTTTATTATGTAACTGAAAGATACAATAAGTACAAAGGTGATCAAGAAAGTGGCACCTCGGGTTGCACCAGGCAAGCTGAAAATACTCTCAGAAATGCTTAGGAATGGTTGCTCTATCAAGGACTCCGTAATCTCCAAATGCTGTTGTTACTGTTGCCGGACAGTTGCTACTCCTGGAATGGGATGGCTCTTTGGGGCTGTTCCCCTGCTCAGAAAAATATGAAACTTTGGGAATGAGCTCTCCTCCAAATACCCACAAAAGCCCAGAAAGGAACCCCGCAATGGATGACCCCAGAATTTGACCTCCCTTGGGAAATAACGTTATCCCAGTGAAATACGCTAGCCCTGAATGATCCTCTGCAAATGATGGCCTCTTGTACCAAAATGATGAAATAGTGAAGGGTTGATCCCCTCACACTATCTCGAGTTGAAACCCCTAATAAATCCTCACTCCTGGAACTGCCTCTACCACAAACTGCGTGATCTCTCCAAGGGACTGCGCTACCCAAGCAAATGCATAATTCCTGGCTGGAGATGCTATGGCTCCCTCCTACAAAACGATAGATAGAACTCCTCACCCGAGCAGGCACTCGAAGTCCCCCGGGGCTAAGGTTGGGATCTCTGCTCGGAGACACCCGGTGTGCTGAACAGCACTTGCAGACTTCGCTCAACAGCAAAAGCGTGCTTAATGTCAAAAGATAGAAATGATAGATGCATATTAGAATGAGAGAATGAGGAGCCTCTTTCCTTTTTTATGCTTTGAGAGCCTTGCTCTCACCCGGGCCACACCAAACTACGTTGTCCCTCTTGGCCCACGCTGTCCCTCTCACTGCGCTATCATGGGCCCACACTGCCACTTCACCCTCCTAGGCCCCACGCTGTCAAGTAAATATATGCTCAAGTGACTTTAGGGAATGATTATTTCCTAAATATGGGTTATGTGTCTCATCACCCACTTTATTAACTGACTTTAATATTAGAAAAGCAAAACTAGCCAAAATTAATATTACCAATTAGCTGTTGCTAATTGGGAATATTATAGATCAAATGTTTCAGGTGTGGTGAGCTTGGTAACTACGCTATGTAGTGTCATCTCAAAAAGAAGGACAAGGAAGAGAAACATGGTAAGCAGGTTGTGCTCGTAGCGATCGAGGAGGAGTTTTCCATGATTGCCCACATACCTCTAGGGGAGAGGTGGGGTGATCTAGTACTGTAGTTCCAGAGAGCTACAGATGGGTAGGAACCTTGGGGAGTCCACCTCTTGGATCAATACCTTGCTACGGGAGCCCATATCAGAAGTAGCAGGATGGACTAGTGTTAGTTGGTGCAGATAAGTGTCAGAGTGACGATTGTAGTGGCTAAGAGTGTCAGAGACTAAGCAGTGTAGAGCAAAGTTGGCAGCAGTGCAGAGTCAGCAGCAACGCAGAGCAGAGTTGGCAGCAGTGCAAAGGCTTCAGAGGGTCAGTGCAGAAACTAGCAACAGTCAGAACTCCAGTAACAGATGCATCATACTAAATGCAGTTGGTTTAGTATTTTGGATGTTTTTCTGTTGCAACAACAACAGAGTTGCAGTGCAGATGCAGTTGGCAGCAGCATGCAGAGTCAACAGTAGCACAGATGGAGAATTTGTGCAGTAGTTGGTGGTCAGTGATATCAGACATCAGCAGCACAGAGGGAGATGATACGAAGTCAGGGTGATGCTTCAACAGGTTGCATTACTAGAGCACATCCTTGCTAAGAGGGAGTGTTGATTTTTGGTAGCATCGAATGTGCTCTAGCCTCAAGAATTTGCAGGGAGGCTAGGACATAAGCATTCTCCAAGACCCAGAAATCGTTTTGGATATTCCACAGAGAGACAGTTTAATTAAGATAATTAACTATTTTTAATGGATGCCTAAGCCTATACTTAGGAAATTAAAATAATTAAAGGGTATTAATTAAACTGGGTGTGAATCTTCTAGAAAAAGACGGAGATCGAGTCGAGATGATCTAATCCATTGATTAGTATTTAATTTGGGCCGTTGAATGTTCAACGAGAATATTATAACAAAAAGCTCGATGGGCACTTGGAGAAGAGATTGAGTGAGAGATCTAGAGATCGAATTCTCAAGAAAGCAACGCAGCAGTTGTCGAAGGAGTGATCGAGTTGATTTCTTGCAGAGAGGGGCAGGGATAGTGGCCAACAGAAGTTTTCCTGATCCGGTGAATACAAAGCAGAGAAGGCAGATTGAGATCTAGAGAGGCAGCGTAGAGCCATGCTGAGGCAGCGCAGAGCCTGAGAGGAAATCCACAGTTTTGCTGAGGAGCAGTCCAAATTTAGTGCCGAGAGTCGGGGTGTGAGATCGGAGGGTCAAAGATCTGAGCATCAAGCCATCAGATCGATCAACCAAAGGAGTGATGCAGTCCGTACGAGTTGTGACGCAGAGGCAACACAGTGACTGCGCAGAGGCAAATTGGAGCTAGCCATTCAAAGGCTGGATCAGTGTCGGATTACCAGTGATAGTGTGAGTTTAATTCTCACTTCATTTCTGCTAGTTATTTTCTCTGTATTAGATAGCCAGTAAGGCATCCAAAGATTTGTATTCAGAAACTATTGCATAATAATACAAACCCTCAGTTGTTGCACCGGTTTTCCCACATTGGGTTTTTCCGAGGACATTTTTCCAAAAATAACGGTGTCGATTGTGTGCTTACAAGTAAAACTATGGTGATCAATGAATCAATGATGATACATGTTATCTATTCAATTTTGAAAGCTTGAAACTTTAAGATTGATGAATCATGAGACTCGAGTCAATATGTTGTATGTTTCTAACTTCTAGATTAGAAACATAACTTTTAGATTAGAAACATAATCTTCTAGATGATTGATGTTATATGGTTCAATCTTTTTTTTTATGTTTTTTATGTCTAGTTCATCATTTTACATGCTTTTGTTGACATATATGCATCAAAATATAAAAATATATATATATTATATAAAAAAATGCTCCCGGATTGGGAGCTTCTAAAAATGGCGCTCCTGCTCCCACTTCCTGTTTTCGCTCTTGCTCCCAAGTAACCTTGCTTGAGAGGCTTATTATTTTGTTTATGAGCTAAGTTGGTGGGCTTGTCACGAAAAGTTAGTTATTTTGCACTTTATTTTATTTTAGGGGCTAATGTAGGCCTATTTAGGTAATTCAAACTCCTAAGAAGTGTATAAATAGGAGTGATGTAAATTCATTGTAGATCATCACTTGGATTGGATCATTCTCTCTCTTGAGATTTTTCGCTAGTCCTTGGTGGACGAAGTTGGAGCATGGATGAATTTTGATGTTTAGATTACATTTTCTTGTCTTGGAGCTTCATGATTAGCGAATTTATTAATGGTTGGCTATATTCTCTTACATGTAAGTACGAACTTAATCCTGTTTTCTTTTACTTTATCGCATGCATTGATAATGGGATTTTTTCTATTTTAGGGCTAGTCGCTGCATTCATTTATATCTAAATTGTGGAATTACGTTTCTATATAGCATCTCTCCATGTATGGGACATGTATGTTGAATGAATTTTCCTAGAGATCATACTATCTTGATAAGCCATATTGATTTGCAAACAACGTATGAACGCTTTAAGGTCACTTTCCTTTGCCCTATTTCCAAATGAAGTTGTCCTTAGAGCCTCCTTGAGCTAGAAACGAAGTCCATTCTCATTATTATTCTTGAATCCAATATTCCCAAAGGAATTAGGTATTGGTCCAACATAAGGTGATCACCCTAAAACTATTTTTCTTCACCTTTTTCTCCTCATCTCTAGGTCTAGTCACGCTGGATCACCTACGACATCATTTCCCAACAAACTCCCCATAGAAAAATTTTGATCTCCTCACCTCTCCTGTGCTGGTGTGTCCCTAAGGTACCCTCCAAATTTGAGGAAATTCCGATGGCGAGATTGTGAGATATCCCAAGCCCTAATCCTTAAACTAAACTTTCCTTGGGTTTCCTTAGGCTAGTACCTCATAGGATAATTTTTCCACCTTTAAGTAGAAATTCTTTCCTTGATCCCTCCTCCTCCTTGTTTAGGTTAAGATCATCACTAGTTGCTAAACTCCCTCCTCTTAACCTAGGTTGGGTCCACTTGGTCCCGTGTGGTACCATTTCTCATCAAAGTCAATTATTCAAAGACAACTTGGGAATCCAAGTTTCACAAGGATTTTAGGGATTGGGAAGCTCCTTCACAAGTCACGCTCCTTTAACCTAGCCCCTAAATCCTTACCCCCTTTTCCTAGAAATCCTTGTACCTTGCTTAAGGAGCAAGCAAGCCCCATTCTTGACTTTCTTCTAGGAAAGTATCATTGAGGTCACATCATATCCATTCTACTTGATCTATCCTTCATAAGTGACTCTCTATATACCGAGTCTCCTCCCATCGGTGAAAGTCCGTAAAGAGCAGGGAGCCTTAGTTGAGGTGACAGTGGGATAAGTCTCCATAGTTTCCCTTGACCTAGCAGTTTCCCTTTTAGATTCACTTTTAGGTCCCCTGCTAGTTTGAGTGGTAACAAAGCCCAAACATGGGTGTATAAATGTAGGAGGGAGCAATCGTGGTACATGAGTTACCCCAACCTTTGTTTTTCCACCCTTCTTCATATGCCTTTTGCCTTTTATTAATTTTTCTTTCTTTTAATTGCTCATGGCTCCAGGGAATGAGAGCATGATGTGTATTATATAGTAGTGAATACCTCCTTAAGGTTGGGCAGTTCATCGCCCACCAGGGGTTGTGACAATCATGGGTTCCTTAATGATGCAGGGGGATCACATAAGGGGCCCTAAGAACCAGGGTGATGGCCATGATGGTAGGGGTTAGAGTTTATGCTTGGCTTTTGCCCACATGCTAAATTCTTATGTCTCGGCCATCTTTTGTAGTTTATGGTACATTTCCTATTGTAAGTGGCCAAATTATGCTTTTAACTTTCTTTTTAGCTGCATCAACCTCCAAGGCATCGTTTCAGGCTTGGCCCAAAGTGTGGACAAGGGGAGGGGGAGGCTAACACCTTGTGGACCCAACGGACAAATGTGGATCTGGATGGGAAAAAATGGGGTTATAATGAGTGGAGGGAATTGATACATGTGGTGTCAAGAAGCGGGAGCGTGCAACCAAAATCGAGGTTTCCCATGTAGTGCCACTTCTAAAGCTAGTGGCCAATAAAGGAGATCCCACTGGACAAGGATAAAAGACAAGCCACCAAGTTGGACAAGGGGACAAGAGTACAAATGTTGAGTCCCAAACTTGCATCTTTCCTATACACCTTTCTAGACTTTTTCCATTTACCTGGACCTCCTAAGTCATCAACATCATTGCATATTAATCATAAAAGAGCATTTAAAGTGGTTTTTAACTATGTTTTGTGTCTGCTGTCTGAATTAGATTTTTGCTCATTGAGCTGCGGAATCTTGTCACTTTCCGTAGCTGCTTCAACTTTCCTACCCATTTTGTTAAAGTCTATATTGGCAGTGTTCTCACAAGTCAAGCCACATGGGCAAGTTGGAAATGACATGATATGGATTCCAGTCCCTATCGTCTACCGAATTCACCAAAGAAGGTCGTGGTCAAAGGTAGTCAAGCCATGGGTCAACCTAAGAGTCTCACAAAAGCGTCACTGTCAATTAATGGAAGACTTGTGTGGCCGTTCCTAAATCTCAGGGGACATATCAACACCTGTGAACTGCTCCATAAGCCGAATCCAACGGCCACCCTCCATAGATTTAATCTTCACGGCAACCATAATGCTAGATTTCTGGACGTGGTTGTTCACGTGTCTTTTATCAGCGTAGATTGTAGGAAATTAGTTATGTCATCCTCTGTTATAAATAATGCGTTCTCATACGCATAGTAGCTAGCTTCTGTAATGTAATTTTGCTGAAAAGAAAGCCCACTGTGTCATGACATTATTTCCTTGTTATGACTGCATTTTGAATATATAAGAATACTTTGTTCATAAGCATAATTCGTGGTTGATATTTGTTGCCCGAGGATTGTGCAGAGGGCCCTTGCACACGCCGAGGTTTTGTTTATTGCTGTATAGTTTCATGATTTATTTCCTTACGTTCATTATGCCATAGTTATTCACGTGTATATATTACATCTCTTATGGTATTAATGCTTTATTTTTGTCCATAGTTTTTCATGCTTTATACTGCTGTTAACTGATCAGTAAGTTATTCTTGTTCTAGACATAGATAACTGCATTTGCACATAGTTTTACAATGACTAATGACATGGAATCACTTTGTCCTTCTCGCTGATTTATTTTTCTTAGTTTTTAATTCCAAAGACTGCTTTATCAATTTTTGGCTTTTGTACATTTGCTTTATTAGTTGATTAGATATTAAATTGCTCATGTCATTATCAGTTACCTCCGAAAGCCATAGCGAGACTAATGGTGAGGGATTGAAGTATGAGTGTGTAGTTTGATATTAGTTTATTTTTCTGCAAGTTAGATATCAAATTGCTCATGTCATTATCAGTTACCTCCGAAAGCCATAGCGAGACTAATGGTGAGGGATTGAAGTATGAGTGTGTAATTTGATATTAGTTTATTTTTCTGCAAATTAGATATTAGATTACTCAAGTTGTTTATGATTACCTCCGAAAGCCATAGCGAGACTAATGGTGAGGGGTCAGAATATGAGTTGATGTAATTTGATTTTAGCTTTACTTTGCTTGCAATTCTTGGATTTCTTTGAGCACAGTTTCTTTTGTATTTAGACAACAACAAGGGTAATGGGTTTCATGATTAATAGTTCACTGTTTGTTTGACTAGTATAGTGGCACATTTTCATTTTCTTTAGGAATTAATTTTGTCATTGCATGTTTAAAACCCTTTTGAAGTTTGAAGTTTGGGAAATCATTATAAAGGACATCATTGCCTTGAACATTTATATCCATACTTGTCTTTTAGAATTTCCATCTCACATTAGGAAACCAACCAAGATAAAAACCCCCAAGATAAATAAAAAACCCAAAAACAACAAAAAGTAAGAGATAGGTTATCTTGCACATATAGTGCGCCACACTTCGTCAGCTTACGAATCCCGGATTGACAAATTAATGTAGCAATTTAGGACACACTAAATTGACCAAAAATTTTGGCGCCGTTGCCGGGGAAGTGTAACTAGGTAGCCAATTTCTTAAAAAAAAAAACAATAAAAAGAAGGGAAAAATTGATAACTTCTTGAAGTATGCTCTCCTCTTGCACCTAGTGTGATCTGGAGGATCAGAAAAGAGAGTTATTGGTTCAATAATTTCTTAAGTATGCTCTCTTCTTGCACCTTGTGTGACCTGGAAGATCAGAAAGAGAATTATTAGCCCAACTTAAAAATAAATAAAAAATGACATGCATAGAGCAAGAGATTCTAGCGGAAGGTTTATAGCTAGAGCCAAGAGTTCGATTTTCACAACTCCATCTTCTTCAAGGCATAGACAAGATTCACCACCATCTACCCCTAGCCTTAAGATTCCTGGAATTCAAGGAGCAGCTGAATTAGAGGATTCTCCTACACCATCTACCAAATCTCATTTAGAAGAAGACCCTTTCTTTATTTCTACAGGAGAGCATATTGAAATTAAAGAAGTAGAATCACCTAAAGAAGAAAAGGAAGAAACTCCCTCTCATCCTCCCTTGATAGAAGAACCAGAGGACTCTGAGGACTCTGAAGAAACTATCATGACAGAGAAAGTAGTAGATGGATTCGGAGGTAAAGGTAGAGGTAGAGGAGGAGGAAATAATGGTGGAGGTGGAGGTAATAATGGAAGAAATAGGGAAGGAGACAACTCGTTTGGATTCCCTATAGTTGATGAGGAAACTCATACAACGATGAAAAACATCTCACCATCTGTCTTTCCCAACTTTTATGGATTGCAAAGTGAGGATCCTGAAACATTTTTGTTTGAGTTTGAAGTCGTGTGCCGAACCTATGACTATATGGAAGACTCTCAAAAACTCAAACTGTTTCCTTCAACATTGAAGGGAGCCGCTTAGAAATGGTTCATGGGATTAGTCACCCAATCTATTAGGACTTGGAATGATATGAAACAAACATTTTTGGATAGATACCTGGACTATTGCATGCCCACCAATCACAAGGATGAGGTATTCAAAATGGTGCAAAAAGAAGATGAAATTTGGAGGATTTACTTGAAAGATTTCAATACAACTTAAAAAGAGCAAAGATGAGCAACTTAGATGAGGAAACTTTGAAAGCCCTTCTATTAAAAGCCATCAGAGATGAATGGATAGATATTTTAAACATGATGGGGAAAGGAGACATTTCTCAACTTCCACTTCGTGACATAGTAGAACTATGTGTCCATCTCTCAAGGGGAAAATCTAAAACGGGAAAAAGGCCTAGAGATCCTTCTCTTATCAGGGCAAACAAATCTGCAACTGGATCAGTAAGTAGGGCAGAGATTGGCAATATGCTTGATGAATTCAAAATTGATATCTTAGGGAGCCTTAGTGAACAACTAGACACCCTTAAAATTCAAAACAAGCAGAAAGCAGAAACTGATGCTCTAGCCATCTTTTGTCCTAAATGTAGGAAGAAACATGCTTTAAGGGAATGTCCCTTGGATGCAAAAGTTGTAGAAACATGTATGACTTGCTCAGAGAATCATGAGACCAAGGATTGTCCTTCAATTCCTGGACTCAAAGTTGTCTTTCAAGAAGATCCCAATTCAGTAGAATCTCTCTGTTTTGTTGCAAGAAGACCTTGGCAGGGGCAACAAACTCAAGGGTTTAACAACCCTATGAATTTTCAACCCCCACCAAATTGGAATCCTTGGCAACAACCTTGGCCCCAACCTCAAAATTCATATCAGTCATGGGTACAAGGTATGTAAAATCCTTATGGGAGATTTGCTCAATTTTATCAATATCCTCCATCTTTTCAAAATCAACAAGCTCCACAACTTCCAAACCCAAATCTACAACTTCCATTGCCATTTCCACAACAAAAACCTTCTCAACAAAATCCAAATCCTCAACTCATGCTTCCATTCCAACAAAAGACAAATCAACTTCCAGCTCAGCCATTTCCAAATCCTAACAATAAAAATCCTCAGAATACTTACATGATAGAAGGACAACAATTTCCTACCTATATGATTGTTCCTCTCAATGATGTACAACTCAGGTCTGGTAGAGTTTTAGAAAAACCTTCTATGGATGTCCAAGAGCAAGATACCTCTAAGGACTCTCTTAAAGTCAATAAGGGTTCTGAGGAAGCATTTCTTCAAAACTCAAACATTCAAAAAGAGGAAGAAAAGTTAACCCCCACAACTCCTATAGTTGAGCAACCTGCATCTTCATCCACACCTCCTTTCCCTGAAAGATTACAAATTGATAAAGGGGTGGAAAAACAAATCTTGTTGCCTAACTATGATTTTCTAGATGAATTAAAAAATGTTTGTATCAAGATTCCCTTGTTACAAGCCATTAGAGAGATTCCTATTCTAGCAAAAACAATAAAGGAGTTGAGTCTCAAAAGACCAGGAAGGAAACTAAGAGATACAAGAAGAATCCACCGGGTAGGAAAAATTGCAGATATCATGATGGGAAAAATTACCATGCAGAAGTATGTAGATCCAGGTAGTCCAATTGTCAAGACACATATAAATGGGATAGAAATTCCAAACACATTGATTGACTTAGGGGCTGATATCAACATTATGAGTAGACAGACTATGGACCAGCTAAAACTTCCTAACCTTCTTTTTACACCTACTTTACTGCAACTTGCAGATCGATCAATTATTAAACCAGATGGTGTATTAGAAGATATTTCACTCTCCTTAGATTCTTGGGAATATCCAGTAGATTTTATGATTTTGACTCCCAAGAGTAATCTAGGAGGGCACCCACTTATCTTAGGAAGACCTTGGCTAGCCACAGCTGATGCTTTCATTAGTTGTAGATCTGGGGATATGTACATCTCTAATGGTAATTCGACAAAGAAATTCAATTTGTATCCTCCAGCAAAAGCAATCACAGAAGTAGGAGACAATGAATGGGTCGATGATGAGGACACTATACAACCTATCTTTACCATTTCTAAAATCAGTGAGGATAGTCAAATTCTGAACACATTAGAAAATTTTGAGACATCTTCAGAATATGACCCCACACAATTTCAGTTGGAATCTGACATAGAATATTTATCATCAAGACAAATGTCTTTTTACTCTATGGAAGAGTTTGGTAATTCTGCTATTGAGATTTTTCCAGAAAAGACATTGAATATCAACAAACATCTGGAGAAGTCACAACAAGAAGAACTAACCAGAATCTTGCAAAAACATTCTACCGCATTTGCATGGGAGTATACTGACATGAAGGGTATTGATCCTAAGACTTGCATCCATCATATCTATATTGAGGAAAACAGTAGACCAATCAGACAACCTCAAAGAAGGATGAATCCAAACCTTAGGGAGATAGTGAAAGAAGAGCTCCAAAAACTACTCAATGTAAACTTCATTTATCCAATTTCAGATAGCCGATGGGTTTCTCCTTTGGTTATAGTACCTAAAAAGAATGGTAATGGAGGGTATGCATTGATTACAGGGAATTGAACAAAGCAACTTTGAAGGATCACTTTCCTTTGCCTTTTATCGATCAGGTATTAGATACATTAGCAAGTAAAAAGTACTTTTCATTTTTGGATGGTTTTAGTGGTTATAATCAAATTCAGGTAGCACCTGAAGATCAAGATAAGACCACATTTACTTGTCCATGGGGAACTTTTGCCTATCGAGTGATTCCTTTTGGGTTATGTAATGCACCTGCAACATTCCAAAGAGCAGTACTAGGAATTTTTTCTGATCTAATCCATGATTGTGTAGAGGTTTATATGGATGATTTTACAGTTTATGGTAATTCATTTAAAGAGGCATTAGAAAATTTGGAAAAAGTCCTTATAAGATGTAAAGAAACAAACCTTTCATTAAGCCATAAAAAATGCTTTATGATGTTTACTGAAGGTATTGTTTTGGGGCATCATATTTCAGGAGATGGGATTAAGGTTGATAGATCAAAAGTTGAAGTCATCTCCAAGTTGCCTATTCCAAATTGTCAAATAGATGTTAGAAGTTTTCTAGGATTTACTGGATACTATAGAAGATTTATAGAAAACTTCACTAAAATAGCATCTCCACTCTTCAAACTGCTTACAAAAGACTGTGAATTCAAATGGGATCCTGATTGTCAATCAACCTTTGAAACTTTGAAAACAAGAATATCTGAAGCACCTATCTTGAGAGGACCAAATTGGAAACTTCCTTTCCATATTTCTACAGATGCTTCAGATACAGCTCTTAGAGCTGTGTTGGGTCAAAAAGATTTAATTCCTTATGCCATTTATTACACCAGTAAAAATTTGACTCCCACAGAGTTGAACTATACTGTGACTGAAAAAGAGTTTTTAGCTGTTGTTCATGCAATTAACAAGTTTAGACATTACATAACAGGCTATGAAACTTTTATTCATACTGATCATTCTGCAATTAGATATTTAATGAACAAACCTGTTACTAATGGCAGAGTGACAAGATGGCTCTTACTTTTGCAAGAATTCAATATTACTGTGTTGGATAGACCAGGGAAAAAAAATACAGTAGCTGATTTCTTGTCTAGGATTCATAATACTAAAGAAGATTCTCCTGTAGAGGATAAGTTTCCTGATGAATACTTGTTTGCAGTAACTACTAAGACCCCTTGGTATGCAGATATTGCTAACTATTTGGTTACAGGGAAACTGCCTCCACATTTATTTCCAAGTGAAAGAAGAAAGATTATTCAGGAAAGTTCAAAATATTCATGGATTTCTAACGAATTGTTTAAAACAGGGCCAGATCTTGTGATCAGAAGATGTGTCAGGGAAGATGAAATGCCTGATATCCTCAAGGTATGTCATGATGAACCATGCGGCGGACACTTTGCTGACAAAAGGACAGCCTATAAAATCCTCTCTTTAGGATATTATTGGCCTTCCCTCTTCAAAGATGCAAAACAATATGTCAAAAGGTGTGACAGCTGCCAAAGAGTAGGGAAACCTACCTTTTCAAATGAAATGCCATTGCAAACACAGGTACTCATTGAACCCTTTGAAAAATGGGCTTTAGATTTCATTGGACCTATTAATCCACCATCTAAGCAAAAGAAGTATATATTGGTTTGTACTGATTATGTTACTAAATGGGTGGAAGCCAAAGCATTAGTGTCTGCTACTGAAAATTCAGTTGTTAATTTTCTTTATGAGGATATTTTTACTCGCCTTGGTGTTCCAAGAGAAATTGTGACAGATCAAGGAAGCCAATTCACATCCAACCTGGTGGAGAAGCTGATGGAAGAATACAAAATCAAGCACAGAAGATCTACTCCTTACCATCCGCAAGAAAATGGTCAAGTGGAGTCTACAAACAAAGTTCTCAAAAGTATCATCACCAAAAATGTTCATCTACATAGAAGAGATTGGGCAGAAAGGCTTCCTGAAGCCTTGTGGGCCTACAGAACTACATGGAGAAATACAACAGGACATTCTCCCTATGAACTTGTTTATGGGAAGAAGTCCTGCTCCCCATTGAGTTCCAAGTCAAAACCTTCAAGATGGCAGTTCAGTTGGGGATGGATCTATCAGAAGCCCAAAAGCATAGAATGGAGCAGTTGAATGAGCTAGATGAGATCAGACAAGAGGCAATTCTAAGAACCGATCTAGTTCAATATCAAAGAGCTAAATGGCATGACAAATACATCAAAGAGAAGAAGTTTCAAGAAGGAGATTGGGCATTGCTATTTGATTCCAAGTTTAAATATTTTAAAGGAAAATTTCAAACTCATTGGCTTGGGCCATATGAGATTGACAAGATCTTTAGCAATGGAGCGGTAAGAATCAAGACCATTGATGAATCTCAAACTCCTCTTATTGTGAATGGCCACAGATTAAAGATCTATCATAAGCCACTCTCAAAAGAGGAATTTGTCAAAATGTTTCAAGATAATTCTGCAATAAGGCTGGTGAAGAAGAATCCTTCTTCTCCACAAGCCTAACATTTGTTCTTTTCAGTTTCAAAATTTAAAAAAAAAAATTGTATAAGCCTGAAAACCAATCACTGATTGGCAGTCTTATACAGAAAATGTAGGGTGAAAATCAAGAACACTTGACACCCTATATTTTCCAAAAAAAATTCCCTCTCTCTCTCATTTCACAAGTTTTATGACAACCTACTCCATTTCATTCCACTTCATTCCACTCCACTTCATTTCATTTCACTCCATTTCATCTATTTCATTTCATTTCACCAATAAAAATTTTCTTTCATGACCATTTTCATTCAGTCAATTATCATCTATCCATCTCCATTCACCCAAATAATTGTTGTGTCATTTTCCACAGCTGACACCAGTTTCCGCATCCAGAAGCAGTTTCTGCAGCCACCACTCTATTTTTCAAAAATTTACAGTCAGATGTTAGTTCAACAATCATGAAATCAAATGCAGGTATGAGGACATATTATGAAGACATGAGGCATTCAAAAGCATCAACGAGGAGCAACTGATTGAAGACTAATGAAAATTGGCAAGAATTCCAAGGTATGAGTAGAAATTTATTTCAAATGGCATTCAAGCACATTTTTACATAGTTATAAACCATAGCTCCATTATATGCAATGATTGTGTTGATAACTCCATAACCGTTCCACGATCTCTATACGATTCCCCCACAATCCTTGCATTCATTTTTAAACGGCCTCATAATCAAGCCTCCGGTCTTCACTCGTGTTCGGCTATACTTTGATACTCCACCTGTAATTATGGAACGTGGTTGATTTAACGACGGCTTCTCTCAGCCGCACAAAATCCGTAGCCGTTTCATAAACGTGCTTGCGTCTACTCTGCAGCCACCCAATTTTAAATACTGTCGGATGCATTTTACTCCCCCTACTGTTCTATTGACCTCATGGCTGCATTTCCACCGTGTTCACATAAGCCTTCACCCCATTTTGTTCTCTGTTCCGCTTCATTCCGTGTACCTATTCTCTGATATCCGCTTATAGTCACTGGTCTCCTTCATAAACCCTGTTCATTTCCGCTAATTCCGCTGTCTTAGCTCCGCTAAAACCTCCTCACGCAGACGAGTTTTAAAGAACAGAAGGAAGGATGGGTCGGTTGTTGAGGGCAGAACCAGAGGGACCCAAATTTATGGAAGGATACCCGCAAGTCAAAAACATATTGAAAAAGGCAAAATGGCTTCGGTTTATTCAAAAGTTTAAAGGCTACAATAAGGAGGTAACAAAAGCTTTTGCGAGGTCTTTCAACGGTCTGGAGGTGGAAATTGGGGACCTCAAATTTACAGTGACCGAGGCATCCATAGCAGCTGCTACAGAACTCCCTCAAGAAAGTGAACGCTGGTTCAAGAACAAGAGCATTGGCGAGGAAGCCTGGAGAGTGATCCTACGTAACCCAGGTATGGATGTCACCATTTTCAAAAAGGGAATTCCGGTCCATGCTTTAAAAGAAGAGTGGGCCAGTTTACTGTTGGTTATTCAAAAGTTTATCACCTGTGAGGGACGTTTTGGATCAATGTACATGTATCATACCCGACTGTTGATGAATTTCCTAGACAACCAGACCCTCAATCTGCCATACTTTTTACTAAATAGTTTGAAAAAGATGTCTATAACCGTCCAAAAGCATCTGGGGGACGTAGAACCACATTTGTATCGCCATGGTCTCGTGAAAATCTTGATAGAAAAACAATTAAAAGAGAAAAAGGACACCTGGGAGCAGTTTTTAATTAGAAATTTCTTTGAAGAACCCCAAGAAACCCCTGAAGGCAGTACATCAAAAAGAAGTAGAAGAAAGAGAATAGGTGATAAAACTCAAAGCACTCCTACTAACATAGTTGAAAGAACTAGTAGAGAAGAAAGACTGTCTAAAAGGAGGAAGGAAAAGACTGAGGGTAAAAAGCCAACAAAATCAAAAGAGAAAAGAAGCATTGAGGCTGTACATCAAACCCCTTCCTCAGAAGAAGACCATCAAGTATTGTCTGAGAGACTAGTTCACCTTCAGGAACAGTCAGCTATGGCCAAAAAGAAAGGAAAAGAAAAACAGAAGGAAAAAGACAGTAGTCCACAACATGTAAGAAGAAGCACCAGGCTTAAAGGAAAGTGGAGGAAAGCACAAACAAAAGGACCCCATTTTATTGATTTGGGAGGAGGAACACCTGAACAAACTCCAGCTGGCCATAGTCCACCTCATTCTCAGCCAAACGTTGAAACTAGTCCTCAAGATGTTGACATGAGTCCTTTTCGGCCAGATTTTGAAGTCAATTCTCCTCCAAAGCATTTTGGGGACAGCTCAAGGAAAACGACACCCGAGATAGATCCAAAGCAGCAAGAGGTGTATGATTACATAGAATCCTTATAAAGAACAACCACGGGTCCCAGCACTTCATCCACTCAGCCTCACACAGCACAAGAAGCTCTAGTCCAATCGTTGAAACAAGAAGTCTTTGAGTTGGAGGTTTTAAATAGACATATTAAAAATGAAAATGAAGCATTAAAGGAGAAAAGCAGATTGGACAAGATCATTCATGACAACACTATGCTACATCTGGGACTGTGGCACAAAAAGAACAGGAAATTGAAGAAGAAATGCAAGAAGATAAGTAGAGAACTGATTAATCTCAAATTTAGATGCTTGATGAAGAAGCCCAGGATGTTAGCAGCACCAAGAAAGAGGAGAAGAGGACTGGATGTACTGGCAGAGGTATCAGGGCATATGAATTGAAGGAGGATGATCAAAATTTTGGTTGCATGGGGACATGCAACACCTTCACAGTGGGGGTATGTTGAGTCCCAAACTGGCATCTTTCCTATACACCTTTCTAGACTTTTTCCATTTACCTGGACCTCCTAAGTCATCAACATCATTGTATATTAATCATAAAAGAGCATTTAAAGTGGTTTTTAACTATGTTTTGTGTCTGCTGTTTGAATTAGATTTTTGCTCATTGAGCTGCGGAATCTTGTCACTTTCCGCAGCTGCTTCAACTTTCCGCAACCATTTTGTTAAAGTCTATATTGCAGGTGTCTTCAGGAAAATCAAGCCACATGGGCAAGTTGGAAATGACATGGATATGGACTGAGTCCTATTGGCTCAGTCGAATTCACCAAAGAAGGCCGTGGTCAAAGGTAGTCAAGCGGTGGTCAACCTAAGAGTCCTACGGTGACAGAACTCCGTTTTTCACCATGTGAAGACTTGCGTGGCCGTTCCTAAATCTCAGGGGACATATCAACACCTGTGAATTGCTCCATAAGCCGAATCCAATGGCCACCCTCCATAGATCTAATCTTCACGGCAGCGATAATGCTAGATTTCTGGACGTGGTTGTTCACGTGTCTTTTATCAGCGCAGATTGTAGGAAAGTAGTTATGTCATCCTCTGTTATAAATAATGTGTTCTCATACGCATAGTAGCTAGCTTTTTGTAATGTAATTTTGCTGTAAAGAAAGCCCACTGTGCCGTGACATTATTTCCTTGTTATGAATGCATTTTGAATACATGAGAAGACTCTGTTCATAAGCATAATTCATGGTTGATAGCTATTCCCCGAGGATTGTGCAGAGGGCCCCTGCACACGCCGAGGTTTTTTTTATTGCTATATAGTTTCATGCTTTATTTCCTTACGTTCATTATGCCATAGTTATTCACGTGTATATATTACATCTCTTATGGTATTAACGTTTTATTTTTGTCCATAATTTTTCATGCTTTATACTGCTGTTAACTGATCAGTGTCTTTGTTCCAGATTACAGTAGGCAGTCCGGGCATTTGCACATAGTTTTACAATGACTAATGACATGGAATCAGTCTTGTCCTTCTGCTGATTTATTTTTCTTAGTTTTTAATTCCAGCACTGTTTTATTTATTTCAGTTTTGTACATTTTATTTATTAGTTACATTAGATATTAAATTACTCATGTCATTATCAGTTACCTCCGAAAGCCATTGCGAGACTAATGGTGAGGGATTGAAGTATGAGTGTGTAGTTTGATATTAGTTTATTTTTCTGCAAGTTAGATATTAAATTGCTCATGTCATTATCAGTTACCTCCGAAAGCCATAGCGAGACTAATGGTGAGGCATTGAAGTATGAGTGTGTAATTTGATATTAGTTTATTTTTCTGCAAATTAGATATCAGATTGCTCAAGTTGTTTATGATTACCTCCGAAAGCCATAGCGAGACTAATGGTGAGGGGTCAGAATATGAGTTGATGTAATTTGATTTTAGCTTTACTTTGCTTGCAATTCTTGGATTTCTTTGAGTACAATTTTTTTTGTATTTAGACAGCAGCAAGGGTAATGGGTTTCATGATCAATAGTTCACTGTTTGTTTGACTAGTATAGTGGCACATTTTCATTTTCTTTTAGGAATTAATTTTGTCATTGCATGTTTTAAAACCCTTTTGAAGTTTGAAGTTTGGGAAATCATTATAAAGGACATCATTGCCATGAACATTTATATCCATACTTGTCTTTTAGAATTTCCATCTCACATTAGGAAACCAACCAAGATAAAAACCCCCAAGATAAATAAAAAACCCAAAAATGACAAAAAGTAAGAGATAGGTTATCTTGCACATATAGTGCGCCACACTTCGTCAGCTTACGAATCCCGGATTGACAAATTAATGTAGCAATTTAGGACACACTAAATTGATCAAACAACAAACCAAGCCCATTCTTTCTGCTGAATCCCCCCACTAATCTATGTCTAGATCTGTCCATGATAAGTAAGCAAAAATACCCAATTACATAATGAGAAGACATACCCTCAGTGTTGGAAGGCCCACCTTCAAACATACAATCATAACAGATGGGCAAGGGCACATAATAGCTAGCTCAGGTGGCAGAGAACAGTGGCACATTGAGCCATCTAGTAGCTGCAAGGGGCTGTTGGCTACCAGCTAAAGAGAAATCTAGGAGAAAATTTCTCCTATGGGGGTCACCCACTGGTGGTGGATAACAGGGATAATATCCATCCACAGAATGGAGGGGGAATAGTTACTAAGGTGACAGTGGTGGCTGATCCCATTGTTGCCCTTAATTTAGAGTGCTTAGTGAGACTTTGCTTTAGGGTGCTAGATTTTTCATTAATAGGATCAAAATCACTAAATTAGAATATGCAAATCTAGTGACTCCAAATGAGATAGAATCAGCATGAATATAGAAGGCAAGTTAACAACATGACTCGAATAAACCATGGTTTGAATTGGAAGGTGATTAAAACTTGTTACATCCATCAAGACATCTACTGGATGAAGACTACATGCAAAGGATATAGTCTTGAGGTCCATAGAAACGATCCAATCCAGCCTAAACTCGATCCTGCCCCTCTCTATAATTGGTCCACATGAACCAACTGCCATAGTCAAGCTCCTTCTGTTTCCAATTAGGGTCAAATATTTGAAATGATTCCTTGAATCAACAATGTCTGCTTCTCCACACCATTAACCACCAGACCTAGACTGCTACATCTGTCACACTCCCACTCCACCATCTTCAACTTCCCTCCAAAAATCCTCTCGGTTGTTGGAAGAGAGGAAGCCATCCAATCACAAACTCTACTATGCTCCATATTGAGGTTAGATCATAAACCAAACGCAAACCAATCAACAAGTCTTAGATTAAAAGAGTGACCCAAACACACCAATCCTTTGGATCCAAGCCAAAAGCTATTGCAAAGTTTTGCAAATACAAGAAGGCAACCACCACCCCTCCACGCCGCTAAAAATTCTCTGAAGTCCAAAAAAGGCCATACCAACAATATTTAATTGATTTTGACAGTCAAAACCCACCGACTTGACTTCCTATATGAAAACATATTTGGTAGGAATATGCAATGATGATTCTCAGTCACAAGTAGATTGTTAAAGGAATTGATATTCTTCTCTTCAAAGTTTTCCTGAGCTTTTGTGGAGCTTTTATGAAGTCAGACAAAGTCTTACTCTCTGGCCACCTTGAGCTTTTTCCTGAGTTGAGTTTTGTCACTTTGGCAAGGGAACTTACCTACTCAAGGCAAGTGGTTGTGAAAATCCTTTTTTTAACAGCACTTTTCTGACTCACAGTATAAAGTGGAGTCACTTTCTCCTAAGCAGGAAAGAAATGATGAGAAGTCCTAATATTAATGTCAAAAAAGTGGATGTAATATTGTTAAATAAGCTTTTGTATTCTTCTTGTACCATTTAGTCTTTTATCTTTTCCTCTTTAGTGTTTCTTTTTATTCAACCTTTATGGGTGAGAGCTTTTCCTCCCATCCGAGATGTTTCCCTTTATGAATGAGCTTTACTTAAAATGCTATGCACTGTACTTTATCTTATATATGCACAATACGATATCGAGTGCACAGAATGTACAGGTAGCAAATGCTTCTCTCACGTGTTTCTGTGATCTTGTCTTATTGCTTCCATGTTCATTGCTTTCTCTCTTATCATCTGTGGACGTGCGTGATACTTTTATTTCCTATGCTTTTTTTGTGTATGCTCATGATTTAGAGAGAATGTAAATGAAAAGCTTTTGGGTCTAACTGGTTGTACTATGCTGATTATGCTTAACAGATCAGCCAATAATTCATCGAGATGTAAAATCTTCAAACATTCTCTTGACTGAAAATTTCCGGGCCAAGGTTGCTGACTTTGGATTTTCCAGAATTGGTCCATCAGAAGCAAATGAAACCCATATTTCAACACAAGTTAAGGGAACTGCAGGTTACCTTGATCCAGACTATCTGAAGACATATCAGCTAACACAGAAAAGTGATGTTTACTCATTTGGAATTTTACTAGTAGAAATTCTTACTGGACGACGCCCCATAGAGTTCAAGAAGGATATTGAGGAGCGGATCACTATCAGATGGGTAATCTTTGGAATATATAGGTTTTAGCATCTTCTCTGAAATTTACATTGATGTTGGAATTTCTTTCTGAAGCCAATATATAAAAGTTCTATTGTTCATTGTTGTAGATAAGAATGTTAGTTTTGGCAGCATGGATGGATTATTTCTACAAATCTACAGCATACATAACTCTCTTATCTTATCTTATGCTATTTCCATTTAATTTTGGGACTATGCTAAGACATTTGTGGGCCATTTCCAGGCTTTCTCCAAATTCAATGGAGGTAGGGCAACTGAAATTTTGGATGAACACTTGGTAAGAGTTCCAGGAATAGACACGGTGGCGGAAAAGTTGTTTGAACTGGCATTTCAATGTTCTGCACCTATGAAATCAGACAGACCAACTATGAAGCAAGCAGGAGAGCAACTTTGGGCTATAAGAAAAAGCTATCAGGCATTGAAGTTGGGAGATAATCTTAATTATAACTGATTTTTTAATATTTGTTTTATAAAACGAATCTAACATCTTGTGTCCTTTTTAAGGGAATAACAGCAATTATTTGGAAACTCTATGTCTTGTACATTTTTTAGCGCTGTAACTGAAGTATGGATGTGATCAGCGCAGTATCAATTTATTCTTAAAAAATGGCAAGTATTAGATAGAATCCATGTGACTATTCAAACTTACCCTGGGTATAATACCTTTGTATCCAAAGAAGGTAACATATGTGTGATCTGCTAATTCAACATGTTCTATTGGCAGTCCTGAGATGTAAATGTAACCAAGCTGACAATCTGTGTTCTGGATTGAAGTTCCTTTTTAATAGTCTTTGAAAAGGTTCAGTAAATGGAATTGTAGGTTCTACATGGTGGTGGCGAAGGAAGAGCTCAAGTCAATGTCAAAATAGACCGATATTCAGTATCTTGTGTGGCTGAAATGTAGTGGTTTTCGAGAATAAATAATAAGCTGGCCTTAAAGTGAGTTTGGCACTAAGAACATGTTGAAATATATCAATCTTATTTAGCATGCTATGTTGCAAATCCCTTGAATTTAAAGGAGAGAATGCACATACAACCAAATCATTTGCTACTATCTGGGTCTTAAAATTCATAGTTCACATGTGAAATGGACAAAGCAGAACTGAATAGCTTTTAGCAGTGCATTTTCCTTGTGGATGTAAGCATACAGGTAGTGGATTTGAATTCAAAATTGTACCAATGCTTGCAATTGTTTCTGTTTATCTTTGAGTTTTCCATTGGCTTTTTGCAGTGCTTGGGATGTATGTTATAAATGCTAAAGTAGGCAGAATCCTATTAATGTCCACTTAGACCAATTCAGTGTGTTGGACATGTGTTAAACCCCTTTGATAACACAGGAAACCAGCATCAGGCGGTCAAACACCTGGTAAGATGAAGATGACTATTTAGTATTGCTCCATCTCTGGAGGGCAACTAAATTCTGTCCAAGCTACATGGTCTGTGTGTGTTTGTAATACAAAAAAACTAGCCTCCGAAGGGGCACCTTCCCTTGAAAATATCGATCTGTGCTTTCTTCAAACTCTTATTTGCCAGGTACATACATAGTGATGTAAACCCTTATTTGCCTGTCAATATTTATTCTTTACTATGTTGCATGAAGACCTGCCCCTGAAAAAGAACTCCGTACCAACTGTTTTGGCATTTTAGGGACTTGGGGAACCCTAGGAAATGTCCCCAAACTGCTGGGCGCTTCACTGAAGACTTGCTGGCCATACCCAAGATGTTCCAGGCATATTTCAGGATGCTCTGGACAGATTTCGGGGATGACCTGGGTATATTCCAGGGATACTCTGGTCATGTATATTCAGTTTTGACAATGGACATTGATGATTGGACAATATGATCATTTCTTCCAATCCAAAACTGAATCTAAATCTGTGGTACAAGTTGCAGCTCAAAACATGGGTTCGTATGATGGGTTTTGATATGGGTTTCTGGTGATTTAACTGTCTTTTCAGCGACAACATTACAACAAGCAAAGTCTCCATTTTGAAAACCCAGGAAAGGCAACATTTCAAATGGATGATCCTTGTAAGTATTGATTTTCTTCTCATTTTGGTGTCTATGACCACACTTTGTCAACGGACCCCATAGCAATACATCCCCATTTTTTCAAATGGGACTTATTATGTTCGAGGTTCACGCCATTCAGATTTCATTGACAGCCGACATTTTTATAAATGATGTAAACCCATTCTGCATGTTTATGATGTAAATGATCTAAGTAAGACCGTCATGTATGTAACAACCTAGGTAAGCCTAGTATGTTGGTGACGATTTCTATCCTAGGAGGTTTTTTGTCTCACTGATTTATTTGTGTTTTTCGACACAAGTGATCGGCAGAGTTTTCCCCTCCAGCCTCACCCCAAAGCTAGGGTGGATTTTGTCATCAAGATGCTAAGTGAGTCCTAGTGTTTTCTATCGAGTCTTTGTAAAAGTAGTTTGAGAATAATCCTAGCTAATTGGCTAGATTATTTTATTACAAGCTACTTGGTCTACTAGATCATGTTTTGAGTCGCAGAATTGGGTACTTATTTGAGGGTCTATACGAATGGGTATTCTCCTTTCATGTGTCTGATATATTTATCTTATGTAAAGAGGGTTGGAAAAAATAATTAAATCCCCTATTAGTCAATTAATTAAATTTTCTGGCCAAATTAATTAAAAATTTTAAGCCAAAAAATTAATTAATTTTAGGTCTTAGGTGAATATAAGAATCTTGAAAGACAAAATTTGTTGGTCCTTAAAAAATGTTTTTTTAAAGGCTGCAGGCTAAGGGAATATTGATAATTTCAAGATATTTTAGACCCTTGGGCCTAAGTGGTTAAGTCAAAGTCAAAATTTTGAGGTAATTAACTCAAAAATAATATTTTTGAGTTAATTAAAATGGAATTAAATGATAAATTCGTTTTTCCTCAAATTTATAATTTCGACGGTCCGGATTAAAAGATGATCAAATCTTTTCGACAGTCGAGATTATTTTGACATGAATCAACCGAACTAGCCGTTGGAGATTTTGTCTTATAAATTAGAAGTCTTGATGTGACATTTGATCCGATCTTTGAATCATGCACTTGTTCTTGGAAGCTCTTGTGAAATTTTTTATAATAAAGCATAAAGACTTTGGAGTTACAAACTTTGATGTTCCTTTTCCAGATCTATGTGGTGATTTATCTCTAAACTCTGCTACTTTATTTGACATTTTGGGTTCATAAAATGACATTTTTGATTTGACGGAAAAACTAATTATTTATTTTTCTGAAAGATCTCATGTTTATTTCCTTAAATCTCTATCAATCGAAATTTCAGATCTAAGTGTGCAGGGAATCTTTTTTAAGGTTTGGGCATTTGGGGAAGTCTTCAATTAGACCAACCGACTCTCAGATTTCGTAAATCCGAAAAAACTCATTGTTTCTAATTTCTCAAAGCTATCTTACGAAATTGTGTTTTTACAAGGTCTTCTAGAGTTTGTGCCTCTCTTAAAATTTTCTATCTTCTAAAATCGTGCTGAAATGAATTTAAATCTGGCCATGAGGCCTCCGATCTGTAAATTAGTATTGTAAATCTATATATTTTCTCTAGGGTGTAAGGGTTTATAAATTTTTGTGCATAGTTTTGGATCTGTTCTGGTTTTTTTTTGTAGGTTCGTAGGGGTTTTTCAGAAATTTTTTAAGATCTGAGCCAGATCTAACTCCAGAGGATAAGATTTGGCCTCAGGATCGCTTCTGTTGGCAGATCTGAATGTTATTTTATTAAAGGTGCATCTAAAATCTGAGTTACATGGGAAAATTTCAAATCTACTGGACGATTTTAAATGTACTAGGTTTGTTGAGGTTTTCTTTGCCTTTGGTATAAAACGCTGCACAAGACGTTGCCCTTGTTTCTCTCTCTGTTGTCGAGCCGCCTTCTCCTAAGCCGTCGACCCTCTTCATCTGCATATGTCCTCTCCCTTGTCGTCTTCACATTTTTCTCCTCACGTCCTCCGCAACCCTCATCCTTCTTGTCTGTAGCCAAATCCTTACATGTTTCTGTCGTCCAACGTCCTCAACCTGTCCGCCATCCAGCCTCCATCTTTGTTGACGAAATCTTTGCCGTCGAGCCATCTACCCGCTGCCTCTTCCTTCGCGTCAACTCCAGCCTGCGAAGGAAACAAAAACGCATACCATAATTTTTGAAACCTCGCGTATATATGTTTCACATTTTTCTTTAGGTTTCATTTTATGCGTTAGTCTTAGTTTTAGATTAAATTTTTGTTAAGTTTTGAATCTTAGATTAAACGTAGACTTTAGATTTTATTAAATGTTTAATTTAGTTTAGCATTAGTGATAGTTCTTAGTTTAAATTCGATTTTTTTTAACTTTTAGCTTTGATATTTAGTTTTAGTTTTTTAGATTTTAATTAAAGTTAGTGTTAATTTGTTTTTAGAATTTCATTTTTTTAGGATTTGGATAAAGTCAAAAAAATAAAAAATAAAAAAACTTCTTTTAATTATTGTTAGATTTTTAGATTTTAATTAACTCTACCTTTAGTTTAGTTTTAAAAATTTTTGGTTTTAGTTTTTAAATTTAGATTTTAATCCATAGTCTTAGTTTCATATATATATATATATATATATATATATATATTTGTTTAAAAAATGATAAAAAAATAAAAAAATATAAGAAAAATTTTCAAAATTCTAAAAAAGAAATTTTATAGTCAAATAAGCTTTTAAATTTTTATCCTAAGTTTGACTATATAATTTTTTTTAATTTCTGGATTGGGTTATTTAGAACATCATAAATTCGGAATATTGAAAAGATCTGGCATTTCAATTTAATGGTCATCTCATGATTTTTTGATGTGAGTTCAAAATACTTTAATGCATAGTTGTGGTGCTTTTTTATCAAATATCATTGTGGTGAACCTATTTTTCATAGCAGCAGTTGTATATCAGATACTTGACTTTAATTGTATAACGAGATATTTTGACTCCATAAGGCACTGGTTTTAAAGTTTTGAATCTAATTGGATCTATAAAATCTCGTGTATCCTAACAAGTATTTGATTCTCTAGTTATGTCTCTTGAATTGGTTGATTCTCAATCAATTCTTTTCCTTCATTTTTATTAGGGTCTACCTCCCTTAGCTTGCAAGGAGACAACTTAGATGGAGAGATTGGGGATTAGGATGACAACCCCCGATCTGAGTCGTTGTCGTGATGTCTTGACATTTTGTGCGACAATATTTTTTGGCACCGTTGTCGGGGACCAATTTATTGGACTCTGGCTTTACGACATTCATCTCTTTATTCATCTTTCATCTCAGGTGTTTGAGTTAGCTTCCTATCCTAGAGGCGACTCCATTGGCTTCATCTTCCATAAGAATTTGTACTAGAAGACATCCAGGTAGCTTGATTAATCCTACTCCGGATCCTGAAAAGGTTCTCAGAGTCTGATTACACAAGCTCTCTTCTCGTACACTTCTTGTTAATCTTGGCCAGGAAGCTCTCTCTGATATCCATTCTCTTTTTTGTGATCCGTTTCATCACGATATCATGGAATTATTTAACCCGTGTAATTTTGCTAATATTCAGGGTTATCCCCATGCTTTCCCTCAAACTGGAATGGATAAATTACCTTCTTTTCAAGGAAATGATGCAGTTAGTGTCAAATCTCATTTGTTTGCTTTCGCTAATTGGTGGAATAGATTTGCAGTTGCAAATAACAATTTCGATGATGTAAAGATGAGGCTCTTTGTTCTTACTTTTGGCCAAGATGTTGCAGTTCGGTTTACTGCAAAACTTGAAAATTCATTCGATACCTTTGAATCAATTGTAGCTGCCTTTAAGGACAAGTATGGTGATAAAAGGGAAGATAGGCATTTGGTGAAAGAGATCAGTACCATAAAAAAGAAAGAGAATGAAAAGATTGAAGAATTTAACAGGAGATTTAATGGTATCCTTAGAGAAATATCTCAAACTCATAAACATCCTGATGGATCTCTTCTGAATTTTTACATTGATGCTTTTAATTATGATACTTCATATGATTTAAGGCGTGCTAAAACTGCAAATTATAAGGCTTGTCAATCTTTAGCTGAAGAGCTTGAAAAGGATAAAAGGGCATCAGGGAAGTCTGAAATTCTTGGTTTTGATAGGGTCACGACTAAATTAAAAGGGCCTAAAGGTAAAGAACCTCTAGAAGATGATGACGACCCTCTGAAAAAGTTAATGCAAAATCTTGAAAGCATGGAACTTAACCAAGCGAAATTAATCTCTGACCATGCTTAACACATCATCTCCTAGACTTTGTGTCAATTTTAGAAAACTTAATCTAGCATGTAAAAAGAATAATTACCCTTTGCCCAACATGGAGACTATGTTCCAAAGAGTAACAGGTTCATGAATGATGTCATTGCTAGATGGTTTTTCTGGATACAATCAAGTTTGGGTTAAAAAAGGAGATCGTCACAAAACTACGTTCCCCACACCATGGGGTACTTTCGAATACATTAGAATGCCTTTTGAGTTGAGTAATGATAGAGCTACTTTTCAAAGGGCTATGGATTATGCTTTTAAAGGTTTAATTGGAAAAATTATTGAAATTTATGAGGATGATCTCACTGTTTTTTCTAAAGATGGCATTACTCACATATGTCATCTTAAGCAGGTCTTTGATTGATATAGAGAATTTGGGATTTCCTTGAATCCGGCTAAATCTGTTTTTGGAGTAACTGAAGGGAAATTGCTTGGTCACATCATCTCCAAAGATGGGATCAGGATTGACCCTGAAAGAGTTGAGGCAATCCAAGAGATTCCTCTACCTCATAATCTTAAATCCCTTCAGTCTTTTCTAGGAAAAACTAATTTTCTTAGAAGATTTATTCCAAATTACGTAGAAATAGCGAAGCCCATTCAAAGTCTTCTGAAAAAAGATGTAAAATTTTTGTGGAAAGAAGATGGTAAAAAGGCTTTTCAAGGGATTAAGGGTGTTATTGCTCAAGCTCTTGTTTTGACGAGCCTTGATTATTCAAAGGATTTTATGATTTTCTCTTTCGCTTCTGAAGATACTATTGTTGGTGTCTTGTTACAAAAGAATAAGGAAGGTCACAAACAACCTATTGCTTTCATGAGTAGATTTCTTCAAAATTCTGAATTAAAATATACTACTATGGAAAAGCAAGCATGTGATGTGGTTAAGTCTCTTAAGCATTTTAGGACTTATGTGGGTTATTCTAAAATTATTGCTTTTGTCCCGAATTCCGCGATTAAAGATATCTTAACTCAAACTGATTGCTTAGAGACTCATGCTAGATGGGTTACTAAAATTCACGAGTATGATCTAGAGATTAGACCCACCAAGTTAGTCAAATGTCAAGGCTTGGCTGAAATGATGACCGAAGGTAATGAGAAAGCGTTTGGTTTGATCTGTCTTAATGATGCGTCTTCGCTTGAGCTGCAAAGGTTAGGAGAGCATGAATGGTATAAGGACATTATTTATTATTTGTTAAATCTTACATGTCCTAACCATTTAGTTGCTCATAAAAGAACCATTTAGTTGCTCATAAAAGAAGGGCTCTTAGATTAAAAGCCATTAAGTATTGCCTCATGAAGGATGGCCTTGGATGGAGAAATCTCGAGGGGATAATACTTAGGTGTGTTGATGGGATTGAGTCTCAGAAGTTTATTTCTGAGTTTCATTCAGGATTTTGTGGTGGTCATTACGTTGCTAGAACTACCGCTCACAAAATTCTGAGAGCTGGTTATTATTGGCCTTCGATTTTTTCAAATGTGCATAAATTTGTCAGAAGTTGTCAAGCCTGTCAACTAGTCACTGAGAAGCAAAAGCTAGCTGCTCTGCCCCTACAACCTGTGGTTGTTGAGGCACCTTTTCAACATTGGGTTCTAGATTTCATCGGGAAATTCCATGAAAATTCTAGCAATGGCTACTCCTGGATCTTAACTACGACTGATTATTTTACTAAATGGGTTGAAGCCATTCTTGCTAAGAATTCCAATGAAAAGGTCATTATGGACTTTATTGAAAATCAAATCATTACTATATTTGGTGTCCCTGCCAAGATCACTACCGATAATGCCAAGGCTTTTAGTTCTTTTGAACTTTCATCTTTTTGTTTTAAGTATGGAATTACATTATCTCATTCATCTAACTGCTATCCTCAGGGTAATGGCCTAGCTGAGTCAAGTAATAAAAATCTTATAACCATTATCAAGAAGATAGTAGGAGATAATAAGCGATCTTGGGGCAGGAAAATCAAGTATGCTTTGTGGGCAAATAAAATTACTGAAAAGAAATCTATTGTTAAAAGTCCTTTTGAATTAGTTTATGGCTTGGATGTAACTTTTCCTTGCACCTTAATTACCAGCTTACCAACTCCTTCAACATTTTTCCACCGATAAAGATGTTGTTCAAAATAGAATTGATTAGATTGTGGAGTTGGATGAAACTCGTAGGAAAGCTTTAGATAATATGTGTAAGAATCAATCTAATATTAAGAAAAGCTTTGATAAATCATCTTGATCTAGATCTTTGCAGGTTGGAGACATGGTATTACTTTGGGACCGGAAAAATGAAAAGCCCGAAAAACACAATAAATTTGATAGTTTGTGGCTGGGACCTTATATTATCAGAGGCATTGCTGGACCAAACTCATTCCACTTGAGCGCGTTGGAAGGCGAACCACTTCAGTTACCTGTGAATGGCCAACTGCTCAAGTTGTTCTTCAAAGATGACATTTGATGTCATTGGGCATCCTTTGTATTGTATTTCTAACTCTACTCCTTGTCCTTTCAGCATTTCATTTATGTATTTAGATTAGATTTACTTTTCATGTCAAGTAGAATAATAAATGTTAGCAGAGATTTTATTTTTCATGAGCTTAATGTTGTATGATGATATTTGGATGGACATTACTTATGTAATTTTGTATGTTGCTTGGATGCATATTCTAGATTCTCACATTCCTTCAATGAAGCAACGTGTCCCTAAGTAGAGCCAGATGTTGACCACACTTTGTCAACGACCCCATAACAGTACACCCCCATTTTTTCAAATGGGACTTATTATGTTCGAGGTTCACGCCATTCAGAGTTCATTGACAGCTGACCTTTTTATAAATGATGTAAATCCATTCTGCATGTTTATGATGTAAATGATCTAAGTAAGACCATCATGTATGTAACAACCTAGGTAAGCCCAGTATGTTGGTGACGATTTCTATCCTATGAGGTTTTTTTGTCTCACTGATTTACTTGTGTTTTTCGACACAAGTGATCAGCAGAGTTTTACCCTCCAGCCTCACCCCAAAGCTAGAGTGGATTTTGTCATCAAAACGGTAAGTGAGTCCTAGTGTTTTCTATCGAGTCTTTGTAAAAGTAGTTTGGGAATAATCCTAGCTAGTTGGCTAGATTATTTTATTACAAGCTACTTAGTCTACTAGATCATGTTTTGAGTTGCAGAATTGGGTACATATTTGAGGGTCTATACGAATGGGTATTCCCCCTTCATGTGTCTAATGTATTTATCTTATGTAAAGAGGGTTGGAAAAAATAATTAAAATCTCTCTCAGTCAATTAATTAAATTTTCTGGCCCAATTAATTAAAAATCTTAAGCCAGAAAATTAATTAATTTTAGGTCTTAGGTGAGTATAAAAATCTTTAAAGGAAAAATTCGTTGGTCCTTAAAAAATGATTTTTTAAAGGCCCCAGGCCAAGAGAATATTAAGAATTTCAAGAAATTTTGGACCCTTGGGCCTAAGTGGTTAAGTGAAAGTTGAAATTTTGAAGTAATTAACTCAAAAATAGTATTTTTGAGTTAATTAAACTGTAATTAAATGATAAATTCGTTTTTCCTCAAATTTATAAATTCGACAGTTCAAATTAAAAGATGATCAAATCTTTTCGACGGTCGAGATTATTTTGACATGGATCAATCGAACTAGCCGTTGGAGATTTTGTCTTATAAATTAGAGGTCTTGATGTGACATTTGATCTGATCTTTGAATCGTGCACTTGTTCTTGGAAGCTCTTGTGAATTTTTTTATGAATAAAGCATAAAGACTTTGGAGTTACAAACTTTGGTGCTCATTTTCCAGATCTATGTGGTGATTTATCTCTAAACTCTGCTACTTTATTTGGAATTTTTATGGTTGATGGCCTTCATGGATTAATCTGCATACAGGTATCTTATGCAGTTTTCTGGGTTCATAAAATGACATTTTTGATTTGACGGAAAGACTAGTTATCTATTTTTCTGAAAGATCTCATGTTTATTTTCTTAAATCTCTATCAATCTAAATTTCAGATTTAAGTGTGCAGAGAATATTTTTAAAGGTTTGGGCGTTTAGGGAAGTCTTCAGTTAGACCAGCGGACTCTTAGATTTCATAAATCTGAAAAAGCTCATTGTTTCTAATTTCTCAAAGCTATCTTACGAAATTGTGTTTTTACAGGGTCTTCTAGAGCTTGTGCCTCTCTTAAAATTTTCTATCTTCTAAAATCGTGTTGAAATGGGTTTAAATCTGGCCATGAGGGCCTCCGATCTGTAAATTTGTATTGTAAATTTGTATATTTTCTCTAGAGTGTAAGGATTTATAAATTTTTGTGCATAGTTTTGGATCCGTTCTGGTTTTTTTGGCAGGTTCGCAGGGGGTTTTCAGAAATTTTTTAAGATTTGAGCCAGATCTAACCCCAGAGGATAAGATCTGGCCTTAGGATCGCTTCTGTTGGCAGATCTGAATGTTATTTTATTAAAGGTGCATCTAAAATCTGAGTTACGTAGGAAAATTTCAAATCTGCTGGACGATTTTAAATGTACTGGGTTTGTTGAGGTTTTCTTTGCCTCTGGTATAAAACGTTGCACAAGACGTTGCCTTTGTTTCTCTCTCTATTGTCGAGCCTCCTTCTCCTAAGCCGTCGACCCTCTTCATCTGCATACGTCCTCTCCCTTGTCGTCCTCACATTTTTCTCCTCACACCCTTCGCAACCCTCATTCTTCTCGTCCGCAGCCAGATCCTTACCTGTTTCTGTCGTCTGACGTCATCAACCTGTCCGCCATCCAGCCTCCATCTTTGCTGATGAACCCTTTGCCGTCGAGCCATCTACCCGCTACCTCTTCCTTCGCATCGACACCAACCTGCAAAGCAAACAAAAACACATACCATAATTTTTGAAACCTCGCGTATATATGTTTTACATTTTTCTTTAGGTTTCATTTTATGCATTAGTCTTAGTTTTAGATTAAATTTTTGTTAAGTTTTGAATCTTAAATTAAACGTAGACTCTAGATTTTATTTTTTAGATTTTATTAAATGTTTAGTTTAGTTTAGCATTAGTGATAGGTCTTAGTTTAAATTCGATTTTTTTAAACTTTTAGCTTTAATGTTTAGTTTTTAGTTTTTTAGATTTTAATTAAAATTAGTTTTAATTTGTTTTTAGAATTTCATTTTTTTTAGGATTTAGATAAAGTCAAAAAAACAAAAAATAAAAAAACTTCTTTTAATTTTTCTTAGATTTTTAGATTTTAATTAACTCTAGCTTTAGTTTAGTTTTAAAAATTTTTGGTTTTAGATTTTATATTTAGATTTTAATCCATAGTCTTAGTTTCATTTATATATATATATTTTGTTTAAAAAATGATAAAAAAATATAAGAAAAATTCTAAAAATTCTAAAAAAAAAAATTATAGTCAAATAAGCTTTTAAATTTTTATCCTAAGTTTGACTATATACTTTTTTATTTTTTTTTTAATTCCTGGATTGGGTTATTTAGAACATCATAAATTTGAAATATTGAAAAGATCCGGCATTTCAATTTAATGGTCATCTCATGATTTATTGTTGTGGGTTCAAAGTACTTTAATGCATAGTTGTGGTGTTTTTTTATCGAATATCATTGTGGTGAACCTATTTTTCATAACAGCAGTTGTATATCAGATATTCGACTTTAATTGTATAACGGGATATTGTGACTCCATAAGGCACTGGTTTTAAAGTTTTGAATCTAATTTTATCTATAAAATCTCGTGTATCTTAACAATTATTTGATTGTCTAGCTGTGTCTCTTGAATTGGTTGATTGTCAACTAGTTCTTTTCCTTCATTTTTGTTAGGGTCTACCTCCCTTAGCTTGCAAGGAGACAGCTTAGATAGAGAGATTGGGGATCAGGGTGACAGCCCCCGATCTGAGCCGTTGTCGCGGTGTCTTGACATTTTGTGCGACAACAGGGTCATTTCAGTATTTACATATTGTACATGGGTTTCCAAGAGTCATTCAAGTCCTTTTCTTTCACCATCCTAACATCAAAGCATTGTGAAAACAATCAGATAGTAATGACATGGATTGGGTACTTAATGTTTTAATAAATTCATATTCAAACACTTTTTAATCTAAAATACAAATCTATTATCTTTATGAAACCAAAGTATTTTGTAGTGGTTTTCAGCACAGTTGTAAAAATCTACAAAGCCTTTTGAGAAGGGAATGCCTTTTAAGTTTTAATGTAATCATCATCAACAAGAAATATGAGGAAGAAAATCTGCTATAGAGAAATTTTTTATTCGTATATGCTTCATGGACCTTGTTGCAAATAATTTCCTAAAGCTAAACTATTTTTTGCTCATGTCTAGAGACCAATAATCGAATGTCCCTCGGTATTGTGCTTACAAGCAAATACAAATGTTTATGGTGAATTGTAACATATATATATAACTATCCCCAACCCACCATCCCTTCAAAATTTTAATGGTGCGCTCTAGCTTTCCTAGGGTGTGTTCTGTGAAAATTTCTTAACTAAGAAACTCTATTGTTAAGTCTCGATTTACTTATCTTACTTGATTAAACATACAAGTTATTAATCTGAATATTCAGAATTAACATCGAAGTAAATACAATTAACAACCTACACATGCAGATCATTCACTGTTCCCAACCCACCATCCCTTCAAAATTTTGAGGGTGTGCTCTAGCTTTCCTAGGGTGTTCTGTGAAAATTTCTTAACTAAGAAACCCTACTGTTAAGTCTCGATTTACTTATCTTACTTGATTAAACATACAAGTTATTAATCTGAATATTCAGAATTAACATCGAAGTAAATACAATTAACAACCTACACATGCAGCTCATTTACTGAATATCACGCTCATATGACAAAGTGACACAAATTTTTCGGACAAATGTCCCTGGAAAAACCCAATGTAGGAAAACTGGTGCAACGGATATGAGGGTTTATTATTATTAAGCAAAAAAAATTTAGTACATTTATGGTGCCATAAACTTGGCTAACCCAACAGAGAATCGACAATAAGAGAAAATGTGAGATATACCTCCCTCTCAAAAGTCCCAGATGAACAACTAGTGAAACCCCAGCTGGCTCTGCGCAGCAACTACGTAAGTCTGTGTAGCCTGGGCTGACGAACTGCGTTACCCTAGCTCTGTGTGGATCTGCTTCTCCCGGATCTCGGTTTCAGCCCTGCTGGCTTAGAAACCCTTCTTCCTACAGAATTTCAGACTTTTGCTCGGAGATGTTGCGATGCCTCTACGTGGGCCCTGCATGGGCCTGCGTCACCCTCCTGAGGGACTGCGTAACTCCCTCTGATGGTTGCGCTGCCTCCACTGCATCTCTGTTGCCCTTGCTGTGCACTGTGCTCTTGGCCCTCCTGACCGATCATTGCATCTGCCCCTCACTGCAAACCTGAGTCACTCAGATCTGATCTTCGTTCGAGCACTGCTCTGTCAGAAGAATTCGATCTCTTAGACTCTCTGTGTGTGTCTCCAACTGATGCCAAGCCTTTCTCTTATACTCTTTCATTGACATATCAATGGTTGCGATTTGATATCTTATCGACAGCTTAGACTAAAAGACTATCTGATTCGCGTCACTTAGAACATTTCATCACATGTGTTTAATTAATTCACTTTAATTTTTCTAATTCCCTAAGTTTAGACTTAGGGTCCTCACTAAAAAAATTAATTATTTTAATATCTCACACACCAGATAAAATTTCTTGAAACGCTTTCTGGGTTTTGGAGGTCTTGTGTGTCTTAGCCCCTTCAAAAAATTTCAGGGCTAGAGCACACCTCATGCTACCTCAAAATCTTAACATGTTCCCCTGTCCTCACCATTCCCCTATCTCGAAAACTAGTGCAACATTGGTTATTTATAATGAAAATATTGAAAATGACTTGTTACAAGAATCATTTTGGCATGGAAATAGTTTTTTCCCAATGGTTTTGTGTGTGCCTTATTTGATGTGTTGGATTCATAGGTGATGATGTCTCTTGTGTACTTGACAAGTTCCCGTCCTCTGTACTATATAACATGTTTTGTATTGACATAGTATATAGTATATATCAAAGTGGTGAGGCATGGATACATTTTGCACATTTTCTTTAGGACTTTCCAAAAATAATATTCCTTGATCTTATGGTATGTTTTCTAGAACCCTAAATGACATCCTACAAGAAATGTGTGTAATTCAAAAATGACCTTTTGTTTGAGTTGAGAATTCATACTATTAGAGCTTATCACTTTAAAGGTTTTCCTTTCGATACCTCTAAACTCAATTTACTTGCCTTCTAAGAAAAGTCTCATAAAATAATATTGAAAATTAAGGGCCATTATTTCCAATGATTGTAATTGTTGTCACCTTGCCACCTACACCTACCTACCAGTTAGTGAGAAAAGCCTTTAACCCCACAAGGTGTGGTTGGTGGTAAGGAATTCAGAGGAGTTGTCACGTATTCCCAACTCTCTCCGTTTAAGCAATCTCCTAGATTAGCTATGGGGGGTGGTCTCTAAAGAAAAACTAAGTTAAATATGTGAGTTTTCTAGGAGATTTGTTAGAGTAAAATTGGATTACTTTTTAAGGATTCATGAGCATTTATGAGCAATTTTGAAATAATAATGACAAACCATTCAATCAGTGTCTTTACAAGTAACGTGCTCAAAAGTAAAATAATGCTCAAAGAGATTAGAACACAATAATCCTGAAATGGAAACAAAAGATGTTAGCACAAGATATAAAAATGATTATGAGATAACCAAATCACAACATTAAAACATATCTTGTCATAGTAGAAACAACTAAAAATTAGATGTTAAATATGAAATTAAACTTTGCGAATATGGAAATTAAACATCACAATACTTGCATGAGATCAACAACCACCAAAAGATAAGTAAAAAATTAATGTGATGAAGAGTTCTCTTGGTTAATTTTAATTAAACTATCTCTATAACAAATAATTCAAGTCAAATTTTCAATTCCCTGACCTCACCCTCACCCAAATCATGTGGATCTCACAGTGAGGAGTCAATAGGGGAGTAGAGAGTCCTTAGAGGTCTATACAACCAACTTATGTTGGAGGTAAATTTTTAATGAGTGTTTGTATGAAATCGATGTTAATTAATCTCAATTAAATGATACATGCAATGTTCCACAAGAGATGAGATAGCACTTACTTCCAATAATAACCCAAACTTTGAGAGACAAATATACTTATGTGTGTTGTAAAATTAAATAACAAGTGGAATGAAATAAGTTCTCATTTAAAAATGCTTCAATGGTTCCTCAAAATGTATAACATGCATGGACTAAATAGTGAAACATAAACATTAACTTAATTGAAACTTTTCAACCATGTGAATTTCTCACACACATGAAAAGAGATTTTCTCAAGTTTGTAGCCTTTGGAGCTCATGCATGTAAGTTTAATTAAACCCAAAATTTAGTTAGATGGATGTAGAGTGCATTAGTTGTTAATTCTTTAGCATGCATGAAATGAAAATCAGAAAATGAGTCAATCCACCCAATAATTTCCTTCCTCTTCAACCAAGGAAGGGGGATACCATGGGAAAAATATCCCAAGCTCTCTTAAGAAAAAAGGTTATTTTATTAGCGATTACAAATGAGGAAAAGAGCCTCTAAGAAACGCTGCACAAAAGGAGTTCTTTTTATAAAGATAGAGCTCGGAAAAAGCTAGATATCCTCCTCAAACATGACAACAAAAACTCATGGGTAAAACCTTCAAAACATGAATTTTATAGGGCTTCAAGGCTCACGACAAAGATTTTGTTGTTGTTGTCCTAAAGGTGCTTACGACCTCCTTAAAATTTGATTTTGAGATAATGGAAGGCTTTGCATGCAAAGAAGATCAATAGTTTTTCGCCATATTTTCCTCAAGCTCCTTGTTGATCACACTCAAGCTTATGGGCTACGAAAGAAAATCAAACGTTAGATCGAAATAAACAAGATCTAAAGTAAAAATTAATATACAAAGACACTATCCCAAGAAATGGGAGTGAACCCTCATTCTTGCCTAATCTAAAAAATGCTCTTGAAGTAGCCAATATGACTTTAAAATGCTCTTCAAAGGGAAATTTTTAGATTTTAAAATTTGAAGTAGATAATCAAGTAGCTAGAGAACGAGAAAACTCCCTCTTGGTCTTCCTTTGATGAAAGACTTGGAGTTGAAAATAGCTGAGTCTTAGATCGCTTTGAATCTATAAGTGAGTTGGTCTATGTGAGACTTCTCCCACGTCCAGATAGATTTTCTGCACACAATAAAAATAGATATTCCCTACACACTTGAACAAATATCAGTTTGCAAAAGGATTAGAGCATCATAATGAATAATATAAACCAAACATTCCTCCAAAAATGACTTGACAAACTTATTTCTAGAATACTACTCTAAATCAATTATGCATGTAAGATAGCTTGTATATATCAATCCAACCTAGATGGAAAATATAAACTAATATTGATCAAACATGTAAATAAATTCAAACACAATAGCAATAGTATGGAAAGAAATCACCTCATAACGCCAAGAGAACATCTGCTAAATAGCCCCAAAGTTTTGATTTTATTGATATGCAAAAATGACAGAGTTTCCTCAAGCCTAATAGCTCATTTCATGATCAAATACAATAGCCCATGGCTTTTTTATACAGATATTCGAGAGCAATTCCCAAGGACGAATGCATGTGAGAAGTGAACTTGGAGCAAATCCGAAGTAAAGGGAAGCCAAGTTCCATATGGAGAATACTGAGACACCTAGAGAAAAATCGATTTATTTGTGCACATCAAGGGAAATCGAATTCCCATATGATCCAATGAACTCATCCATAAGCCAGACAAAGTCCCATGCTACACCAAGTCCACCTCTACAAACTCGAACCAACCGAAACTGTACCTGTAGATGACCTAGTGGTCTTCTCTGTAGGTCCCTAAGAACTGTGTGTTTCCTATGAGTGACTACACAGTCTAAGCTCAAGGAATAGCATAAATCCTCTGAGTGAAGTGTTGAATGTTGCCGCACTCCACATAGCTTGTGAGAAGAGGTCCCCACTTGGTCTTCAATCAACTGATCCTGTAGAATATTCCTTTTATACTCAACTGCCTTTAATAAATTTGATTTTCCTTGTGTGTAACTGCCACTTTATCTCTGGAAAATTCGATTTTAAATAAATTAACAATGAATTAATGATGTATTGTTCTCAGTCATCCTCCACATGTCCGTTGACTCATTTCCACGGCATTTTGTCACATGGAATAATTTATTTCTCTCTATTTTATTTAATTCTAGCCTAATTAAATGCCCAATTTCCACTAAACTTAGGAAATGTGGGTTTTGAGGGTCCAAAACTTATTATTAACCCCTAAAAGTGTTTCATAGTATAATTTTGAAGGTGAGAGGTTTAATTTTGATTAATCATACCACATACAACTTCTCTAGACAACACTTATTACAATCCAATTACAATTTTTATTGCAATTTTTGACCTGCGGGAAATCTAAAAAATTAAAAAATCACTACCTAGACCTAACCAAATTCCACGAATTTTTTTGTGTGATCTAGTATGGTAATATACATTGAATATAGACACTAAGATGCATTAGGGGCTCAACCTTCAAGCCATCACCCCAGCTTTGGGGTAATGCAATGAGTGAAAAAACCTAGAAAATTATTCACCGCTAAAAAAGTGAATAATTAACCAAGTAAAAAAAACACTCAAAGGTGCACTTGCTTGCTGATCAAGTCCTAACATCCTAGGCCTGTTACAGACTCAATACTGACTCAAATTCATCATTACTAGCATCACCTATTACAATTCCCTGTAGGACGTGGAATCTAGGTATAAGAGAAAGATGATGAGAAATAGAAGTAGAGTTCAAAAACTCTGTTGAACTGATGATATTTGATGGTACAAATCTCTTCTGGCTCATCCTTGGGCATGGATTTTTCTCATTCTCTTCAGGTGCCACTCCAATGGTCAACATTTGGCTTCATATGGGGATGCATGCTAGATATGAAGCGATAATTTGAAAGGACTTGGAATCTGCATCCACCAACCAAAGATATATATTAGCAGTATCCATTCAAAATATCATCGAATAAAATCAAGTACAGAAAATGGAAATTTTATTCTAAGAACATAAAATATCAATTTATTCATGAAAAAAATCTATTTAAACAAAATTGACAAGGGATAAGGTTAGAAATATGATACAAAAGGATGCCCTATGGCATCAAATGTTTTCTTTGTGGAACATCTTGAGCAGTTGGCCATTCACATGTAACTCTAGTGATTCTCCATCCAAGGTGCTCAAATGATAGGAATTTTGTCCCGTTGCTTCTTTAATGATATACGGTCCAAGCCATAAATTGTCAAACTTACCATGATTACTTGGCTTTTCATTCCTGCGATCCCAAAGTAAAACCATATCACCATTAGAAAAACCTCTTTTCCTAGATGATTTTTCAAAATTTATTTTTACATTAGATTGATTTTTACAACAATTTTCAAAAGCTCTTCTCCTAGTTTCATCCAATTCTACAATTTTATCAATCCTACGTTGCACAACATTTTTATCATATGTGAAACTTTGTAGAAATTGGTAAACTGGAAGCCTTAAATGCACTGGAAGGGTAACGTCCAAGCCATAAACTAGTTCAAAATGACTCTTTCCAGTAGAGCTCTTCTTTGTAATCCTATCAGCCCACAAAGCATATTTAATTTTTTTATCCCATGCTCTCTTATTATCCCCTACTATCTTCTTGATTATGGTTATCATTTTTTTATTGCTAGACTCAACTAGACCATTACCTTGAGGATGATAGTTTCATGAATGGGATAAGACAATGCCATACTTAAAGTAGAATGATGAGAATTCAGCAAAGCTAAAAGCCTTGGCGTTATCTGTTGTAATTTTAGAAAGAACACAAAAATGAGTGACAATCCTATCTTCAAGAAAGTCCATTACTAATTTGTCGGTGGCGTGTCTTCTAGGGATGGCTTCTACCCATTTAGTAAAATAGTCAGTGGCAGTTAAAATCCCTAAGTAGCCATTACTATAATTTTCATTAAATTTCCCTATAAATTCAAGCCCCCAATGTTGAAAGGGAGCTTCCACGACCATAGGCTAAAGAGGCAAAGAAGCTAACTTTTGATTCCCACTGAAAAGTTGACAAGCTTGGAAACCTCTAACATACTTGTGCACATCAGAAAAAATAGAAGGCCAAAAATAACCAACTTTCAATATTTTATGGGTAGTAGTCTTAGTAGCGTAATGTCCTCCACAAAATCCTTAATGAAACTCAGTAGAATATTTTTGGCCTCAACTTCATCAACACATCTAAGTATTACCCCCTCTGGATTTCTCCAACCGAGAACATCCTTCACAATGCAATACTTAGTTTCTCTAAGCCTTAACGCTCTTCTTTTATGGCCAACTAAATTGCTAGGACATGACAAATTTTGCAAGTAATAAATAATGTCTTTATACCATTCTAGTTGACTCAATATTTGAAGTTCTGATGAAGTTAATTCCAAATCATTTTGACAAATTATTCATAATGCTTTATCATTCCCCTCAGTCAAGATCTTGGCCAATCCCTGGCCTTTTACCAGCTTGGTAGGTCTAATATCTAAATCGTACTCTTGAATTTTAGAGACCCACCTAGCTCGAGTTCCTAAGTAATCAGCCCGAGTTAAAATATCCTTCACCACAGAATGAGGGACATACACGATTATTCTTGAATACCCCACATAAACTCTAAATTGCTTAAGGGAATTGACTAAGGCATAAGCCTGTTTTTCAAAGGTGTTATACTTCAACTCAGAACCTTGAAGGGATCTACTCATGAAAGCAATAGGTTGCTCATACTCTTCATTGTTATTTTTCAGCAGCACTCCACCAATAGTATCTTTAGATGCAAAAGAGAAAATAAAAAATTCCTTCGAATAATCAGGGCTCACTGCAACATGTGCATTACCAATAGAATCCTTAATTTCTCGTGTTAGCATTGAAATGTTAATGGTGTAATCACCATTGTGTCACTGTTTTCAAATTTTTTTATTGTGTCCTAGTCCATGTCCAAAGTTTGAGTCATTTCTAATAAATGTTAAAAAGAGTCCCAACATCAAGGTATTTTAAGTGAATAGGTGTCATAGTGTTTTAGAGTCCTAAAATAAGTTAAAATCTCTATTTTGACTTATGTTAGTGTTGAAGGTTAGTCGTTGTCTTGGTAATAAAGTTGCAGTCATTTGGTCTGGAATAATAGCAGCTACCTTTGTTGCAAATTCATTGTCAAAACAATAATGCATTAAAAGGTAACTATTTCTCATAAACAAAATTCATATATTCCACACAGTGAAAAGCACAGCTATTTCACTAAGATTTTGGTTATCTCAATAAAGAGGCTACAAGTAAACAGGTAATCAGTTTTCAAAGAAGGGCTTCGTGGACAGTATTGCAGCCATAGTTCTTTAAAAGCAAAGCGTTTCCTGAAGAAAATAGATTGACCAACAGAGTGGGAGAGCCCGAGAAGAGCAGCAGAGAATGTTTAAAGGAAGCTCGCCAAGAATTAGACTAAGGAATGAAGCGACGAAGAAGAACAGCCTGCAGGATGAGCGGACGACCATGATCCAATCGCTAATTCGAAGGGGAAGAGACCGACGACTAAGATGACATCGCAAACTAAACAATATAAGTTGCGATGCGATGAAGGGCGAGCAAGGAAGATCGCCAGATCTGGGCCCAAATCAATGGTGGAGATTAAGCGCAAATGGATCGATTTCGCAAATCGCAGTTTTTAGAGTTTACTGTTCAGGAAATTGCGTGGTATGTTAATTGATTTGCGATGCGATGAGGCGAAGGGGCACGTGTCAGCATAGCGCACCAACGCATATTGCACATCGCATAGTTTATGGTTTAGCCATTATCAATGTAGAGTTAAATTTGTGGGCAGCCGATTTGTGATAAGATGGAAATTTGCGATGTGCGATTGCTTCTGATTAGTCACTTGGTTGTGGGGCCCAAGAACCACAGTTTCGTATGTAATGCATGTTAAAATATAGTTTTGTGCTGCATTAAGATTTATACAAGGAATAAATCACATGTAAAGATAAGGCGGAAGTGTGAAGCTTAGTGGGATGACTTGGCGTTGGATTTTGAATCATTTCAAAAATGTATCATTACGCCTTGTCGTAATTGCAGGCATGAAATCAGAGAAGAGAGCTCAGTGATCTCTCAACCTAAGGCCTCTGTGCATGATACAGGTAAACAAAAACCAATCCTCCAGCAAGAAGTCTCAGGTTTCGTGGATAGCATTGAAAACAGAGTTCAACAATTATATTCGTGAGTATTTTAGCTTTTGGAAAATGGGGAAAGGAGGAAATGTAAATAGGTCAGAGCCTGCTAACACAAGATTTGTGGATGCAAGGGAAAAATCACAATTCAAATATGCAGGTTGGTATAAATTCCTCCAGAAGTTTTCTGGGAGAACGTGGCACTGGCTCAAGCTTTCGTTGAGTCTTTCGATGGCGAAAAGGTCAGGTTAGGCAGCAAAACGTTCAACATTTTCAAGGCTATCATAGCCCGTGCAACCCAGTCTTCTGCAATTGGTGAACATTGGTTTAAAATAAAAGCGTTGCCTAAAGAACTGAGTTGCAGCATGTTATTACCTCAGTTGAGAAATACATCACATGCGAAGGGAGGTTTTCTTCTGGTCATCGTTATCATTTGAGGTTCCTGGCCCACATCTTAGGAGAAAAACCTTTGAACCTACCCTATTTCCTGTATAAATCTCTGCTTAAAATGTCCCTCAAGCTACAGAAAATTCCAAACTACTCCTTGCATAATTTGTATCACAGAGGGCTGATTAAAATTTTAGTTGTCTATCATCTCAGAAAGAAGAAAATTACTTGGGATAGGTTCTTAAGAGAGGAAGGGTTTGGCAGTATTAATTCCAGAAGAAAGTTAGGGAGGCCAAAGAAGAAAGACATCCATGAGAAAACCAGTGTTGCACCTGTTTCACATAGTTCACCATCTTCTCCTAGAAGCCTATGTCAAATAATAAAGAACAAATTACCTCTTCTTCACGAAGCGAGCCTAAGAAGAAAATTTTAATGCAAAAGAACTAGTGGAAGTCAACCTTGTTCTTCTTGCACCTAAGCATGTTTTCTCACCAATGGAAGTCAACCCTGGTATGAAAATTTCAAGCCAGATTCTTGAGTCATCTCATCAAGTGCAGCCAAACAGTGGCACATCTCTCACTGAGTCCACCCTCTCACAAGTTTTGCTTTCTCTCAAGAAAGGAAAACATAAAATGACAGAGCCTACCATAGAAGAAGAGCCTACGTTGGCCAAATTAGTATCCTCCATTTGTTCTTCGATCAAGAAGAGGAAGAAAAATGAGGTACATTCATATTCCTCATTTGAAGGCAATAGTGATCTTGAGTACACAAAGTCAGAAGATGAAGAGGCAGAGTCTAGTAAATTTATACGTCGAGGAAAGAGGTCCAAATTCATCCCTAATCCCTATGTCAAAAGACCTCATACTAGACTAAGAAACAAACTCAGGCTAAACAACAAGTCGATTGCCAATCCTAAACTGGACCTTTGATGAATGAAGAACAAGGCTGACTTGGAGAAAACGTTTTGGGTAAATGTTCCATGTTTTCCGGTTATTGCTACCTTTTTTGCGAAAGTAGCAATTATTTTGAAATATCAACATGTGATGGAAATGGGCTACTTTTTGTTTTGAATTATGATGGTGAAATTAAACAAATTAAGTGGAGAGGTTATTCAGTTGCAATGGATGCTGCCAGGTGTCTTATATCCAACCTTCTTTAAAATATCATGTTTCTGTTTTGCACATTTAAGAGGAGACAACCACATGTCATTCCCAATGTTTTTACACTTTTTGTTGAAGATTGGTTGCACTAAAACAGAAGAGTGGTCTTCGAATAGGTTGCCCCCTCACACAACCATTTTGGAGTGACAACCTTCATGATGTTTATATTGCTTTTAATATAGCACTTTGTAATAAAGATTAAGGGATAAGCCTCACCTCTTGTACGAGGTTGTAATGACTTTTGAAACAGATTTACCTTTTTCTATGGAAGATGACAGTATCATATTTTGTATATATATGCCAATCTAATATGAATTCAGGGTTGGTTGGTGGTTATAGAATTTTGACTTATATTATTTGTAATCTATTTTGTGAATGAAATAGAATGATACTACTGAGGAGTTATTACCAATTTGCTGTGTGTATTGTCCACTTTACTTGTGTTTCCATATCTCCTTTCTTCCAGTTGTAGTTTTCAAATCATCATATTGTTATGTGTTTTTATTAGTCTCTTAAGCATGTTATGTGTTTTATCAGTTTTTGTTAGTCCCACATAGTGAGAATTCCTGATAAAAAATATGTTATAACAGTGGAAGAGCATCACTCATGATAGTTATTCTTCATGATATTTCAGTGAGAATCTTGTCAGACTATAAATAACTTTCTCTCAATGGAATATTGTCAAACTGCTACTTTTGTGAATTTCTACTAAATGCAGTATATTTCTGTTTTATAGACCTACTGATTCTTCTCTCATCTTACCATTTCCTCCCCTCATAGACTACAAACTTACACATTGCTACCACATCAAGTTACAATACCCTCATTAGTATAAATATGGATTTGACTGAAATCTCTTTTCAGTGAATTAGAGTTTGTAGCACCTACCAATCTCATAAAAAAATCATTAAATTGCTTTATAGTTTAAGATGTGTCTGGTCAAGCGCTTGTTGCAGTCCAAGTGTTGATTCCAGCGCCAACATCTTTTGGTGCGTCTGTCGGGATACGAAGGCCTTGTAACAAATTATTCTCCCGAGTCTATTGTTATGAGTTGTTGATAATCAGTTCTTGACGGTGAATAAGAATTGGTGACCTGAAGAAGACTGCAAATTTGTTCACCTGGCAACTCACAAAGAGGAAGAGGGGTTTCAAGACCTCCTTCTACAAGGAGGAATCAGGGATATCCAACTGTGACTCCAGTTGCTGACCCAGAAAAAATCATCAAATATGCTAAAGGAAAACATAGATCAGTTGAAGCCACATCTTAGTCATTGAAGAAGGTACACAAAAAGTATGTTCCAAAGAAAAAGGTACCTCTATCTACTTTAGAATCTAAAGAGGTTTTAGTTTCAAAAGATTATGTTGAAAACTCTCAAGTTGAAGCTATTCCCCTAGAAAATAAAGTGGATGTTGTTAACCTAGGTTCAGCTGAAAATTTTTCTTACTCATCACCTATTAAATCTGAAATAAGTATTGTTCTAGTCAAAGAAGGAGAAACTAAATTTCTAAGTGTTGAAAATAATTCAAAAGAGTTTGTGTTGAATGAAGGGGAATTAGAATAAATATTGGTTATTACACCTTTCCTTGATAGGGATATTTTGATCTAAGAAGACTTCAAGACTATTTTAAATTTCCTTCAGACTCATCCTGAATACCAATCTCTTATTACCCCTTAGCAAGAGTATTTTCCTTTTTCTCCAAATCCAGTTGTTGGGTCATCTTCCTCTCATCCTTTCGAAGAGTCTGTACCTGAAGGTCTTACTTGTAGAAAATTAAATTAACTCAGACAAATTACAGAAAACACACATACAAAAACAAACACAAAATATTGGCGGAAAAGAGGCTTGAGAGCCTCATGGTATTCTCATCATTCTCACTTATTAAAATAATTTAGTTTACGATTTAAATAGATGAGAGACAATGTCTTAAGATAGTCCGTGCTATCTTAGACTCCTTTGGTTGAGATAATTTCTCACCAAACACCCACCAAGATAGGAGTTAGCTAAACTAACTCCAATCTTTGAGGAACAACCCAAGAGTTAGGCACATATTCCTAACTTGGAATATTTAATTAATTAATTTATGTTTTGGATTTATTATTGTTTTGTGAGAGAAGCTAACATTGCCCCCTTCAATGATAAATCCAAAATAAGAACGAGGAACCATCTTCCAAGTTCTCATGTTAATCCTCAAGAACATTTCCTGAAAAACTGCTAAAGTTGGATGCTGAAAAACTGCAATATGAAGAGACCATGAGTCAGCTGTATGTCTGATTCATCTCTAAATTTCACTTTACAACTCCATCAAGTTCCAAGTTGCAAAAGAATCCATCTGTCCTTTGCATGAAATCAGCATCCTTTGTCCACTAACAAAATTTGTTCAAAGCCCACTGGCTGATGATGTCAAAAACAACTCACTGTTGCTTTTGTTGTGCTGAAAAGCTGCTCACTGTGTCTTTGTTGTCAACTACCCACTAGCAAATTTGTTGAATGCCCACTGGTTGTTGAAGATGCCCATTGGCTGCTTTTGTTGGTTTTGTCGAGACTTTCAGCCTGACAACCATTGTCAATCTCATTGACATTTTCCCCCCTTTGTCAGCTTAAAGGAGAGACAATTCTCTGGAAAGTTTTTCTGAACTCCCCCCCTTTAGGTGTAGGAGTTTTACACTGGTGTATTCCCTCGTTCAATTGCATGAGAGTACCATCATATTTTCATTGTTGGCTGCACTATGTGTGATTGTAGTTGGTTGTAGAACTGAGACAATATTTTGACTGTGGATGACCATTTCCAAGGGTCGATCCATTCATAATGTATCTTCAATTTGGTTGTTTGTTGTTGTTTGCAACATTTCTCCGAGGAATGATTGGGCTTGCCACAATGGTGACAAGGATGGAGATCAAAACACTGATCTTCCATATGACTGATTCTTTGACAATGAGAACATTTCAGTTGGACTCCAACTTCAGGTTGCGTGAAATTCTGTTTGTCTGCAACTTTGTGTTGCATGCATTGCTGGTTGTTTGCAAATTTCTCAGATCCTGATGAGGTGAGTTGTGCAAGAAATCTGGCACTGACAAACTTAATTGGCTTGGAATAATCTAGGATATGTAAGTTGGTGTTAGCATTGACATATTCTAAGCCTCGTCGATTCTTGTTATTTTGAATTTCTTCCCATGGCTTGAAGATGGGCTTGGAAGAAATTGGAACTGGAACAACTTCAACACTTGAAGCTGTTTGGATGAATGACTTATCATCTGGATGGTTCAAAGACTTGAAAGTATCACTCTTTTCTTGCAATTCATTCCGTTGAAGTTGCGACTCGAGTTGAAGAAACTCAATGGTTTCATGTGTTTGTCGTAGATGTCGTGAAAGATCAGCAAGAGTTTCTTTGCTGATGTGCACCATGTCTTCATCACTGGAGATGATCAAACTGTGAAGAATGTTTAACAACTGAATATGTTGCGCCATTTTAAGTTGCGCTCTTGAAATCAGGCTCTCTTGTTGTAGATGTCGTTCTTTGAACTGTGTCACTTGATTTTGGTACTTGAAGGACAGGCTCGCTTGCTATGTGACTTGAATGGCACGCTCGCCTGATTTGTTGCGTATTGCGCTTGCTTGGAACACTTGCTAGAATTGTAGAAATTTCTTGCTTAAACTCTGGAATTCACGCTCGCTTGATGACGATCACATTTTCTTGAACACTCACTTGACTTACTTGATGACTTCACGCTCACTTGAATGAATAGCCACGCTCGCTTGATGTCGATCTCAAATTGCTAGATTGGAGTTAGAGTTGAACTTGTTTGGTTGCTTTGATGGTTGCTGCAATGAACTTCACTCTGGCTCGCTTGAAGGTTTGAACTTTGTACTGTCTTGACGCAAATTGCTTGAATGAATAATCACACTCGCTTGCAGGAGATGTAAACTTGTTTCTTTTTTGCTTTAAAGTTAAAACTAGTGCACTCACTTGATTTTTCTTAAAGAAAGGGTGTCGAACATTGTCGAAAATGCACCCAAGAAAGCTTACAATGATTTTAATGATTCACTTTAAAACAATAAATTCACTTGTTCTCTTAAAAAATCATTAACAATGAATTTTTAATGATGCACTTAAAAAAATGAATTTGATTACAAGTTCTTAAATGTATTTGCAAGGATGTTGATGTAGAATTTGATTTGAAACGTTGGAGTTTGAAAGTACATGAACTTGATTAAGTGAATTTTCTTGTTGATGTAGAATGCTGATGTAGACAATCTTTGATTATATGTTGTAGTGGCACAAATGCATGTGTTGATCTTAATTATCCTTTCTTGTAGCTATTTCGTTACATGTGTTGTGCTTGTTGGTATTGAACTTTATGTATGTGTTAAATGAAATCATTTATGTGTCAAAACTAGACACAAAAGCAACAACATGAAGCCATAAAAACATGCGCCATCACAAACACACCGGGTGTACCTAAGATCCCCTTATTCAATTTCGGGCGGATCTAGGATACAATCACCAAAAATAATGTCTTTATTGAGTATTGAGATCATCAACCTTTCATCTTTTACAACATCGGTATTTGAAGCTTTCTCAAACAATGAGAATCTCACGCTCGCAAATTTTGGAAGAAAATGTCTTCAAAAACTGTGGGTACTTATCGCTCCAAATACAAAAAAGAAATGACACCTTATTTCTCCATGTTACAACTTATTACTCCAGTTAAAAAAGAAGCACACTTATCTCTCCAAAATTTAAAATTGAATGCACCTTTTATCTCATCCAAAAAATTCTATGATCACCTATGACTCCCAAAATTAAATACGAAATTTTTCACACTTATCACTCCAAAAAATTACAAATACTCCTTATCTCTCCAAAACCCTTTTTTACAATTTTCAAATTTACACTCCATAAAATTACTTCAAAAATTCCACATTTACTTTATCACTCCACACTAAAAAAATAATCACTTATCTTTGCACTAAAAAAAGTGCACCTTCTCACTCTTTTTATAAAACTTTAAAAAAAACTTTTAAATTCTTATTTCAAAGAATTTTAATGATTCCCTTTAATAAAGTAAATAAAAAAGTGAAGTCTATGTTCACTTGAAAAAAGTGAATGGAAGGTTAAAAACACACTTGAAACTATTCATAAAGCTCACCTTCAACATTGATCCTTAGTGTGTTGAATGCTACCTTCGCAACACGCTAAACCTCATCCTTCTTCTTGATTGCATAACTGTTTGAAGACCCCTTTGCAGCATTGATTATCTTTACCAAGACAAGGCTTCAATACGAGGTTGAATCAGAATGCTGCAGCATTGAAAATGTGTGTCGGATTCAAGGTCTCGATGTCTTCTTGAAGCTGAGATTGATTCTCCAGGTGCCCTTTCCCGAATTTGAAGGCGATCCCATGCACCCTCTATATTAAGAACCTCTACAGTAATTCCACACTCAATTTTGTATATGATTTCAGCAACTCGGCCTTGCATAAAGGATCAAATTGGCCTTCACAATTTGAATTGATCTGGGCTCTCTATCTTGCCCTCACAATTGCGGCATCTTTTCAATGACTGTAGTAGAGGAGGTACCCGCTTATTGCACTCGAAATGTCTTTAATGCCCAACACACAAATATTAACATGACTTGACATTAAGTGAAAATTAATTGAAGGATTAACGATACATAAAATTCTATGAGAAGGGCCCCGAGCCTCATTCAGTTGCTTATCTCTAGAGCTTATTATACGAAAGTTATTTTTTTAGGAAGTTGGAAGGTGATTGCATCTAAGCTGGAAGTTATGAATTATAATATCACGACCAGAGCTTTCGTGATGTTACTGGTCCAATAATTTGATATTGAAGGAGATTTTTTTTTTTAACATTGAATCTACCTTGCAAATGGCCAACGTGCTCACCAAACATTGCAGAAAGCTTTAATCTAGCTGGAAGCTTCTGAAGCAGAGTGACTTGGACTTGCTTGTCAACATTCACAATTTTCACCAACACGGTTTACAGATTCTCATAAAGAGTAGAATGTTGAGATAATCCAATCATGCCTTTCTTCAACACAGTTCGAAACCACCGTAAGCAAAATTACATCTCTGCCTTCGTATATAATTTTACCTTCATGCAGATCGATTTTGGCTGCTTGCTTCGCTCTGTAACAATCGAGACGGGAAGGAACGACAGGAAGCGAAACCATGCACGCACGCATGAATTTTCATCTCCACGCAGAGCGTGCAGAATCTAGATCTGCTCTAACATCTTCAATCACTGTCGATGCCCAATGCCGATTATACCTCCATTGCAACACACAAATTCGGATTATGTGCTACAGTTCCGTCAACACGTCGGTTCTCTTCTTTGACCTCTGCAGCAAATGGAATCGACTACCCAAGAAGCAGTGAAAAATAAAAAATTTATAGACTCATGTGCATCTTAGTCGCTGTACAATGAAGCAGCTTCAAAATATAAAGAAATCAAGCTTTATGAAGGCTTTCTGCATGATCTGCTATTTGAGATAGAAAGGGAAGCGATTGCAGGCGATATCATTAATTGGATGGAAAGCAGATTGGAAACTCGACATGATTGTATTCCATTTTCCCTGTTCCAACTGTGGCCAAGTTATTTAAATGCAATTCGCAGTTTGCACTAGGAATTCTTAAGCAAAACGCCCAGCATCAAATTTGAAACATAATACAATTTAGAAAATGAATTAACTCACAATGCCAGAGGTCGCAAAATATGAGCACGATTGTGCTGCCACGCTAGTGACTTGATCACGAACAAACCACAACTCCTGCGGTCTCACAACAATGCAGTGATACGCTAGCCAATTTCCATCATATAATGTTGGCTGCAAAACTAGTCACTATTGTAGCTTGTTCCAGCACTCCTCTGCGCCCTCGATCTCCTCTGCGCAGATATTTCTGGCAGTTACAAGTTCTCCATAGGCCTAGAAATCATAGAATGCTCTGATACCACATGTAGAAAATGAAATTAACTCAGACAAATTACAGAAAACACACATACAAAAACAGACACAAAATATTGGCGGAAAAGAGGCTTGAGAGCCTCATGGTATTCTCATCATTCTCACTTATTAAAAGAATTTAGTTTACAATTTAAATAGATGAGAGACAATGTCTTAAGATAGTCTGTGCTATCTTAGACTCCTTTGGTTGAGATAATTTCTCACCAAACACCCACCAAGATAGGAGTTAGCTAAACTAACTCCAATCTTTGAGGAACAACCCAAGAGTTAGGCACATATTCCTAACTTGGAATATTTAATTAATTAATTTATGTTTTGGATTTATTATTGTTTTGTGAGAGAGGCTAACATTACTTTTAACTTATCTGATTTCCTCGCTCAACAAAATAAGGCTGAATTAACTCCATCCCCTCAAGAGACAACTTTAGATTCTGATTCTTCTACTGAAGGAGAAGTCAAGACATCCTCTGTTCATCTTTTTGAAAACCCACTCTTCTCAGTTCCAAAGCCTGAAAAATCAGCTCAAGACCCCCAATTTTCTGTTGTCCTAAATCAGAATCAGAATTCGCCAATTTTAATTCCTATTTCTCAAACAGCTACATCAGTTGTACATCAGCAAAATATGGCCCAGCTTGCCCTTACAAGGATGCAGCAGATAGTGGCCGCGAGATATGTGCCACTTGTTCTCCCTCAACCCTTGCATCCACTTCCTCAAGGAGATCACTTTATCTTCCTAAATACACTAGGGAAGGAGAAGGAGTTTCTGTTGAGGAACATTTAGTGGCTTTCTATAGTTATGTTGAGAATCAGAATATTGAACATGAATATGTCTGGTCAAGACTCTTTTTTCAGATCTTGGATGGTGAAGCTCAAAAATGGTTTAGAAGTTTGGCTCCAAATTCAATAACAGGAATTGATGAATTAGAAGAGATATTTGTGAAGCATTGGGGTGATAGGAAAGATTATGTCTATTATATTATAGAATTTGGAACTCTGAAGAATAAGGCAGATGAGTCTTTAGCTGATTTTACTAAGAGGTTTAATAATATTTATCAGAAAATTCTTGAAGAAATTAAACCCACTGAAACCACAACTATGATAAATTTTGCAAATGCTTTAGATTCTGAGTTTTCTTTATGGTTGAGGTTTGAAAAAGAACAAACACTGACAAGTATGTAGGAGGTTGTAATTGGAGTGCATTCTAATCTCATGGCTTCTAATAAATAAGAAATGGAGGAGGAAAAGGCAGCAAAAGACAAAAAGAAGATGAAAGAAGAAAAGCCTTATTCTTCCAAGTCTCTTTCAGCAGAAGAAAAGATCGATCAAATGTCCAATTTAAACAAGGAACTTGCCTCTAAGATGTCAAAATTAGAGGTATAAAATAAACCATCTGCTAGAGCCAATCAAAACGAAGCTAATAGAAATCAGGCTCCCTTCAAGAGGCCTTTTCAGCATCAACAAATCCTACAGCACCCAAGGAGGAATGTTGATGATCAAAATGTCCAGCCTCCTTTGAATAATTTTGCTAAAGAAGAACAATAAGGAAATGAGGAAGAAAATGAAGAAATAAACCAAGTGGGAGAAACTTCACAATCAATATGTTTGACATTGTAGGAATATGAAGATAGATCATGAATTTGTTTGTTTTCTGATGATATGAATGCTCAAATTTATGCATAGAATGATAAAAAACAGCAAGAAGTTCAAAACAGAAATTACCCTTTGAGGTCCAAAGGTCCTATTCAGCAGCCTCAACAAGAATCAGATTCAGATAAACAAGCTGCTAAACAGAAGGCCAAGGTAAATGAGGTTCCTCCACCTCAAAATTTTGCTCCAGTGGTCAAAATTACTGCAGAAATAAGGAATTAGTTCCAATTTATTTTAGTTTCAAATATGAATTGAATAAAATCAAAATTCCAGTTCCACTCCTGGAATTATTGAAAAATCTAGCATATAAAGAGTCTTTTAAGAGTCTGATGCAACCTCCCCTTGCTCCTGATTTAGTCAACCTTGAGGATGAGCATCCCACTATTTATCTAGGTTGTCATATTCAAGACCAAAATTATTATAACTCGTCTCCTTTCTACCTGTCACTTAACATACATGACAAATTGCTGCATAATTGTTTGTTAGATTCTGGAGCTTCCCACAATCTCATGCCAAAGAAAGTGATGGATGAATTGAGATTATAAATCACCAAGAAATACCATGACCTTTACACCTTTGACTCCAAAAAAGTCAAATGTCTAGGAGTGATTAAGGATTTCGTTGTTTCCCGTACCCAACTGCCTAAGAAGAGCTTAGTGATGGACATTGTGGTTGCCAACATTCCTTCTAGATTTGGGATGTTACTTTCCTGATCTTGGTCTAAGAAATTAGGAGGTACCTTTCAGATGGACATGTCATATGCTACCATCCTAGTATTTGGAGAGGAATTCAGAAGGTTGTATAGGGAAAATCAAATGGCCTACATCATTAGTGATCATCATAATCCATCAAAACATCACATATATGCTGAAGAAAAGGAATTGGGGTCATCAATTCTGCACCTTGTGGCTGATGACAATGATTTCTAGCCTGAATTAATTGAAAAACAACACTTTCAAGGTGTGAATGAGCATCATTCAGAAGGAGGATGGATCTAGAAATCGTACGTAGCCTCTCAAGAGAAGGATCGGGAGATGGTGTAGTCCTCATTTCTCCTGCTCAGTAGAAGGTAACCATATCATACAAACTAAAATTTGCTACCACTAACAACACTGCTAAGTATGAAGTACTTGTGCCGGGTATGAAGGCAACGAAAGATTTGGGAGAAGAACAACTAATTGCCTTTGGTGATTCAGAATTGGTGATTAAGCAGGTGAGAAACAATTACCAAGTGAAAATTTCCAAATTGAAGAATTATAGGAATGAAGTTTGGGATTTGATTGAGCATTACTTTTCAACATTTCATATAAATTTTGTCACTAGAGAAGAAAATCAAATTGTTGATTCACTAGAAATTGTTGCAAGTAATTTCAAAGTTCCTCTAGATGTCAAGGCAACCTATGATGTTCAAATAAAAAACAGACCTTCAATTCCTGATAACATCAAGCACTGGAAAGTATTTGAGGATGAAAGGGAGATTCAAAAAATTTTAGAGTGTGTAGAAGAGTTTTCAGACATACAAATTGATGATGAGCAGGAAATTGTTGAAAACCAAAATAGCAGCTCTTTTAAGAAAACTATGGCTGGGAAAAAAATTATAGATCTGAAAACTAACTTTATTCCTAAGGGTTTAGGTCCTTTAGAAAGGTTGTTTGATAATAATGATGTTTTTCTCAAGCCTGAAAGAAAATTTGATGGAGAGAGTACAATAGAATGTAATATTGGTGCAGAAAATCAGCCAAGATTAGTCAAGGTGTCCAAATTCCTCTCTTGAAACCAGAACTAAATATATCAAGTTGTTGAAAGAATTTGCTGATAATTTTGCATGGTCTTATACTGAGTTGAAAAATTATGATAAGAGCATAATGGAGCACAAGATCCCTTTGAAAACAAATGAAAAGTTTGTAGCACAAAAAATCAGACACATCAATCCCATGCTACTCCCAATCATTGAGAAAGAAATCAGAAAATTAGGGGAAGCAAAGATAGTTCTGCCTTTGAGATTTTCTAATTGGATAGCTAATATAGTTCCAGTCAAGAAATAGAATGGAGAGATAAGGATTTGTATCGACTTTCGCAACCCGAACCGGTGTTCATTGAAATATAACTATCCACTACCCAAGATGGATTATATCTTGTAGAAGGTTGTAGGATCCAAAAGATTATCAATGATTGATGGCTTTTCAAGCTATAATCAGATTTCAATTGACAGGCAAGACAGAGAAAAGACAACCTTTACCACACCCTAGGGCACATTCATGTACAACAAAATTCCATTTGGTTTGATGAATGCAGGTGCAACCTTTCAAAGGGCAATGGATATTGCCTTTGCGGGATAAAAGGACAGATTTTTAGTCATCTATTTGGATGACATCACAGTATATTCAAAATCTGATTAAGATCACTTGAAAAATTTGAAACAAGTTTTTAACAAATGCAAAAAGTTTGGTTTGTCCTTAAACCCAAAAAATCCATCTTTTGTTGTCCAAGAAGGTAAGTTATTGGGACATATTGTAACAGAAAGTGGCAGCTATATTGATCCAAGAAGAGTAGAAGCTATTCAGAAGATTGGTTTGCCAAGAATTAAAAAGGAATTGTAGTAATTTTTAGGGAAAATCAATTTTCTGAGGCGTTTTGTTCCTAAATTTGCAGAGTTGATCAAACATATAAATGTCTTCTTGAAAAAAGATGCAGAATTTAAGTGGCGAGATGAAGCAAAGAATTATTTTTCAGCAATTAATTCCGCCTTGACTGAAGCACCAGTTTTGATTAGTCCTGATTTTGAAAAGGATTTTCTGATTTTTTCATATGCTTCAGAAGAAACAATTGCAGTTGTCTTACTACAGAAGAACAAGGAGGGTTTGGAGCAGCCAATTTCATTTTTCAGTCGTGCTTTAAGGGATGTTGAATTAAAGTACAACTTGACTGAAAAACAAGCATATGCACTAGTTAAGGCTTTGAAGTCTTTTCGAGTTTATGTGATGCATTAAAAAATAATTGCTTTTGTGCTCGATCTCACTGTTAAATATGTATTGTTGTAGCTAGATACAGATGGTAGAAGGGGACGATGGCTGACCAAGATTCTGGAATTTGATGTTGAAATCAAACCAACTAAATTGATAAAGAGACAAAGCTTGGTTCGCTTGATGGCTGAATATAATTGCAAAGCTTTAAATCTGAATGTAGAGGAGCTGAAGGAGAAGATGTAGAAGGTATTGCTAATTATCCTGAAATATTTAATTCAGATTGGTATAAGGATATAGTTTACCTTTTGTTAAATTTCAACTGTCCACCTGAAATGGAGAAATCTAAAAGAATTAAATTGAGAGCTGTGAAGTATTACATTTTGCAAGACCAACTTTACTAGAAGGGTCCTATTGGAGTCTTGTTAAGATGTGTAGATGAAGCATAATCCTAGGAGATTATGACAGAGATACATGCAGGAGTGTGTGGAGGTTATTTATATTGGAAAGACACTGCAAACAAAATATTAAGAGTTGGTTATTATTGGCCAGCTCTTTTCTCTGATGTCTTTGCCAAAGTCAAGACCTGTGTCGAATTTCATAAATTTGCTGGTAAACAGAAATTGTTACAGTTACCTCTCATTCCTATTTCAGGAGATGTTCCTTTCCATCAGTGGGGGCTAGACTTTATCGGTGAAATTCATCCACCTTCATCAGGACAACATAGATGGATTCTCACAGGTATAGACTATTTCACTAAAAGGATTGAAGCTGTACCAACCAAGAATGCTACTGATACAGTAATTATCAAATTTTTGTTGGAAAATATTATGTCAAGGTTTGGTTGTCACAAAAATTAGTAACTGATAATGCAATGGCTTTTAAGTCTGCTAAGATGTACAACTTTTGTCAGCAATATGGGATTGAATTGACTCATTCCACGCCTTATTACCCTCAAGGTAATGGATTGGCTGAGTCATCCAATAAAAATTTGGTAAGGATTATTAAGAAAATGCTTCCTGAAAATAAGAGGAATTGGGACACTCAGCTGATACATGCTCAGTGGGAAGATAGAGTAAGTGGTAAAAAATCAATTGGAATGTCTCTATTTCAGCTTGTATTTGGTACTAATGTTGTAATGCCATTACAATTAGCTCTTCCTATGATGAAGTTCCTACAAGATGAAGTTGATCATGAAAACCCAGTCCAAAGGAGAATGCTACAGTTGATAGAGGCACACTAAATCAGAGAATCATTGCTAGAAAAAGTTCATAAGTATCAGGCTAAAGTCAAATCTATTTTTGATAAAAGAGGAAATCAACAGATGTTTCAGGAGAATGATTTGGTGTTGCGTTGGGATATTAGGAGAGAATACCATGGAAAGCATGGTAAGTTTTACAATATGTGGTTTGGGCCGTTTAGAATTGCTGAAGTTTTGGAGAATAATACTTTTCTTCTCAAACATCTGGATGATGATCAGCTGACTGGAGGCCCAGTCAATGGTCATTTTCTTAAGAAGTTCTTTATTTAGTAAGTCAGTTGAGTTTCTCCATTGTAAATATATGGTGTGATGTGTTAATAAAATCCATGCCCAATGGTACTTATGTATGTATATATGGTTAGTGTTGAGTCCAATATGTAAATGGTCAATCCTAGTCTTTATTTTCAAGAAGTCTTCTAAGTTTCAAGATTTTTTGAGGCACTGAGTCTGCAGTCCTTGAAGCCTCACCGGGAGGACTTCATCCCCAATAGGATCCACTGTTAGCATTGAAATTTTAATGGTGTAATTGCCATTGTGTTACTGTTCAAATTTTTTTTATTGTGTCCTAGTCCATGTCCAAAGTTTGTGTCATTTCCAAAAAAAGTTAAAAAGAGTCCCAAAATCAAGGTATTTTTAAGTGAATAGGTGTCATTGTGTTTTAGAGTCCTAAAATAAGTTAAAATCTCTATTATGACTTATGTTAGTGTTGAAGGTTAGTCGTTTTTTTGGTAATAAAGATGTAGTCATCTGGTCTGGAATAATAGCTACCTTTGTTGCAAATTCATTGTCAAAATAGTAATGCAGTAAAATGAAGCTATTTCTCAGAAACGAAAGTCGTATATTCCACACAGTGAAAAGCGCAGCTATTTCACTGAGATTTTGGTTATCTCAATAAAGAGGCTACAGGTAAACAGGTAATCAGTTTTCAAAGAAGGGCTTCCTAAACAGTATTGCAACTAGAGTTATTTAAAAGCAAAGCATTGCTTGAAGAAAACAGATTGACCAATAGAGTGGGAGAGCTGGAGAAGAGCAGCAGAGAATGTTTAAAGGAATCCCGCTAGGAATTAGACTAAGGAATGAAGCGATGGAGAAGAACCGCGTGTTGGATGAGCGGACGACCATGATCCAATCACAGATCCGAAGGGGAAGATACCAACGACCGAGATGACATCGCAAACTAAACAATATAAGTTGCGATGCAATGAAGGGCGAGAAAGGAAGACCATCAGATCTGGGCGCAGATCAATGGTGGAGAATAAGCCCAAATGGAGCGATTTCACAAATCATAGTTTTTAGAGTTTGTCGTTAAGGCAATCACGTGGTATGTTAATTGATTTGCAATGCGATGAGGCGAAGGGGCACGTGTCAACGTAGTGCACCAGTGCATATCACACATCGCATAGTTTATGGTTTAGTCGTTATCATTGTAGAGTTAAATTTGTGGGCGACCGATTTGCGATAAGACAAAAAGTTGCGATGTGTGATTGCTTTTGATTGGTCACCTGGTTGTGGGGCCCAAGAACCACAGTTTCGTATGTAATTCATGTTATAATATAGTTTTGTGCTACATTAAGATTTATACAAGGAAGAAAGCACATGTAATGATAAGGTGGAAGTGTGAAGCTTAGTGGGATGACTTGGTGTTGGCTTTTGAATCATTTCAAAAATGTGTCATTACTCCTTTTCGTAATTGCAAGCACAAAATCAGAGAAGACAGCTCAGTGATCACTCAACCTAAGGCTTCTGTGCATGATACAGGTTAACAAAAACTAATCCTCCAGCAAGCAGTCTCAGATTTCAAAGCAAGCAGTCTCAAGTTTCGTTGACAGCGTTGCAATTAGAGTTCAACAGTTGTATTCGTGAGTAGTTTAGCTGATGGAAAATGGGGAAAGGAGGAAATTTAAATAGGTCAGATCCTGCTAACACAATATTTGTGGATGCAAGGGAAAAATCACAATTAAAATCTGCAGTTTGGTATAAATTCCTCCAGAAGTTTTTTGGGGAGAACATGGCACTGGCTCAAGCTTTCGCTGAGTATTTCGATGGCGAAAAGGTCAGGTTAGGAAGTAAAACATTCAACATTTTCGAGGCTATCATAGCTCGTGTAACCTAGTCTTCTGCAGCCGATGAACATTGGTTTAAAATCAAAGCGTTGCCTGAAGAACTGAGTGGCAGCATGTTATTACCTCAGTGCAAAAATACATCACATGTGAAGGGAGGTTTTATTCTATTCATCGTTATCAGTTGTGGTTCTTGGCCCACATCTTAGGAGAAAAACCTCTGAACCTACCCTATTTCCTATATAAATCTCTGCTTAAAATGTCCCTCAAGGTATAGAAAATTCTAAACTACTCCTTGCATAATTTGTATCACAGAGGGCTGATTAAAATTTTAGTTGTCTATCATCTCAGAAAGAAAAAAATTACTTGGGATAGGTTCTTAAGAGAGGAGGGGTTTGGTAGTATTAATTCCAAAAGAAAGGTAGGGAGGCCAAAGAAGAAAGACATCCATGAGCAAACTAGTGCTTCCCCTGTTTCACATAGTTCACCATCTTCTCCTAAGAAGCCTATGTCAAAGAATAAAGAAAAAATTGTCTCTTCTTCATTAAGCCAACCTAAGAAGTAACATTTCATGGAAGAAGAACCAATGGAAGTCAACCCTGGTCTTCTTGTACCTAAGCCTATTTTCTCACTAGTGGAAGTCAACCCTGGTATGAAAAGTTCAAGCCAAATTCCTGATTCATCTCATCAAGTGCATCCAAACAGTGGCACATCTCTCACTGAGTCCACCCTCTCACAAGTTTTTCTTTCTCTCAAGAAAGGCAAACGGAAAATGATAGAGCCTACCTTGGCTAAATTAGTATCCTCCATTTTTTCTTCGATCAAGAAGAGGAATAAAAATTAGGTACACTCTTATTCCTCATTTGTAGACAGTAGTGATCCTGAGTACACAAAGTCAGAAGATGAAGAGGCAGAGTCTAGTAAATTTAGAAATGGAGGAAAGAGGTCCAAATTCATCCCTAATCCCTATGTCAAAAGACCTCATACTAGACCAAGAAACAAACTCAGGCTAAACAGAAAGCTGATTGTAAATCCTAAACTGAGGGATGAAATTATCAACATTGAAGAAAGCCCAGAAGACAAAATTGAAAGGAAGAAGAAAGCTTAGTCAAAGTGCCAAGCACATAAAAAGAGGTCTGATAAAAGAGTAACTAAAGCAGAAGCCATAAGAATATTTGCTTCTATTCTAGACCTTTGATGAATGAAGAACTGGGCTGACTTGGAGAAATTTTTTTGGGTAAATGTTCCATGTTTTTCGGTTATTGCTACCTTTTCTGCGAAAGTAGCAATTATTTTGAAATATCAGCATGTGATGGAAATGGGCTACTTTTTGTTTTGAATCATGATGGTGACATTAAACAGATGAAGTGGAGAAGTTATTCAATTGCAATGGATGCTGCCAGGTGTCTTATATCTAGCCTTCTCCGAAATATCATGTTTCTGTTTTGCACATTTAATAGGAGACAACCACATGGCATTCCCACTGTTTTTACACTTTTTGTTGAAGATTGGTTGCACTAAAACATAAGAGTGGTATTCGAATAGGCTGCCACCTCACACAACCATTTTGGAGTGACAACCTTCATGATGTTTATCTTGTTTTTAATATAGCAATTTTTAATTAATATTAAGGGATAAGACTCACCTCTTGTGCATGCTTGTAATGACTTTTGAAACAGATTTACCTTTTTCTATGGAAGATGATAGTATCATATTTTGTATATATATTCCAAACTGATATGAAGTTAGGGTTGGTTGGTGGTTATAGAATTTTGACTTATATGATTTGTAATATTTTTCGTGAATGAAATGGAATGATACTACTGAGGACTTATTAACAATTTATGTGTATTGTCTACTTTACTTGTGTTTCCATATCTCCTTTCTTCCAGTTCCAGTTTTCAAATCATCATGTTGTTATGTGTTTTTATTAGTCTCTTAAGCATGTTTTGTGTTTTATTAGTTTTTGTTAGTCTCACATAGTGAGCATTATTGATAAAATATATGTTATAACAGTGGAAGAGCATCACTCATGATAGTTATTCTTCATGATATTTCAGGGAGAATCTTGTCAGACTAGAAATGGCTTTCTCTCAATGTAATATTGTCAAACTGCTACTTTTGTGAATTTCTACTAAACATACTAGATTTCTATTTTACAGACCGATTTATTCTTCTCTCATCTTACAATTTCATCTCCTCATAGACTACAAGCTTACACCTTGCTACCACATCAAGTTACAATACCCTCATTAGTATAACTGTGGATTTGATTGAAATCTCTTTTCAGTGAATCAGAGTTTGTACCACCTACCAATCTCATAAAACAAATCATTAAATTGCTTTATAGTTTAAGATGTGTCTGGTTAGGCACTTGTTGCAGTCCAAGTGTTGATTCCAGCCCCAACATCCTGAAAACCTATTCTTCCTTCTTTACCCCAGACAAACTTAACATCTTTCTTTAAAAGTGTTTGAATGGGTTTAGCAATTTCAACATAATTTGGAATGAACCTCCTAAGGAAATTGAAATTTCTTAAGAAGGATTGAAGGGTTTTGATATTGTGATGCAAAGGAATATTTTTAATTTCCTCAAATCTCTCAGGGTCAATCTTTATCCCATCCTTCAAGATGATGTGACCAAGCAACTTCCCTTCATTCACTCCAAAAATATATTTAGTAGGATTTAAGGATAACCCATACTCTCTGCACTTGTCAAATATATGCCTTAAATGGTCGATATGAGAAATTCCATTTTTAGAAAATACAGTTAATGCATCTTGATAAATCTCAATGAATTTCCCAATTAGAACCTTAAAGGTATAGTCCATAGCCCTTTGAAAAGTTTCTCTAGCATTTGTTAATCCAAAAGGCATCCTCAAATACTCAAAAGTGCGCCAGGGTATAGTGAACGTTGTCTTATGTTTGTATTCCTTCTTCACCATGACTTGGTTATATCCTGAAAATCCATCTAATAAAGACATCATTCCAGATCATGTTACCCTTTGCAACAATGTTTCCATATTGGGTAAAGGGTAATTATCCTTTTTACAATCCAAATTAAGATTTCGAAAATCTACACATAGCCTAATTAATCCATTCTTCTTTGTCACAATAACCAAGTTTGAGCACCATGTGGAATGCCTAGTGTGAGCTATAATTCCAGCTTGAAGCATCTTTTGCAACTCATTTTGCACCAAGGGGGCTAACTTAGGATTTATTTTCCTAAGGTTTTGCCTAAAGGGTTTGGCATTTTCATCCTTAAGAGGGATAATATGTTCCATAACATCCTCCCTATAACCTTTTAACTCCTCATATGAAAAGGCCAAAACATCCCTATATTCTTGAAGTAAATTTATTAATTTTTTCATTTCTTCCTCGGTGGTGTCCTTCCCTATTTGGATAATCTTTGGGTCATGAGGGGTACCAGTGTTTACTTCAATAAATTCCCATGGGTCAATTTTCATATCCTCTTTTCTCTTTACAACATCATGTCTGTCAAACATTTGTTCCATGGCTATACAATCCCTAGGAGTTGGATTTGACACAAAATTACACTCCTCATAATCACAACCTTCTTCCTTGTAGCCAACCTTGAAACCAGAGAATTATTCCATATTATTTAAAAAATGAATCACTTGACCTTATTCATTAAATATTTTCCAATGCTCAACATTATCAGAAATGGATGGTCCAAAAATAACTTCCATCTTGATCTTATCATCCATCAAGTTCTCTCCAAGTTGTAAGGTAGATGTGACAATAGCCAAATAATCATCTTGTTTATTTCCTTCTCTCAGAATTGCTTGAAGATCTAATGAGTAAAAATATTCCATGTTACCCCAAACAACATTTCTATACTTCTTTAATCTATCATTCTTACATGAAAATTGATTCTTTGTTTGAAGAATGACTAGATCAAAATTCTGGCACCCTTACCAAACCTCGAATGGGCACCATAAAAATTCATATGCCACACCCAATCCTTCTTACTTTGCACTTCCTTCTCCAAAGGAGCAATATAATTAGCCAAGATAGCATAGTTTCCCAAGTCATCAAATTCATACACAATTTCATTATGAGGCTCCTTGGGATTTTCCTTGTGAAACTTTCTCTCCAAAACCCTATCCAACCTAACCATGATGCCCTCACTATTAGGTCTGATAGCATAACTTAAATCCATTTAAAAACTACCCCCTATATCAGCTCCCCACTTTCTAGACAATAACATCCCCCATGCATCAGGCACATCAATTACCACAATATCCATGGTGATCATAATATTAGGATGAACTGCCAAGTGGACTTGAAGATCCTTTATTAGACCACAAAATTTAATAATTTTCTAATCTATAGCACAAATGTTGTGGTAAGGTCTAGAAACCCTTATGTTTAACTGATTCATGAATTTCTTAGTCATGACACACGATGATGCCCCAGAATCAAACATACAATTATGCAAAATGATTCCATTGACCAACATAGTGATGAAAAATGGTTGATGGTCTATGTTATCTCTACACATATCACTACTTTGCAAAGTGATAGGGGCATCCTCATATCTATATTTAGAAAAATTCGACATTTCTTTTCCATTAGGGGCATCAATGGGATTCAACAACTTATATCTTTGGGAGGGAATCTTCATGATTTCAGTCATAGGTACCAAAATATTTGCATTATTTATCCATCCTTCCAAATCAATATTTAACTTAGATGTAGGTGGAGTGAAATTTTTATGGGAATTTTGATTTCTTCCCTTGCTTCTTACCCTTTATTTATCTTTGGCTATCTCTAAAATCTGATTTGATGAAGGATTTTCTCCATACAACTCAGTGATCATATCCAATTCTTCAAAAATATTCACAATATAGGAGGATGGAGACTTCTGACTTATAGTTTGGCTATTTTCCATAACTCCCATCCAATTTTCCAAGGACAAATGATGCTCTTTTCCAACTATGTTGATTTTTCACTTATTCCAGCCATTTCTCCATCTAAGATCCATTTTGCATAAGGACAAGTGAGTTCCATCATGTAGGTCATCACATGGTCTAAAATAAGGCTTTGAATCATCAACTAAGTTAATAGACTCAAGTGGATTTGTTGGCCTGTGTTCATTAGGGGGACCCCTCTTCTGCCATCTATCATTTCCTTGATTCAGGAATCTCCCCGCTTGATTCATTTCCATGGCCACCAACCGATTTTGGATAGCATTCATTTGATTCGTGTGATTCACTTACATAGTCTTGATAAGTTGGGTAATTCCATAATAGGATCATGGGTAGCCTCTTCCTTGCCCTTGCCTTTGGAATCATTCGATTTCGATGGCCCTCTAGTGTAACCAGGAATCTCATATTTTCTTGATTTCTTTATAGCCCTCTCCATTTTCAAGGCTTCTGTTTGAGCTATACCCAAAGTTTTAGGTTCATTCCTCCTCAAATCATAATCAATATCCACACCAAAAGCATCTAAATATGAGCATAAGAGAAATTCATCCGGAGGTTTAACAGTTGCTGGCATGATTTTAACCAATTCATTGAATCTTTTGTTAAATTCCTCCATGGTTTCATTCTCATTCTTCTTTATGGTGCTAATGGCACTGATCATATGACTATTCTCTCTTCTCTCTCCATAATTTCCATGAAAGCATTAACAATTGTTTGCAAAGAATCATACAAGTTCGTAGATTGCTCAGTGAACTAATCAAGTGCATCCTCTTCTAAAGAGAGAAAAAAAATCATCATCTTTACATCCTCATAGTTAGCAACATTACACCACTTAAAGATGCAGACATTAAATTTCTTCACATGTGATGCAACGCTAATGGAATTGTTACCTTGAAAAGAAGGCAACCTTTCAATAGCCTTGTCAGGGATATTGTGAGGATAGCCATTAATGTTAGTAAAGTTACAAGGAGAAAAAATATCATTCATGATGTTAGGCTCAACTTGTTCCTGAAATAGCAAATGAATGTCAGAAATAGGCTCTTTCCCAAGACTAGCAGAGATTTACTATGAGAAAGTCTATTTAACCTCTCTCTAAAAACCCTTTCAAGATTAGGAGAGAGGCTAACTAGACCATTTGAATTTATCCTAGTAGAGACTCTTGCAAAATTAGAATTCAATGGAGTTGCCACTTGAGCAAAAATATAAATCTAAAATTCAAATATGCCAAAACTTAAAGCTAGTTGTTTTCCCAGGTACAAGAAGAGTTGTCCCCGGCAACGGCACCAAAAATGTTGTCACCTTGCTGCCTACAACTACCTACTAGTTAGTGAGAAAACATTTAACCCCACAAGGTGTGGTTGGTGGCAAGGAATTCAGAGAAGGGGCTATCACCTATTCTCAACTCTCTTTGTTTAAGCTATCTCCTAGGTTAGCTAAGGGGGGTGGTCCCCAAAGAAAAACTAAGTTAAATATGTGAGTTTTCTAGGAGAGTTGTTAGAGTGAAATTGGATTACTTCTTAAGGATTCATGAGAATTTATGAGAAACTTTGAAATAATAATGACAAACCATTCAACCAGCGCCTTTAAAAATAACGTGCTCAAAATTAATATGAGAACACAATAATGCTGAAATGGAAACAAAAGATGTTAGCACAAGATATAAAAATGATTATGGGATAACCAAATCACAACATTAAAACATATCTTGTCATAGTTAGAAATAACTAAAAATTAGTTGCTAAATATGAAATTAAACTTTGCGTATATGGAAAGTAAGCATCACAATACTTGCATGAGATCAACAATCATAAAAAGACAAGTAAAAAATAAATGTGATGAAGAGTTCTCTTGGTTAATTTTAATTAATCTATCTCTATAACAAATATTTCAAGTCAACCCTTCAATCCCCAGACGTCACCTTCGCCCAAATCATGTGGATCTCCCAGTGAGGAGTCAATAGGGGAGTAGAGGGTTCCTAGAGGTCTATACAACCAACTTATGTTGGAGGTAAAGTTTTAATGAATGTTTGTATGAAATTGATGTTGATTAATCCCAATTAAATTATACATGCAATGTTCCACAAGAGATGAGATAGCGCTTACTTGCAATAATACACCAAACTTTGAGAGACAAATAGACTTGTGTGTGTTTTAACATTAAATGACAAGTGGAATGAAATAAGTTCTCATTTAAAAATGCTTCAATTGTTCCTCAAAATGTATAACATGCATGGAATAAATAGTGAAGCATAAACATTAACTTAATTGAAACTTGCCAACCATGTGAATTTCTCACACACATGAAAAGAGATTTGCTCAAGTTTGTAGCCTTTGGAGCTCATGCATATAAGTTTAATTAAACCCAAAATTTATTTAGATGGGTGTAGAGTGCATTATTTGTTAATCCTTTAGCATGCATGAAATGAAAATAAAAAAAAAATGAGTCAATCTACCCTAGAATTTCCTTCCTCTTCAACCAAGGAAGGGGGATACCATGGGAAAAATATCCCAAACTCCCTCAAGCAAAAAAGTTATTTTATTAGCGATTACAAATGAGGAAAAGAGCCTCTAAGAAAGACTGCCCAAAAGGAGGTCCTTTTACGAAGATAGAGCTTGGAAAAAGATAGATCTCATCCTCAAAGATGACAACAAAAACTCTTGGGGAAAACCTTCAAAACATAAATTTTACAAGGCTCCAAGACCCACAAAAAAGATCATGTTGTTGTTGTCCTAAAGGTGCTTACGACCTCCCTAAATTCAATTTTGAGGTAATGGAAGGCTTTGCATGCAAGGAGGATCAATAGTTTTTCAACATCTTTTTCTCAAGCTCCTCGTTGTTCACGCTCAAGCTTATGGGCTGCGAAAGAAAATCAAATGCTAGATGGAAATAAACAAGATCTAAAGTAAAAATTAATATACAAAGACACTAGCCCAAGAAATGGAAGTGAACCTCCATTATTTCCTAGTCTAAAAATTCTCTTGAAGTAGCAAATATGACTTTAAAACGCTCTACAAAGGGAAATTTTTAGATTTTAAAATTTGAAGTAGATGATCAAGTAGCTAGAGAACGAAAAAACTCCCTCTTGGTATTCCTTTGATTAAATACTTGGAGTTGAAAACAATTGAGTCTTGGATCACTTTGAATCCAGAAGTGAGTTGGTCTATGTGATACTTCTCCCACGCCTGTATGGATTTCCTGCACACAATACAAATAGATCTTCCCTACACACTTGAACAAATATCAGTTTGCAAAAGGATTAGAGCATCATAATGAATAATATAAACCAAACATTCCTTTGAAAATGACTTGACAAGCTTATTTCTAGAAGACTACTCTAAATTAATGATGCATGCAAGATAGATTGTATGTATCAATCCAAGCTAGATGAAAAATATAAACTAATATTGATCAAATATGTAAAGGAATTCAAACACAATAGCAATTGTATGGAAATAAATCACCTCATAACGCCAAGAAAACATTCGATAAATAGCCCCAAAGTCTTGATTTTATTGATATGCAAAAATGGCAGAGTTTCCTCAAGCCCAATAGCTCATAACATGATAAAATAAAATAGCCCATGAATTTGTTATATAGAGATTTGGGAGAAATTCCCAAGGACAAATGCATGTGAGAAGTGAACTTGGGGAAAATCCCAAGTAAAGGTAAGCCAAGTTCCATATAGAGAAGACTAAGGCACCAAGAGCAAAATCGAATTTCTTTGTGCAAACTAAGGGAAATCGAATTCCCATATGATCCAGTGAACTCATCAATAAGCCCGATGAAGTCTTGTGCTACACTAGTTCCACCACTGCAAAATCGAACCAACTGAAACTGTACCTATAGATGACCCCAGTTTTCTTCTGTGTAGGTCCCTGAGAACTGTGTGTTTCCTTTGAGTGATTGTGCAGTCTAAGATCAAGGAATAGTGTAAATCCTCTGAGTGAAGTGTTGAATGTTGTCGCACTCTAGATAGGTCGTGAGAAGAGGTCTCCAATTGGTCTTCAGTCAACTGATCCTGTATAATATTCCTTTTATGCTCAGTTACCTTTAATAAATTCGATTTTCCTTGTCTTTAGCTGGTGCTTTATCTCTGGAAAATTCGAGTTTAAATAAATAAATAAATGATTAATTAATGATGCGGTGTGCTCAGTCATCCTCCACATGTCCTTTGAATCAACTCTTTCATTTTCACGTCATTTTGTCACATGGAATAATTTATTTCTCTCTATTTTATTTAATTCTAGCCTAATTAAATGCCACAATTTCCACAAAACTTAGGAAATGTGAGTTTTGAGGGTCCAAAACTTATTATTAACCCATCAAAGTGTGTCATAGTATAAATTTAAGGGTGAGAGGTGTAATTTTTATTACTCAATATACCCCATACAACTTCTCTAGACAACACTTATTACAATCCAATTACAATTTTTAATGCAATTTTTGACTTGCGAGAAATCTAAAAATTTAAAAAATCACTAACTAGACCTAACCAAATTCCAATTTTTTTTTTTGTGATCTAGTATGGTAATACACATTGACTGTAGAAATTAATATGCATTAGGGTCTCATCCTTCAAGCCATCACCATGGCTTTGGGGTAATGCGATGAGTGAAAAAACCTAGAAAATTATTCACTGCTAAAAAAAAGGAATAATTAACCAAGTAAAAAAACACTCCAAGGTGTGCTCACTTATTGATTTATTCCAAACATCCTAGACCTATTATAGACTCAATACCGACTCAAATTTATCATTACTAGCATCACTTATTACAATTCCCCATAGGGCATGGAATTTGAGTACAAGAGAAAGATGATGAGAAGTAGAAGTAGAATTCAAAAACTCTGTTGAACTGATGATATCTGATGATATCTGATGGTACAAATGTCTTTCGGCTCATCCTTGGGGCATGGAGTTTTCTCATTATCATTAGGTGACACTTCAGTGGTCAACATTAACCACTAGACCCCTAATACAACACTAACATCACTAATTTGGATTTTAATAATGGGAGTACGAGTAAATACTCCCTCATATCTAGCTTAATACTATGGAACTCCCCTAAAAATTTATGGTACCTCCATCTTCAATCATTACTTGAAATTTTGGTGCTAGATATACAATGAAATTGAGAAGTTTTTCCAATTTGTATTTGATGAAGATATGGGTACTGTTATCACTCCAATAATTCTCAAAGGGTTGTTTATTTTTTTGGTTTAAAGAATATTAGAGGTAACCACAAACCTACTTTTAAGCCTTAGGATATAGCCTTCCTAATGCTCAGAGAGGGCTCTCTCTATATGATTTATCCTTGTTGATTCTATTTTATTTTAGGCTAGTTATGTAGGATTACTTGGGCTTTTGATTTTGGATTTGGTTTGGTGGTGAAATCACTTACTCAGATGGATATATGTAGGTATGTATTCCATTGGGCTAATGGAGTCAAAGTGTCAAGCAGTAGAAGCAGGATCAAGGTTCTAAAGGGAAGTATTAACATGGAAAGATAGTTTAGTCACTTCAGATCCTTAGGCTAATAGTGAAAATGGTTTCAATCGGGATAAGAGAGCAATTAAGGGTTCTCAAATCCAGATAATGAGTGAAAAGAAAGAGGTCAATCAAAACAAGGGAGCAATTAATAATTCCCTAATCTGGATATTAGAATAAAAACATATAAATGATAAATAGTTCAAGACAGAGTGTAATTAAACATATTCTATAATAACATTCCAGCTATATCATTTAGATTAAGCAAACATATGAGCATGTGAAAACTTCAGAAAGAAACAATTGAACAAGTAGAAAGTACTTCACTATAGTGGCCCAACACATGAGTCCTATAATATAATCTCTTTATTTATTTAATCCAGTCTGCTGACTTGAAATTGGTACAATCACCCTTAGGTTCCAGAATAGTACAACTATAGAAATGTTCAGGAATTCATCCACACTCAATACTTCAAAATGTGAAGTATTTATACAAAAATTTTACAAAATATCCTAAAACAAACTTAGGAATTATTCAAGGAAAAATAAATATCTTCATGCAAGAAGATAGAGACAGCTATATAAATAATGCAAGTTGTCCCTGCTTTTATTGATTTGTTGTTTAATTTTTGATATTTTGCTGTTGATTTGTCTCTTATTGTTGCTCAACAAAGGTAGTGAAGTGTCCTCTACATTGGCAGCTTTATCTCTGTTTTGTAATTTCTGATTTGAATTTAACTCTGACTTTAAACTGATACTCTTTGACTCTGATACTCTTTAACTTTTTACCTGTTGTTTTACTTTTCATCCTGGATGCTTTGTTTACCTTTGACTTCTCTATCTTTACTGCAAATTGTTTTCACAGTAAATCAGTCATTTTTTCCCAAAATTCCGCTTCTGGTAATTTTATCTTCATCATCCTTCTGAATATTTCATCTGCTTCAGTATACTTTGAGAATGTAGGCTTGTTTACAAATAGGTGTTTTACCTCATGTTGCAGGTACAAAAGGTTCTCAAAGCTTTTGTAAAGTACCTTTCCTGTTGGAATTCCCTGCATGGCTGAATTATTAGCTTACTCCTTAGCCACTTCTCTCATCTTCTTATCATTATCATCCTGCTTCATCAACCTGTCATTTATAACCAGTGGATTTGGAAGGCCTTTTTGTTTGAGAGTGCCAAACTTCATCATGAACCTTGTGATGGAAACCTCCATGTTTTGACATTTTTCTTCTAGTTGTATCATCAAATTCCTTTTAGAAATAACCTTCATGACTTCAAGAATTGTATCTGTCCTATCAACTATACCAATTTCTTCCAATTCTTGTCTATTCTTGGAATTAAGGAATTTGATGATTTCATTAGCCTCCTCAGGTTTCTTGCCAAGTTCTTCTTTTATCTTTTGGATGGCTTCTCCTGCTGCTTTGATTAAGTTTGTATGTTCATAGATAACCTAGATAGATGGCCAAATATCTTTGACAAATTCAATGATATTGACCCATAGTTGTTGCTTGGCTTGTGCCATGGGTTCTTTCAATGTTAGATATTTCTCTAACTTCTTCAATTTCTCATTCAACCTGTTTGATTTCTATTCTTCATTCTTGAGCCTAATCTGAGTAAGTTTCTTTTCATCCTCCAGACTTTTAAGTTGTTCTTTAAGTCTGTTGATTTCATTTGTCTGAATAGACATGTCCTGCATTGCTTTAATTAACTTACTTGCCTCATCTGTAGGTTATACTGTTGTTGTTGATGATTCTGTTGCTGAAGTTGTTGATGAGGTGACAGGAAGTGCTGTAGCCATTGGGACTGTAGGAGCCAATGATTTTTCTAATGTGGAAGGTACAACGGCAGTGTCTACAGGAATTACAATAACAGGGACTTATTCTCTGTCCTTTTTCTCCTGGACCAACTTGTCCATTTCATTCTCCATTTATTTTATCTGGGCAGTCAACTGGAGAATGAGATTCATCATCTCATCTTTTTGATTTGCATCCTGTAACACTTCCTTTGCTTGAGGATGTTCTGTAGGAGGTAGCTTAAGTTGCTTCTTTAATGCAGCAATGTCTGCATTCTTCTTTTTTATCAATTCATCTGCAAATTTTACATTATTGGGATCATATCCTACTTCAATAATCAAATCTTCCAGTGATTTGATTCAGTTATCCTTAGCCTATGAGGATGAATTTTGAAATTTAAAATTATCTTTGATGTTCCCAAGAGTGTTTTGGAGCTTCTGTACACTCATGGCTTTATTTATCTTTGTTGAATCAAGCATTTCACTGGCTTGTTTGTGAAATTCTATCTGACAAATTGGATGAAGATCTTCTGCTTGAAATTCATATGATGACTTTTTGTAATCAACTGATGTTTTGGGATGCTTTACTTTAGGCTGCAGGAAGGTCATCCGCATTTTTCTAGTTTTATATTCAAAAGCAGAAAGCAATCTTCTTTGGTCACTGGGTGACTCTTTCCAATACTAGTTATATGTATCAGTCTTCAAGGCTTCATTTCTCATCTTTATCTCTTTGTATTTCTACATGATATCCATCTCCTTCTCTGTTGGTTTGCTGGATGAGGATACTTCGGCACTGTGTTGTTTCTGAATCATTTGAGTGTTTGAAGTTGAAGGCGAGTGTGTTCTTTTAGCAACTACAGGTGTAGCATTGTCTTTCACCATTGTTTCAGTATCAGTTACTTCTATTGTTTCCACTTCTTCATTGACATGATTTAATTTTGGCTTCTTCCTATACATCAATTTAAATTTAGTTTCAGTGGTTGTTTCTGCAGTGTATGATCCTTCTTCTCTAATTCTGTTTGAGTTTCTATCTTCTTGGGTTGGAGTTTGCAATATTTGACTAGTATCACCTTGCTTCTCTGCCTCTGTTAAGGTGTTCTCCAACGATTCAGACTGGTTGGAGTATTTTTCAATGTCTGGTTTCTTCTCATGTAGATAAGGAGTTAGTTTGCATTTAACTCTCAATTTACTTATTACTCCTAGAGGATCATAATACCACATAAAACTCTTACTTAATTTAAACTCCTGCAAATACTTTTCAGCCTCTGGACCTGCATCTCTACTGTTACAAATAAAAGGGCCAACCTAATTTTTTTTATTTTGAATTGTGTTTTCTTCTTAGCTTCCAAGAAATTGATTGCATCATAATTAAGAATCTGTCTGATATACTCAAGGGAAAATAACCTCATTGGGAGGTATTTGGGCAGTTTATATGGAATAAGATTTGATCCATATACCCTTATCTCTGTATGGTTTTGATACAAGTACCAATCTCCTGTCCTATTATGCTCTGAAAATTGTAGGACCTTCTTAATTTCCTCACTGATTCTTGGTTGCATGCTGTTGTTCAACATATTGACTATAGGATGAATAAAAGAATCTATGAACTCTGTGTATGTGGACTGTATGGAATCTTTTCTGATAATTGGAGTCCAAAATATGACTGATTGTGGGTTACCTTCTACATCAAGCTTTTGAAGGTTGATGGTAAATTTATCTGATTGAAAATACAAAAAACATGTGGAATAGGACTGATGAATACTTGAAAACACCTTCTTCAGGCATTTTAACAAGTTGTTCATGCATATTTTCAGCAAGGTACTGGGAAAAGTTAAAAATGGTAGCAGGAGGCTAACCAAGTGTGAAAGTAGACAAGAAACCTGATGCAGGAATTTTGCTAGAAAGCAGATCCTGGCATATAAAAAACTCACTACTCAATCAAGATCAAAAAAATGTACAATTCTTCTATAGAATAAATCCATAAAAGCATTCAACTTAAATTCACATGAAGGCAAAAAAAGCCATTCAAATCAACTACATATAGCCATATCAAAATTCTCTGGCCAAATATTACATTGGGCGGCCTCTTGGTTCTTGGCCCTTTAAATCACTCCTCACTCACTCCACTCTTCAACTATCTCAGCTCTTCAACTATGTCTTTTTTCCTCACAAAACACTCACATTTATACACAAATAATGAATTTATTTCATTCCAAAAATCTCTCCACCTAATCCTCAACTAAATCTAATTTAAATTCATTTTAGGTGTGGACTCAACTAAGTCCCGTACATAGAATTCCTACTCCCCAAATTTGCTACCTAATTCTATTTTCTCTCATATCCTTTTAATTAATAAAAGAATATATACAAAATCCTCACTTTTATAATTTCTCTCCTAATTTATAAAAAATAACAAATTAATTAATAAAACAATTAAAATGTCACATCCCCCTTTATTACATAATTAAAAAATGAAAATTGGCCTTGATGCTCCTGCATCAGACTCCCAAGGTTGAAATTAATCATGATCGCCTGATCATGTGTCCGGATCTGTGTCTGCCTGGATCCCATATCTTATGCTGCAAATTTCCACTTGTCGTTGCTTCTGTTTGTTGTTCTTCTCCAGGTCTCCACACTTTATGCTGCATTGCCCCACTGGCTATGCTTTCACAATATTTTGTTGTCTTTCTCTTGCTGCTTCTTCTTTGTTTTACTGTTGATGGCCTCTTCTGAGATATCTTCATCATTATCCTCCTTATTAGTTCAATTTCTGGGTCCAATATATTTCCTCCAGCATCGGAAATAAAACCTGTACTCACAAAACAATTGTTAGAATAAAAAACATAAGGCTTCATTGCCCCTTCCGCTGCTGGCAACATTTCAGTATGTTGCTCTGAATTTCCATCATCCATTAGCACATCAGTATGTTGATTTAATTCCTCTGTGAGACTATTAGTTAGTCCCTCCTCCACATCATCTGTTTGAAAAATGTTTACCTGTTCTGTGTCTTTTAGTAACTTTCCCTTAACATAGATCCTCTTCTTTTCCAACTCTCTTATCTAAAGATCTAACTTTCTATATAACCTAACAATCTCAACTGGAGTAGAACTTGGAAATTTTACACAACTTTCCATACCTTCATTTACTGTTGACCAATCATCAGATGGTCCTTCCTCCCCCGCTTCAATATTATGTTGAATATTTCCATAAGACCCCTCTGTCTTCATTTCTTCTTGAGATCTTGCTATCTCAGCATCATTCTGAATAGATTTTAGATTCAACTCTTCTTCCTTAACAAACTTCAAAGTTTATTCAACACTCTATGATGTACCTGTAGTCACACACCAATCATTAGTCTTAAACACACAAGACCTTGTGATCTCACTAGATGCTTCAGTCAACATCTCTCTTTGCTGTTCTGAATCCTTCATTTGATTTAGTTCTTCTGTAGATTTCCCTTTTGTCTCATCACTACTTCCATTCTCCCTCTGGAAATCTTCCTGAATTGTCCTGGTTACAGCATCATTACATTGTAAAATTTTATCAGCAATCCCATTAAACAAATACACTCGTTTACCTCCTTGGAATTTTCCTTCAGCATTTCCACTTTGTTCCTACTCCATAACAGCTTCGATTTGTTGTCTTACCCCAAATAAGAAGTCATTTATGATTTCTCCCTGTTGTAACCAATCAATACTTTCCTTCTTTGAAAGGAATTCTTTACCAGACTTTACCTCAAGTGTTTCATTCTCCTTTGTGACAGTTCCATCAGACTGCTCACCATCTTTTGCACATCCTGCAAACATACATAAACTGTGAGAAAAAATGTAAGGCTTCATGGCCTCATTTGTTTCTCTCGCCATCACCTCTTCAAATGCTTATGAACTATCCCAATAGTTCATGAGATCTTCCTCACTGATCTCTTCACCCAGAATTTCACCATGTTCCAGGCCAAAAATGGAAACATCCATTTTTAACTCAGCGTCTATGAGTTCTTCACAACTCAACATTTGCTCGAGCTTCCTCAGCTCCTCCATCAATTGTATGTTTACCTGCTTTTCCCTCTTTGCGTGTAGCTTTTGCCACTTCACCTTATTCCTCATGGTCCAACCATGTATCTAGTATTTCACATTTTCCTATAACAACTCCATTAACAATTCAAGGTGAATTGTTATCTTAGCCTTCTCCCACTCGTACTCTTCATCAGATCTCTGGAAATGACTATCAATAGTCATCTTCTCCTCCTTTGTGAACTGCATCTGTTCACGTGTGGAATTCATTTAATCCACTTCCCCGCAATCCTTCACACTTTTCAATTCAAGATTACCCACTTCCATGAATTCCCAGGATTATTCTCTTTCACAAAGAAATTGATTCAATTTTCAATTTAGTATGCAATTCCAATAAAACCATTGCATTTCACATGCAATCTCCACTACCCATATTTATTGAGTCCGCAAGGACTGTTATAATTTTTTCACACAATTGGAATCGTATTTAAAAACATAACCCAAAAACTGAAGTTTCATGTTATCCCACTCAAACCATCTATTTATCTGTCATAAACAATACTATTACCTTTTAACCTTCTCGACAAGGCAATCAAAACAACTCCGCGTCATGGCTTTTCATCTGGTAGTTCGTTGCAGATGTTGCAAATATTTCAGCATTGTTGCCATGACCCATGGACTTTACAGCCATGCTATAACACAAATCATCAATCCATACTAATGTTTTGACAAACAATGTCCAATTAATACTTACGCAAACTTTCAACACGGTTGTGTTATAATTGCATTGGTGTGATACCTTGCAATAATGGCGAGAGGTCCAACGCTATTATGGTTCAACCCTCATCCACGCAATTGTCGTGATGGGTTTTCATGCAGATTGGTAATTCACCAATAAATTTCACGCAATATTCTAACAGCTTATAACCTCAGTACTGCTATTATAGCATCATTTTTCACCTTCATATGATTCATGATTTATTTTATGGCTTTGGGCACCCATTCCTACAGACTTGAACAAAATTCACTGAAAAACAGTGTTAAAATCCCCATACGCGGATATGCCCAGACTTTTCCGCGTGTATACGCGAGTCCACATGTACTTTTCCGCGTATGCCATTAAAATCATTAAAAAATATATAAAAAATCCCTATTTTTGGGCTGGGTTGATGGTTACTCTGGTAGTTCAACCACCCCAGCACGTGGCCAACTGTTTCCAACTGATTGAAACTACTTTGAGGGAGTATAAAATCCCCTCATGTGCATGGCCTAAGGGAGAGAAATTTTACAGAAATTATACTCTGTTGGAATCCCAGTTCAAGTCTGAATCCCCGTGCCTCCTGCACTTTCCCAGATTTATAACAGGAAACCCTTGTTTCCTAGATATGTTCATCCATTTATATGCCATCTCGAGTGCACAAGTCTAGAAAGGATCTTAGCGAGGCAAGGGCGGGACGAATCCAGACGATGGTCTGCTCGAATATCGTGGAAGGATTCAGGTGATCTCTCCACTTTTACTACTATACATGCTGTTCGTGATAATGAAGAACCATCTTGTTCCTGAACTCGTGCGTTAATGTTTATTTATATGTGTGAAAAGATTATCATTTAAGCATTTATTATGGTTTATATAATGTTTCACATGGATTACACTAACGTTTAGAAGAAATATATGCTGTACAACTAGGTTTCCGTGCACGTTCTTTCTTGTTTTCCAGGTTGAAGGCGGAAGGAGAGTTGCTGGGGGTTTGGACCCCGCGGGATCTACAACGAACGTAGGACTACGGGTGAGTTCTGCTATCGTTTTTATCTAGTTTTTTTCATTCAAGCATGGTTGTGTGTGAGTCCTTCTGAATAGCATGCCCTGATCTGTGGAGGTTTCGACCCAACAAACCTCTAGGGTGATTTTCCCCGAAACAGAACTGGCGACTACGCTGGGGATCGAACCAAGAATCTCTGGTTTCACAGACCAGGCTTGATCTTTTTTAATTTTCATTATTTACCTTTTTATACGCGGGTTTGTTTGCACACAGACGCATATACACGCAGTTTTTGTTAAAGGGAGTCGCGTATACGCGGGTTTCCTTTAACACAGTCGTGTATGCACGCTTGTTACTAAAATGTCAAGTCGCGTATACCTAGGTCAATTTTGAAATTTTAGGTTTTTTGGCCTTGTCTGCCTGTGGAGGCTTGTTCCTACAGTGTCTTTGTATCCTCTGGATTGTGTAGAAAGTGGTCTTTGGTCTTTTCTCTCTCTGGTTTGGTTGAAAACTAGCTTTTTTGGCAAATCTTGTTTCTTGTGCTGGCATTTCTGGTTTGAGTACCAAGATCTCTTCCTGGGGATTCTTGGCTGTTCTGCTTCATCAGAACAGAGAGATTTTTCTCATTTACTCTTTCCTACCTTTGTGTCTTGCTTTGCATTTCGATTTTTTCCCATTTCTTGGTTGGTTTTCTTGAGTTCAGTTGACTAGCTCTTGTTGCAATTTTTGAAGAGTCTTTCTAGGTTCTTTGAAGTTTTTTGTTTGCTGCAAGGTTGTACTATTCTTCTAGGTTGAGTGCTTGAGTTTCTTGTCTTCTTTTTCTCATATAAATCTTACTACTAGCTAGCCCTATAAGGTTTAGAGCATTTTTGAAGTTTTTGCTTGAAATTCAGAGTTGTTTGGCTTGGGATTTGATAGTTTTTCTTGGTATTTTCGAGCTCTTTCTTTTTATAAAACTCAAAAGCTCAAAAAACATTTTGTTTTGTCATTTGCTTTTGTTTTGCATTTTTTTTTTCGTTTTGTTATATCTGTTGAAGCTTTGTTGAGGTTTCTTGCTTTTGGTTTTCAACTTGATCTTGGAAAGGAATTGTCATTGGTTTCTTCCTCTTGTTTCAAGCGTTTTTGGTGTCTTTATATTAAGAGTTTCTGATTTTGGGGACTAGCTTTCTGGACAACCAAAAAGAGATAAAACTGAAGGATCTTTGAGAAATTTCTCTCTGCTTTAGTATATTTTGCATCTTAGAATTTACATGCTCTTAGTGATTTGCATCAGGTGCACTTAAGCATTTAGTCATTTTCATAGTTTTTGTGAGTGTGAAGTTTTTTATCTAAAAAGAAAAATAATTTTTTTTTAATCTCGTAGAACCTGTGTAGAAGTTGCTTTTCATTGAAAGACAATAACTGCATTTGCATGTAGTTTGGTTTTTATTAATTTATTTTCTGCGTCAAAACACCACAAGTTTCATTTCCGTATCCCTTTGACTTAACATAACGACCAATTAAAATAAGCGATATAATTTAAAAGCAACTAGCAAGTTTTTATTAAGTGTCATACACCAACTAGCTAGGTTTTTAGGGCCTTGGATTAGGTGAGTGGAGAGTTAAATCTCCAAGGCTGCTCAAACAAAACATAGAAGTTGATTAATTGAGCGAAATCCAACTCCGTTAGGTGGACCAGGAAAGCTCTCCTCCAGAGAGTCAAGCGCGAGGGGAAGTGAAGGCTGAGAAGAGAGATACCCCCTCTTTGATTTGCTGAATCTGACTTCAAGACCGTTCCGCCCGGCTTCTGACATGGATTGGTGCCCATAGTTTCCACTCCTAGGTTCCACATAGGTGACTGCGGGGGGGAATACCCGTGGTACCTGAGGTAGACGTCGTATCACTTTCAGCAGTACTTCTGGGGGGTGCCCTTGCGAAGCTTGGGTACTTGTGCCGGCAAAGGCTGTCGTTAGGAGGTCGACGTAACTGTTTCTGTTACCTTCGCTAGTGGGCCTGGGCCGTAATTATCCCAGACTACTTTCGGGAGGTCCTATATTTCGCTTTCTTGTATTTTGGTGTCCGGTCCTAATCACTCGGAGTGGAAATACCTGAAGGCTGTTTGCTTGATTGTATCTCAGGGATTTATTTTTATAGTGAGTGCTCTTTACTCCTAGCTTGCTTAGCTTTATATTTTTTGAGTCTAATTAAAATTCGTTAAATTGGCTGATCAAGCGCCTCGTCGATCGAGGAGAATCTGGGGGTTATCTCCCGAGAGTCCAGAGCCTTCTTCAAGAAGGCGTAGGAGTGATTTAGCACGTGGGTACCACCCTGTGACGTCTGACGCAGTGGAGAGAGATCCTCCACAAGGGTCTGAAGGTTTCGTAGTTGATTCTGGTGTTGGTTCCGAGAGGAGCGTTCTGCTCACCTCGCGAGTTTTATTTCCGTAGGAAGAAGAAGTTCAAATAGAGGAAGTACCTGAACCATCAGTGTCACTTCCATCTCCTCTTCCTCCTGATTATCCGTTCGTTGTTGAATACATCGGACCTGAGTCAGAGAGACCGGAAGATCCTTCGTATTATACATACCTTTCGATGGCCACGACTGGGAACGCGGCTTCTGCTGTGAGTGCTGCAGGCATTCAGACTCCTGCTTCTATTGAAGGAGGGGGCACTATTGCTATATCTTCGATTGCTTCTAGTGCTGCTGTGTTTGGCTCTGGTTTCACCCAAGCACATGCTTCTCAATCTGTTCCCTTCAGTTTTGGAATGCCCACTAGTGGGATTCCTTCTTTTTCCTTTTCCGCTGTTGCAGCTGGATCTACACCCATGTCTTCCATGGCTAGTGGATCAGCTTCTTTTCAGGGGTTCCCCTTTGGAAATGGGTACATTCCTAGTTCCAATCCTTCTTTAGGGTCCTTTTCGTTTACTTCTCAGACCCAGATTTTCAACCCTTGGTCTGGAAGTCAGAATTCGACTAATTTTACAGGTTGGAACCTTGTATTCACTACAGCGGGGGCAGGGAATTAGTATTACGCTGGTCACCAAGAGAATGCTTCTTTCCCTTCGTCGAGTGCTTATCAAACCTTTTCCCCTCTTTCTAATGCCTGGAACCCCTATCAGGGGCTTTCCTCTTCATTCCATACTTCAGCGGGGGGAACTGGTCTGGGCTTTGGTAACTCTACGTTGGGAGGAGGTTCTTCTCCTTTTTCTACGAGTTATTTCTGGAAACCTGGTGCCTCATCAAATCCAGGGTATTCTTTTCAGAATGTTGGGAATTCATCCTATCAAGGATGGAATCCTCAGGCTCCGCCTCGTTTACCTTTTCTGGCAACGTTAAACTTGCCAGATCTGTCGAAATTGACTAATGATCCGATCCGTTATAGTCCAGGGTGGCCTCCGGTTCCCACCAAACTTCCTTCAGACATTCCAAAGTTTGAAGGCAAGAATGGAGAATATCCGGCTGACCACATCACTACCTTCCATTTATGGTTTTCTTCGAACTCCCTGATCGATGATTCGATTAGGTTGAGATTGTTTCAACGCACCCTAACTGGAAACGCTGCCAAATGGTATATTGAGCTAACTGGGGGCAGTTTTGCTACATTTGGAGAACTGGCTGTTACATTCCTAAACCATTTCCAGTTACCAGTCTGTTATGATGCCGGGACTGAACTCCTAGCTAATTTTAAACAGGACAACGCAACCCACATTTCTGACCATATTCATGAATGGCGGAGAAGGAAGAGGCTTATTAAAGCTCATATTCCAGGTGAATTCCTTTTGGAATGGTTTCTGAAATCTCTGCAGTCAGATATTTTGAAAGATGTATCCCTCTCTGAGGTATTTTCTGAGGAGCAGGCCATTTTTAGGGCCCAGCAGTTGGAACTGATATATTCTCAGTCTGGGGTCCTCCATAAATATCTGCCCAATGCTCCTCTCTCCAAATTAGATTTATCCAAAACTAAGCCTGGTCCTCATTGTGACGGACTGATTGGATCGATCAATAGTGGTGTAGCCAGCCTGCTTACTCAATTGCAGCAGTTGTCTTTGCAATCTGCTCCTTTTGGCCAGGCTGTGCCTGCTGAGTCATCTCCTTCCCAATCTTTGTCCATAAATGCTGTCCAAGCTTCTGATCCCAAAGGAAATCAACAATCCGAAGGGAAGAAGAAGGGACGAAATAATAAGAAAAAGGGCAAGAATGGGAAGGGTAATGCGAATAAAACCAACGAGCATGTTGGTGAGGGTCCAAAGGAGAAAAAGAAAGTGAAGTTTCCATGCAAGCTGTGTGCTGGAGACCATCTTACGCACCTTTGCCCTAAAATTCAAGATGCGCAGCGCCTGTTAGCTCAGCAGGGTTCTTCCAGTTCCCAGGCTGTGTTAACAAACCCTTTTCCCCAAGGGCAACAACCAGTTGTTGGCACGAACCAAAATCCTGGGGATTCCTCTGGGGGCACCCAGGAAGGGGAAATTCCATCGAACATATTCATGATGAGTGCTCACGTGGATGTCGCTACGAGATCCCGTGATTATGGCGGAGAAGAGTCTTTGAAAGCTAAGGATGCTCCTGATGCTACTGAGCCGCTTCACATTACAAGGCCTACTGTTGAGCCTATACCTCGGATGCCAAAAGCATCTACCAAGCGGTCGACGATTAATCCAAACGCTAGGGCTGCCCAGAACTACTCTATTGTGGAAGATCTGGCGCAGAGTCCTTGTGCTATGTCGTCTTTAGAGGTGCTCCAGTCTTGTCCGGCTCAGCGCAGTGCTTTGCTCACTGCCATTGGGGCTATTGATCCGAAAAATTCTCTTCTGATTACATTTGATATGACTAATTTTAAGAAGAGACTCCCCCATCATATGGCATTTCATATTAAATCATCGTACCGGAAGTGCAATATCTTTCGAACGGTTGTTGATGAGGGTGCTTCCACATGCGTGATGTCTCTCACATGTTGGAAGATGATTGGATCTCCCAAAGCTGTTCCATCTACCACTCTTCTGACTGCGTTTGATGGTCATTCTCACAGACCACATGGTATTGTCCCAGCTTTGCCTATCTGTGTTGGGGGAAAAACTGTGAATATAGAGGTTGAGGTAGTTGATGCAAGCTTGGAATACAACCTTCTGTTGGGGAGAAACTGGATTTATGAGATGGATGCCATTGCATCCTCATTATTTCGGATTATTTTTTTCCCTCACGAAGGGAGGATTGTTACAGTGGATCAACTGGACTGTCCTCCTGTAGACCCGAATGCGTCTACTGACTCATCTATTCCAAAGTTGGATAATACTAAAGCGCCTGTTGAGAATTTATGAGTTGGAATGTATTCTTCCTTGATGGGTACTTTTGATATTCCTCCTCCTACGATTCATATTAATGCAATTTCATCCGCCAAGGCTCCTCTTCGAAGAGAGTTCTTTAGAACTCATTATTTTTCGGACCCTTGGACCTTACCTTCCCCTACTGCCACATTAGTGGAAGGTCAAGTGGGTGGAATGGAATTTCCAATGTCTGCAGCTGAGATTGCTTATCAGTCTATTGTTGACTCTGCAGAATCCATCCCAGCTCCTTTCTCACCGGAAGAGTTGGATGGAGATGTGGCTCCGGCTTGGGCACTTAGTTCTTCTTCTGCCCAGGATTGCCTTGATACCACTCTTCCATCTGAAGAGGCCATCCTGGAAGCTATGACTGGTATCGATAGACCGTGGGATGATTTGCATCATCGGTCTTACTTTTTACCTGATTTGAGCAAAGTTGAAACAAGTTTTCCAAGTCCTCCGTCTCCTGGTCTTGTTTGCCCAGTCTTGAGCCCTTTAGCACCAACACAGGTTTATGCTGAAGGGAACATGGCTGTGATTTCTCCTACTATCCCGGTGAACATTTCCAGGGATCCCAATATTATTGAGAATGTCTTCATCGGAGCTGAATGTTACCGTGAAGAGATTCAAATTTACACCGAGCTCTTTAAAGAGTATAGGGATGTATTCGCTTGGTCTTATGAGGAAATGCCTGGTATAGATCCATCTATTGTCCAGCATGAGATCAAGACTTACGAAAACGCTAAGCTTGTGAGGCAAAAACTTCGTCCGGTTAATCCTAGAAATGCAACAGCTATCAAAGCTGAGGTGGAGAAGCTGCTTAAGGCGGGATTCATTTTCCCTGTTCCTTTGATTGAATGGGTTTCAAACCCTGTTCCCGTAGATAAAAAGCAAGGAACGATTCGATTTTGCATCGATTTCAGAGACCTAAATAAAGCGTGTCCTAAAGATAATTACCCCACACCATTTATCGATCAGATCATTGACGACTGGGCCGGTAATGAGATTTTCTCCTTCATGGACGGTTTCTCCGGATATAATCAGATTACTATCCGTCCTGAAGATCAGCATAAGACTGCCTTTATTTGTCCCTGGGGTACTTTTTCATACAAGAAGATGCCTTTTGGTCTTAAAAATGCTGGGGCTACCTTTCAGCGGGTCATGTCATATGCCTTCCACGACATCAAAAAGATTATCGAGGCGTATTTGGATGATTTAGCTGCTCATTCTCGAAAGAGGATGGATCATCCTGCTCACCTCCGTCAAATATTTGAACGGTGTCATTTCTATAATATTAGGTTGAATCCGAACAAGTGCATTTTCGCGGTTACATCCGGTCGGTTATTGGGATTCATTGTGTTTAGAGAAGGGATTAGGATAGATCCCTTCAAGGTTGAGGCAATACTTCGATTGCCTCCCCCGTCCTCTGTCCGTCAACTTCAAAGTCTACAAGGAAAGTCTAATTTTCTTCGGAGATTTATCGTAAATTATGCTGAAGTTACCAAGGGATTTATGAGATTGTTGAAGAAGGGAGTTCCATTTCTTTGGGATGACTTCGCTCAACGCTCATTCGATGCTTTGAAAAAAGCATTGACCTCTGCTCCTTTATTAAGTCCACCTGATTATAGCAGGGATTTCCTTTTGTATCTGGCAGCAGCAGAATCTACCATTGGTATGGTTCTGGTTCAGGAGGATGATGCTCTTGCAGAGCATGTTATTTACTATCTTAGTCGAGGATTGGTAGGACCTGAACTCCGGTACACTCCGATAGAAAAGTTAGCTTTAGCAGCAGTTCATGTTGTGCAGCGACTCCGGCATTACATTATTCTACGAAAAACTTATGTTTTGGCAGCAGCCAATCCATTTCAGTTTGTCCTCAGTAGGCAAGTGATTGGGGGAAAATACAATAGATGGATTTTGATTTTGCAGGAATTTGATCTTGAATTTATGTCTGCCAAGTCCAAGAAATCATTGGTTTTCGCGGAATTGATCTTCGAGTTGCCTTGTGGCGATGAGATGATCTATGATGAATCCTTCTCGGATGAACATTTGTTTCTTATCTCTCCACATGATCCTTGGTATGGAGATATAATTGTGTATCTTCAGACTGCGAAGTTTCCCTCTACTTTTTCGAAAGATGAGCACCGTAAGTTGCGTCACTTGGCTAATAATTACTTGATTATTGGTGATGCTTTATACCATCGAGGGGTTGATTCAATCCTGAGATGTTGCTTAATTCTCGAAGAAGCTGAGGCTATTCTGAATGATTGCCATAGTGGAGCTTGTGGTGGTCATTTATCTAGGCTTGCTACAGCCCAAAAGATCTTGCGTGCTGGGTACTTTTGGCCTTCGATTTTCAAAGATTGTATGGAGTCGGTCAAAAGGTGTCATCCATGTCAAGTTTATACTCGAAAAATGCGCGCTCATCCAGCTCCGCTTTTTCCAGTCATTACTGTCGGTCCCTTTACAAAGTGGGGTATTGATTATACTAGTTGTAACCCGCCTTCGGCTAAAGGTCACAAGTACATTATTGTAGCAGTAGACTACTTTACGAAGTGGGTCGAGGCTATGCCTACTTTTGGGAATGATGGTGAGACTGCAGCTCTTTTTCTTTTCAACCAGGTTATTGCTCGTTTTATATTTCTAAGAGATTGTCAATGAACATGCAGTCACGTTTGGGAATGGGGCACAGTGAAAGGGGTGATGAAATGGCTCTAAAATTAGTTTCTGCAGAAGATCGCATTTCTGTTATTAACCCTCAGCCAAAATGGGCATGTGGAGCATGAATAAATCCTTTGAAGATAATTTTCAAAGTGACAATTGATGTGCCAGACTCCAACTGCATGGTTATGCCAAGGTCCACCTTTGGGCAGCAAGAGCTAGTGGTGTCTTCCAACTGGCTATCAAAGCCAGATGAAGGCATGGGGTTGAATCCCATTTCACTTCAACGTAGGTTTCTCTGTAATGGCTGTTGAACTTCTTCCTGACACTTCTAGTCTTGAAGAACATCTCCTTCATCTGGAACATCTCGATGAGCAGCGTCGGGATGCCGCCATGATGAATGAAGCGCATAAAAACTGAGTTAAAGTTCAGTACGATAAGGCGGTCAAGCCTAGGGTTTTTTCGGAAGGTGACCTTGTTTTGGTCTATGCCCAAGAAAAAGATGCCCTGGGGGCAGGAAAGTTTAAGTCTATGTGGTATGGCCCCTTTATCGTTAAAAAAGTCCTTAAAAAAGGAGCATATACCTTGGTTGATTTTGAAGGAAACGAGTTGCCAGAGCCCAGAAATGGGCTCTATTTGAAAAAGTATTATGCCTAGGCTTCGGCCTGACATTTTGCTTTTGTAAATAGTAGTTTTACTTTGTACATATCTGGTTGTTTTTCGATCTTTGATGGGTTGGTGATGTTTTTTATCTGCTTTGGTAGGTTGTGTCGAATGTTATGAGTCATTTTGGTTTCGCCGATGGTGCTAATAGACACACCCGAAACTTGGCTTCCGCGGCTTGGGTGCTTCATTATCCATCCGGTCAGCTGTTAGTATCAAGAGGGGTCTGCATTGGTCCTGCTTCCAATAATATAGCAGAATACACTGCAGTTGTTTATCTACTCTCGGAGGCAATATCTTTGGGTGTTGATTCATTGGTAGTTTTCTTGGACTCTCAGCTGGTGGTGTCGCAGTTGAACAATACTTATCGGGTTCGAGATCCATTTTTACTCCGGTTGTTCTTGAGGGTACACTTGTTACAAAGATCATTTCAATTTTTTACTTTCATTCATATTCCTCGAGCTAACAATTGGATGGCAGACTCATTAGCTAATCAAGCAATTGATTGGCACATTAATCATTCCATACAATAAAATTTAATCATCAAAAACATCATACATTTTGATACATTTGTCACATCACATCAAATATCGTTGTATATATATCATCAGAGTGTTCAAAACTATACAAAAATTTGGATCCATAGGTCATACAAAAACTTGGGCTTATGCCCGATCATGTTCAGTCTCAAAAAATATACAGTCATCTGATACATCATATCTATCTACTCCTGAGGTCCCTGCCCAGAAGTTGTGTTCCTATAGAACACGATCGCAGTGGCGACTCGGCGGAATAACCGTACCCAGTCACGGGGTACTCCTACCACCCGTCTCTGGATGGCTTCAGGCAGATCTTCCACTGCAGCCATAGGTACTTGGCGGGTTAATCCCTCCAAGTTCCTCTGTACAGCCTGGAGGGTTCTGTCTGGATCTACTGTATCCGCTTCGCCCCTGCGACGCTTATGTCGTGGGCATCCCTCAGGTCGAACTGGTCCAATATCTGTTTCATGATCATTTTACATTGTAAGACATTTTGAATCCAATCAAAAACATGTTTGTTTTTCACATTTTTTCATACATATTGAAAAAATCCAAAAAAAATTATATAAGTCAAAAATTGTAAACTTACCGACTGTACCCCATGCTGCGCCTGGTGGCAGGAGAAGATCTGGATCACCACGAAAGTCCATCCCAGCATAAGGATAGTCGTCCACAGCGATGATTTTTTCTCTCCACCATTGGAAGAACTCATCATCCCAAGTGGTCCGGGGAACTTCACTTCCCCCCAATCTCTTCATCATGTCTGCCCAGCGGGCAATTCTTGGGTCTCTCGGGCTGCTGATGGTAGAGATCACTCTGGGTCTTAGTACTGGAATCTTCTCAAAGAAGAATGTCATCAAAATTGTACCATATCCAAAGTGTTTTGTCTTTGCTTGGCGGATAGAGGTCAATTGTTGCTTCATGTTCAGCAATAGGGCTATGCACCAATCATATACATGAGTTAAGCATTCCACTGCTATGCTCATTTGCATCCTGGATGCCTGGTGTAGGGAGGCAGATCTTGCCACTCTGCCAATGGTGAAAAGGAGGATTTTCATGTGCAAATCCCTTAAATCTTTGATTGAAATTTGAGTCCCAACTTTCTTGGAACCCTGTACGCAGTACACGTGGATGTAATCTTCCACGGTGAGCCCTCCCAAAGGCTTACCGTGCAAGTCTACTGGCTCCCCCCTCCGGGAGAGTCCAGTGATGAAATATATATCTTCCACTTCGATGCGTATGGGCATCTGATCTATCATAAAGCAGTCCTCTTCTGGTTCCCAATAGTTCATGAGCATTTCGAGCAACCGGACATTACTCTTCATATTTGGCATTTTAAATAACTTGAGTAATCCACAATTCCGAAGAATATTTAGTGATCCTTGGTTCTGCATGACTTCATTGTCTATTGCACTGTGTTCGCGCTCTCTCCATGAAATGGTCATCCTGTCAAATTTCAAAAATCCATTCATTAGCTACGCATTTTTTATATTGGGTTGCGCATACGCGACTTTATTTGTGCACAGTCGCGTGTATACGCGACTTGGTCATTACCAACCCGCGTATGCGCAAACCCGTGATTTTTAGCAAGAGATTCTATGGTGAAAATTTCCTAAATTTTAATTTATGAACGGACAAAATGAATAGAAAGGATGGTTGATGAGCTTACCTGAGAAATTCGGTGGAATTCGACGGTCGGTTGCTCTTGTTTTGACGAAGGAAGCTTTTTTCTCCAGAGCACTTTTTTCCAAATCAGCAATGTAATAATGAACCAAATATGAGGTAATTTGTCTATTTATGCCCAAAAAGTTGAAAATTTTCACAAAAATTTGTTATGCTTATTTTTTCAATCTGTCTTAGGCTGCATAACCCGGATGCTTGGAAGTGCCCAGTTTGGTATGTTTTCAGGTACATTTTGACGAATTTTGAGATATTTCCAGATTTTGATCCATGACTGCTGACCCGTCATGGCAGGTATATGATCTTCACTGGCATATAGGTTAGGGAATCCACTTTCCATTGCATTTTGCATACTAGCCTCCATTCTGATCACTTGCCATAGGGTCGATCCCATCAGGTCAGGAGTATTACACCCATTTCACTCGCCGATTTTTTAATCATGACTTGGTGGTAGAGCCTTCCTTTACATGGGCTTCCTATTTAGTTCCTCGCTATCACTTGTTGCCCATGCTGCGTTTTATGTAGGCTCGGGAGTCCTCTTTAGTCCCGCCATGACTTATGTGTTGAAGCTTCATTCTTCTTCTTCCTCACTATCATTTTTCTGGCTATTACCCTAGAGGCTCCCTGGTGTTGTTGAGTTGTTTTACTGCATTGCATATTGGCTACTTGTTTATCCTGGCCTTTAGCCGGCTTCATTTGGACTCAATGTTTAAGCCAACTTTTGACCTTGTCTATCTGTACAAGTTAACCATTGCATGCACTTGGCTATCGCGACTTGACACCCTTTTACCCATGGATGGAACATTCCTCAGTATCGCTTACCAGTTTCCGCCACCTTGCATTGAGCATAGGATCGTTCCAATCCCAGGAACTAGTGCATCTGTTTCTTGATACTCGTTCTATCCATTGTACCATAGCATTCTTTTATTCTTTTTCAGGCTTATTATATGAAAAAGACAAAAAAAAAATCAAATATAACAAAAAGAGCGGGAACGGGATGTATCTTCGTTGTTTTGATGGCAGTACAGAGTCAGTTTGTCGCCCTTGAACAAAGCACATTTACTTATATATATTTCCTTCATTTGGGATGGTTTTAGTTTTGACCTAGGTTCAGCCTTTACCATGTTTCACTTGTCATTTCTCCCCCGGTTGGTTATCTCTTCCAATCATATGGAGAGTTTGTTCTGCCTCCTGCATAACAGACTTATACAGTGTCACTTTTTACTACCATGGTCATCATGAGTCGTGCTTTTGTTCAAGGGAAGTCTAACCAGAGTCGGCCATTCTGCAGTGTCTCTTGACTCATTATTCAGTCGGCCTTCCCGGTTTTGTCAGTATCTTGTTCTATCACATCAGATGTTTTTGGTCCTCTGCTCGTGCTGGTTTGAGAAGGTCTCCATTGACTTCTTGCTGGCGGGTTTGTCTCTTATCGACTACAACACATTGCTCTGAGAGCAAACCTAGAGCTGCACCCTGGCCCTATTTCCATCATTGATAGGTGACCTTGTGCTCAGCATTTGATCATCATTATGGGTCTTTGACTGAGTGGTATCCCCTGTGTTCGACGTCAGCATACATTATCACACTTGGGGTTCGTGCAGTACCTTGATTTCCATTTGACCCTATCGGTGGATCTCTTGCCTCTGTGTCATCTTTCATTATTGGTTGGTTCAAAGGGTTTCTTCCATGCGCTAGCTTCATCTTGTGCATGTCAGAAACGTACTTCGATTTGGTTCCGTCACTCTACTTCGTCCGATTCCTTCCAAATCTTGGCCTGCGGGTTACACTCGCGCTGGACTGATGTGGGATGCCTTAATGCCTTCCTTCCAGCAGATCTTTTCCCATCAACTCCGACTCATTGCTCTGGGAATAAGGTCTAGAGTCTTTTTTTCAGTACCTTAGGGTTTGCAGTCATCAGTGGCAGACTCTTCGCTATCGACAATGGGGATTCATCATTGCCTCCTGATTGGTAGATTCTTTCAAGTGTTCGACTTCAACTCATTCATTCACACTTGTTAGATTGTACTGGGGCACCTTGACACTCATTTTCATTATTGGTGGGTTGTCTCGCGTTGGTTAACGATATACATTATTGACCGGTAATCCAACGATTTCTCACATGGTCGACTTCAGCTCATTTATTCCCATTGTGTAGAATTGTGCCATAGTGATCGGTGAAGACCTCGGGTTGCATCAGCATTTCTCGGTTCACTTTTGACAGTCCATTCAGTTTCTGCCAGTGATGCCGTCCACCCTTATATGTTGTAGTTCTATACAGCAGCATCTTATATGTTGGCTCCCGAGTTGCGTGATTGTACCATGAGATCTACCCTTTATGATTTGGTACTTGGAGATTCAGTTACGTATATGATCAGACATCCAGTTGCAGCATCCTTGATCAGTTTTCTATATGTGATACTTGGACATTGATTCAGACTTATATTTCCGGGCCATGCTCAGATGATTCATTGTGTACTTTCAGTTCAGCTATACTTGTATACATGTTGGATCTATTCAGTACTTTCCATATGATGTATTTTTGACTGAGCATGGGTATGCCCGCCTCAGCATGAGTTGACTCTCTGTTTTCTTTCATTGGTTTTTTGGCAGGTTGAAATCTGGTGAAGTCCTCTCTTGTCCTTGCGAAGTTCTTTCTATGTGCATAATACATTTCGGCCATCATGTACCCCTTCTGACCTCATATATTAGGGGGCATCTGTTATAACATCATTTTTCACCTTCATATGATTCATGATTGCTTTTATGGCTTTGGGCACCCATTCCTACAAACTTGAACAAAATTCACTGAAAAACAGTGTTAAAATCCCCATACGCGGATATGCCCAGAATTTTCTGCGTGTATACGCGAGTCCACATGTACTTTTCCGCGTATGCCATTAAAATCATTAAAAAATATATAAAAAATCCCTATTTTCAGGCTGGGTTGATGGTTACTCTAGTAGTTCAACCACCCCAGCACGTGGCCAACTGTTTCCAACTAATTGAAACTACTTTGAGGGAGTATAAAAGCCCCTCATGTGCATGGCCTAAGGGAGAGAGAAATTTTACAGACATTATACTCTGTTGGAATCCCAGTTCAAGTCTAAATCCCTGTGCTTCCTGCACTTTCCCAGATTTATAACAGGAAACCCTTGTTTCCTGGAGATGTTCATCCATTTATATGCCATCTCGAGTGCACAAGTCTAGAAAGGATCTTAGCGAGGCAAGGGCGGGACGAATCCGGACGACGGTATGCTCGAAGATCGTGGAAGGATTCAGGTGATCTTTCCACTTTTACTACTGTACATGTTGTTTGTGATAATGAAGAACCATCTTGTTCCTAAACTCGTGCGTTAATGTTTATTTATATGTGTGAAAAGATTATCATTTAAGCATTTATTATGGTTTATATAATGTTTCACATGGATTACACTAACATTTAGAAGAAATATATGCTGTACAACTAGGTTTCTGTGCACGTTCTTTCTTGTTTTCCAGGTTGAAGGCGGAAGGAGAGTTGTTGGGGGTTTGGACCCCGCGGGATCTACAACGAACGTAGGACTACGGGTGAGTTCTGCTATCGTTGTTATCTAGTTTTTTGCATTCAAGCATGGTTGTGTGTGAGTCCTTCTGAATAGCATGCCCTAATCTGTGGAGGTTTCGACCCAACAAACCTCTAGGGTGATTTTCCCCGAAACAACTGCATACTGCAACTCCACGTGGTAACAGCTTCATGCTGGCTTGCTAGCACCGGTGAAAGGTAACTTTAACATGGAACAACTCCCACGCTGTAACTTGATCTCATTCGAACGCAACCTTGCTAACTCATCAAAACAACAACGTTACCATTCAATTTCCGATGCAAACACTGCACAACTTATGCACACAGCAAACACTTCACGCTCGTTTGCTTGAGACGATATGTCTCCACGGTAGTCACCACTCATTCATCATTCCACGAAATCACCAACGCATAAAAATGAAACAACGCTGCTAGCATAATTGCTCAAATCTGTTCTGCGTATGAATTGGTCGATTTCTGCACGCCTGTAGCTTGCAACTCAGCATTCAATCTCAAACAAAGGCTCTGCGTTCAATTTTAAACAGTTACTCTACGTTCAATCCCAAACAAATGTGATGCATTCCATTTTAAACAATTCCTTTGTGTGCAATTTTAAACAACGGCTCATACGCTCGTCAATATGTTATCACCGTGGCATTTGGACTGTATATGTGAGCACGGTAGTGCTATGACCAATTTCCGATCCGCAACAATGCAACGTTGACAATCGATTGTCACTTCGTTGAGGTCTGCTGGCTGCAACTCAGTATGAAGTAATCTCTCTTTTAAATGGTCGATGATTGCTATAGGATACATTCTCCCTTATGCGATGGAAGCATAACCAGTCTCTACCGTGAGCTTATTACTGCAATCAAAATCCATACATAGTATATGTATATACAAACTTGTAGATTCAAAACAAGCATCTTTCCCTGCTCTGATACCAAATGATGCAGGAATTCTGCTAGAAAGTAGATCCTAGCATATAAAAAACTCACTGCTCAATCAAGATCAAAAAAATGTACAATTCTTCTATAGAATAAATCCATAAAAACATTCAGCTTAAATTCACATGAAGGAAAAAAAAAGCCATTCAAATCAACTACATGTAACCATATCAAAATTCTCTGGCCAAATATTAAATCACTCCTCACTCACTCCACTCTTCAACTATGTTTTTTTTCCTCACAAAACACTCACATTTATACACAAATAATGAATTTAATTCGTTCCAAAAATCTCTCCACCTAATCCTCAACTAAATCTAATTTAAATTCATTTTAGGTGTGGACTCAACTAAGTCCCGTACATAGAATTCCTACTCCCCAAATTTGCTACCTAATTCTAGTTTCTCTCATATCCTTTTAATTAATAAAAGAATAAATACAAAATCCTCACTTTTATAATTTCTCTCCTAATTTATAAAAAATAACAAATTAATTAATAAAAAAATTAAAATGTCACATCCCCCTTTATTACATAATTAAAAAATGAAAATTGGCCTTGATGCTCCTGCATCAAAACCTAAGATTGCAACATCAACTTGTTCATTTGTAAAATATCCCAAAATGGAAGACATCATGGAGATGACATGTCTTGTTCTCTCATAATAGATTGCAGATTGGTAAGGAGAATTTTTCTTGGGATTTTCCACAGATGAAGGCATGAAAGTTTGGAATATCTGGAACCTCTTGGGGAAGTCCAAATTGAGGTATAGCTCTGTAAGATTTTCAATGGACAAAGGGGTTTCATTTGTTCTAGGGTGAATCTGCAACATTTGTTTGATAGAATCAACTGTGATAGTAAAAAGAATTCTTTTTCAGGGGTTATTATGGCTCTCTGGTCTAGGAAATAGCAAGATTGACATAGTCTAATCACTTATGGGCACTGGAAATTCTGTGGGAGAACATACTTTGGAAAATTAGATTCCCAAATAAAAAAATCATCAGCGTGATTTATGGATTTGTCATGGCTCCAACAATGGAGCTCAAGAAGGTTAAATTCAGTGAATGTGTCATTAATTTTAAAATATTTATCAGCCAAGGGAGTGTGTTCTACATCTACAACTGGAGGTTGCAGAGGATTGACAGATACAATGCTTTTGGAAGGCATTGTTTTGTTAAATTTCTTTAATTGATTAATCTTTGACTTAGAAAAAAATGATTTCGGCCATTTAGGAGCACCTCAAAAAGATTATAGTAGTTTGCAGACTGATTTAGGATGAAACAGGAACTTTATCTATGATCTGGAGAGGTTTAAAATTGTTCAATTGATCAAACTATAATTTCTGTGACTGAAAAAAATCTCAGTACCTCAAAATTTCTGTGAAAGGAAGACCAGGGTCCGTAGAAAAGGATAGGGAAGGCAATGGGTGCTTTTGGTCTGCTAAAAATCTAAATTTATTCAATTATGTGAATTAATTCCTTTTATCTTTAGGAACATGCCTAATCACTGAAGAATACCTGGATAAAATGAAGATTTTTAAGCTTGTAGAGGGTTTATGAGGAAATGGAGGTTCTGTGAGGCTTCAGGGGTCTTTATATTGCTTCGGATTGGCTCTGCAACAATTATAATAGCAAATGGTTGAATTTTGTTGGAAATTTGGTTTAGAATGAGGTCCGCAGCAATTCTTTTGGTTGGAAAAGCTCCTTCTGCACAAAAGTATAACAGAAATGGTAAAAAAGGGTGTAATGGGCAGCTATATGGATTTTTTAATCAGTAGTGAATTAAAACATTGAATGTGTGGGTCAATTTAAATGAAAGCAGTTTCACAACGAGCAGTAGAAACTGTTCAGTGGTTTTCACACTGGCCAAATGTGGTTGGCGGTATTATTTGGATCGATGCGATCAAATGGAAATTGGCCACATAGCGGGGAGAAGAACTCTGAAAACCACGGATATCACAAGGTCGGAGGTATGTTAAGGATTGGGCAATGGAATGTGCGATAGGTGATAAGGGCCATCGGATATGATCGGTTAGATCCGACGGTTGGGAGGATGCGATGGAGTCGTCGAGATTGGATAGGTGTGGGGCCTGGGATATTTCATGCTATGCGGGTTATGTGATATAAGTTATGATTTTTAATATGTATGGTGGCGAGTTGGTTGCAGGTTCTAATGATAAGCTTTCAAATTTCAAAACTATTGCTTCTAGTTCGGGTGGAACTTCTTCTCAATTTTCCTTTGAAGTATCAATCATCAACTTCCAAAATTTGTTACACGGAACTCAAAATGCATTAAAATTTAATTCACAACCTTTTCATAATTGGCGGAACCACAACTTAAAAAAATAATCGCAATTTTCTCTTTACTTTGATTTAGTGATGGAACCCATTCATATTAAATCCTTTACTATAAAATTATCGCATCCAAACATCCCATTAATTCGTGTGTATCTATTTATGCGATATCCATCAGATCAACAATCTTGATGCGAAGGCTGTCAAATCTTATAAAGGCTAGATGGTTAACTTAAATTATAAAATCGGATTTATAAATTATCGGGTCCAATTGAAATCTTAAACCTCTTGCAGCTTAAACTACGATAACCGTCAGATCACAGATCGATAGTTGTGGCTCCTCTAAACTCCTTACGCACTACTATCATTTAATTTCTCCATCTACACCAGATTTGACATTCCTGATAATTATTCTTGAGAATTTCGAAAAAAACAAATTGATGAATCAAATGATGAGCAGAATTCTAATCGTTGCTGGTAACAAAGCTATCTGTGAGGATTTATAGGATTTCAATGCAAGGAAATCTCATGCATGATTTTATCACTGAATACAAACCAGTTTTTTTTTAATATGTTCAAATGTAATTTATCACACAGAATCAATTAAACAGAGATTAAAATAGAATCAAATAAACTCAGAAATATTTCGAAGGGAAACAAAACCTCTAGGATTTGACATTCACACACAAAATATCAATTTCTGCAATTCAAATTTTCTACAGCCAAAATCCCTTTCGATACATTCAAAGTACATACATATATTGTTTCAAAATCATTCAGGTCCAACTCAAAGGAACCAAAATTGAATAATTTTGGGCTAAAATCCATCTGCACGATATTCTCCCTAAAATTATCAACTAAAACTAAATTCAATGAATCAATTACAAGAATCCAAATCCCTGAATACTAGTTAAATCTATATCTACTTCAAACTGTAAATTGCCAACTAAAGGAACCCACTCCTTTGCTTGTAAACCTTTTTTGTATTTTTGGAATAAAATTGAAGTCTTTTATCCCGAAGCCTCATGCCCCTACATCAGACTCCTGAGGAAAAAAATTCTTCATGGGCTCCTGTCCATGAGTTTCCCTACAGAACTGCCCAATTTCTGTAACATGGTTTCTGTCATCCAAATATCCTCTGCAACCGGTTGATCTTTCCACTTGATCAAATACTCAAAGTACTCTCATCCTCTTGTATTTTTAGACAATCTTTTGTCTAAAATCTTCTCTGGATGCAATGTTTTTGCTATGGGTAACTGTTTCAACCAATTGATCTCTTCTTTGCCTTCAGTTATATCATCTGTGTCTCTGCCTTCATACCTGTACAAATCAACAACATTGAAAATTAGAGATATTCCAAATGATGAAGTGTTGGAAGTTATGCAACAGATGCAAGCAAGATTAGAAGCAATGGAAATGGGAAATCAAAGAGATGATGATGCTGGAGATGTCAGTGAGCCTAAATTTGAATCTGCAGAAGAGAGAGAACCTGTAGAAGTTACTCCTAAAATGAGATTTTTTTAATCAATGTTGGGGTCCACATCTAAACCCAGACTTGAAGTTTCAGTTTTTACAGGAGGTTTAAACCAAGAGGAGTGTATGAACTAAGAAATTTGGGAAAGGGAGAGTTGAGAAGTGCTAAAGGAGAATATTTTGCTTCAGAAATTCGAGAAATACATGAAAAGGTAAAACAACACCTACATGACAGCAACATCAAGTACAAAAGCATAGCAGATTTGAAGAAGAGGGAAGTTAACTTTGAGGTTGGAGATTTGGTTCTAGCACACCCGAGGAAGGAAAGATTTCCAAAAAGGGCGTATAACAAGTTGAAATTTAAGAGAATTGGACCATGCAGAGTATTGAGAAAATTTTCTGCAAATGCATATGAAATTGAATTACCCCCTGACATTGGAATATCTCCAATTTTCAATGTTGCTGATTTGTACAGGTATGAAGGCAAAGACACATATGATATAACTGAAGGCAAAGAAGAGATCGATGGTTGTGGCTCCTCTAAACTCCTTACGCACTACTGTCATTTAATTTCTCCGTCTACACCATATTTGACATTCCTGATAATTATTCTTGAGAATTTCGAAAAAAATATATGGATGAATCAAATGATGAGCGGAATTCTAATCGTTGCTCGTAACAAAGCTATATGTGAGGATTTATAGGATTTCGATGCAAGGAAATCTCATGCACGCTTTTATCACTGAATACAAACCAAATTTTTTTTTCGTATGTTCAAATGTAATTTATCACACAGAATCAATTAAACAGAGATTAAACTGGAATCAAATAAACTCAGAAATATTTTGAAGGGAAACAAAACCTCCGGGATTTGACATTCACACACAAAATATCAATTTCTGCAATTCAATTTTTCTACAACCAAAATCCCTTTCGATACATTCAAAGTACATACATATATTGTTTCACAATCATTCAGGTTTGACTCAAAGGAATCAAAATTGTCTAATTTTGGGCTAAAATCCCTTTGCACGATAGTCTCCCTAAAATTCTCAACTAAAACTAAATTCAATGAATCGGGTTTTAAATTATGCGATAGGGTTAAATGTATAACCGATAGGTTTAGGGAAAGTGGGACTTTATAATAGGTGGGGCCAGGGATAATTTCACAACGTGGGGGATTTAAAATATGTATTAAATTTAGAATAAAGGGTTGGGGATAATATATATAAGGAATTAATTAAATACAGGATTTACGTGTATTACAGGAGTTAAATAAAAATAAATTTAAATGTTAATGTTAGTATATGAGCAAGATTGTAAAAAATACACTAAGTTTCTAATGTAAAAATTTATATCGGGGATGGAGATTTTCATAGTGGGGCCCAATATAAAATTTAAGCATTTATACTTAGGATATTTGTATTTTTGGGGTTTTGGGTGAATTTTTTAAAAATAGAAGTTAATAAAAGATTTTTACTTTTCCAAAGGGAAATATGCATTTTAACTTAGGAAAAGGGATTTTTTGTAGAGGGAAAAGAGTGAAATAAGGGGAAAGAGTAAAAATGAAGGGGAGGGGGTATTTTTACAAGGGGAATGATTTTGAAAGGAAGTTAGTAAATGAAATGACCATTTTTTCTATCCATGCCTTGTGAAAACTGCTTCTGCCTATCCATCAACTACCCTAACATTTTTTCTTCATTTACATGGGTGAATTTGAGGTTGAAAACCCTTATTCATTTTTCTTTTAACAACAAACTAACTAATTCTATCCTTATTTCTTCCAAGGGCTCATATTAAATTTTTGAGCTCCTTATTATTCTCTACCTAACTACTAATCTACCAAGATTAAACAGTTTGCCTAGATATATATTCTCTATCTATCAACATAAAATCTAAAGAATGAAAAGTCAAGATTAAGCAGTTTGACTTTCATGGATTGTGGCATTTTTTACAAGCTGCACACAATATTATTTTGCAAAGTGAAGTAAAAAGTAGTGGCATTTGAATTTGCATCACTTCCATGATCTATTTTTATCTCTTTTTTATTTGGGGTTCATTTTTATTCTTTTTGATCTTTTTTCTTTCAATTCCTTTGATTTTTCTTTTAGGAATTTTACCCTCTTTACATTTTTTGATTTTTAATATGGGAAAACAATTTTGCAAAAAGAAAAGTATGTACATATTACGAGACTAATCAAAGTCAATTCAAAATTATGAATCCTATTATTATAGGACCCTAACAGGTACTACTTGAATCAATCAACATTGTTACCCTTTTCTTTTTTATATATCCTTCTACCTTCAGGGTTTTTGGAGTAGTCTCTTTTAGCTTTATATCTTGTGAGGATTCCAATTCTTGATCTTGCTCCTCTTCGTAGTCTATGAAGGATATTTTTTTCTCATGGAATTTATATCCCTTATTTTACTTTCTATCACAAATGAAATAGAGTCTCTTTTCTCTTATTTCATCAGGTGCTAACCTTATCATTTGTGTGAGTTAAGAGAGGGATGATGCTTTTATCTATAGTTGTTAGTGACCACACTTCTAATTACCATATTTTAGTTTTTTACTTTCAACTTTCCTTAATGAAAGCATACTCTAAGGATTTAGGATCGAAGAGATGCAACTCACATTGGATTCTTTCCTTTAAAGTTCCCATAAAGAGGTCTAATAAATTATCCTTTGAAATTTTCTTTACCATAATACCCAAATTTTGGAATTGTTAAGCATGTTGTGTAAATTGACCTTTTTGTCGAAGATTTACCAATTGAATAAAGAAGGTATAGCTCCTAATATCCCCATAATGTGTTATTGATTCCTTTATAAAAAGTGGGTCGAGATATAATGAATCAATTTTCCTTTTGCAACTCATGTTGAATTTTCACGATGCTCAAGAATTTGGTTTGGGTTGTACAATCTCAAACAAAAACACACTCAAATGCCAAAACAATATGTAATGTGCCCAATTAATTAATATGGTTAAGAAGAAATTCCATTTTTGTAATATTGACCATCAACATATATTTTGGCATTAGAACTTAGGAAAGGTGGATTAGGTAACCTCCCATGGATTTTTAGGAAAAGAAGACCTCAAAACATTAGAAAATGTAACAAATCAAAGTGCAAGTGGAATGTGGGGGGCACTCCAAAGGGAATTTGTACCCCTTAGGAGAGTTAGAACTTGTGGGGAGAAAGAGAAGAGGGAACTCGAATTGTGGGGGCCACACAAAGGAATAGAAGGGGAAGCAAGATAAATAGAGGTGGAGGGTCTCATTTTGGGAATATTTTGCTCATTTTATATATGAACCATTGTTTTCTCAAGCTGTTAGCTAGCTCAACAGAGTGTTGTTTAGCACATGAAATTTCTGAGGGGAGATCCCAAATCTTACTTTGGTGGACTTCGAGTGCCACACTAGGGGAGCTTTGCTACATTATTGGAGTTTTCCTAGAGGCGTTTCACAAGGATATTCAAGCTATTGAGGAGTAGGTTAAGTGTAGTAAGTGACCGCACATTCTTGTGGGGAGTGAGCTTCATAACAGCATGGGTTCCGGGAATTTAGAGGCATATTCTCTTTGTACCTGTTATCACCTTGTCGCCTATGCCTACCTACAAGTTAGTGAGAAAATTCTTTAACCCCACAAGGTGTGGTTGGTGGCAAGGAACTCAGAGAAAGGGTTGTCACACTATTCCAAACTCTCTCTTTTTAAATTATCTCCTTGGTTAGCTATGGGGGGTGGCCCCTAAAGAAAAACTAAGTTAAAAATGTGAGTTTTCTAGAAGAGCTGTTAGATTTAAATAAATTACTTCTTAAGATTTATAAGCAAAAAAGTGATATGAGCAATAACCATAAATACATAATATAAGCATGAAACATATGAAAAACCAGTGCCTTCAGAGTATTTCTCTTAAAATGAAATTGTATCTGCTTAAATGAAGTGAAACACTTTCAAATGGAAAGAAAAATTAATCCTAAAAAAGTGAAACAAGAAACTATTCGCACAAGATATTATAAATGCAAGATATAATAATGTTTTTAAGATAAATAAATTGGTGAATCAAAACATGTGAAAATATCTTGCCAAAATACAAACAATTTGTAATCTACTTTGGAGAATGTGAATGAGATGATAGAAAGAACTCAAATGTTAGACCAAGATAACAACATGCAATTAAATTTTCAACACCAAATAAGGGTACTTGCCAATTAAACAATATATATCAATCATTCATATTAAGCATAATGATCATTAAAATGACAACATACAATGAAGTTGCAAAAGTAAGCAAATTTCCAAGTACTATAGAATTAAACTTGTTGCAAAATTTAAGAGATTAAAATGTTTGAATCCAAAGTGCTTCTTGAAATAAGATTTGCATGTGAAACTTTAAACCATCAAGATCGAATTTTTTTTGAGAAATTTGCAATTAAATGTGATGAGATAGTGTTCTTAGTTTATTTTAATAGTTAGCTCTAAAGCAAGATTACAATTGAACTCTAATCCTCATACCTCTGTTGATCAGTGGTTGTCATTGATGTCAACCCAAGCAGAACCAGGGGCTACCCCGATGTTGCATGGTAATTTTGACCTAAAAATTTACTATATTTTGGGTCAAGAATATTTTTGACAGTTTCTAATTGTCAAGATGTTTCTGTTCATATATGGCACGCAATGTAATTCTTCACGATTTGATAGATATTCATGTTTGAAGTTTGTAACCCCAGTTAATGGGATAAAACCCCATGGGGTTGTGGCATGGGTCATTGAAAATTCAATAATTAATAATTTTTAAGCTCTTAAATCCCCTCCCACATCCACTTGTTGAATACCCTCTCAACCTAAGCATTTATATAAATTGTGATCCTCATATCCTCCTCATGCAAGGATTTTTCTACTTGAAACAGGTCATCGTGGAATTTCCACTATAACTTCTTTTTTTTACAAAGGTTAAGTAGTTGAAATTTTTATGTGGTGAAGCTGAAATCTTGAGGAAGCTCCTATAAAAATTTTAGATCAAGGTGTACAACATTTTTGGAGATATGATCTGTGGAAGTTAGTGTTTTTGCAAGCTCCTGAACTTCATCTCAAAGAAGTGACCTTGGGAAAATCATCATAACTCTCTCTCTGAGTATCGGATTGGAATTTTGTAAAAAGTGGTAGATAGTGCATGGAATCTAGGTTTCTCTGTATAAATTTCAAAGCCGAATGAAGAAACAGTGATTCGTGGCACACCATGAAAGTTTTATCTACTGAACCAGTCCATAATTAGGGCATTGTGAGAGATTGGAAATAACTCTCCCTTGAAGAATCCAAATTGGGTCAAACCTATGGAATTGGAAATAAGACTCAGAGGACTACTACAAGACTAAAAATTAGATATTGGGGATTTGAAATAACAGAGATACACCAGATTTAATATCGAGCTCCTCGAAGGCAAGAAAAAGCTAGATCATGTGTTGTCAAGGGCTGCAAAGGACCAAACTTTCTAGGGCATAAAACCAAAGAAAGGTGCAACAGAGGGTAGCATGACAAGAGAAGAAATCAAGGTGTAGAACATCATCAAGAAGTTCACCACATGAAGTCTTCAAGTGGGCAGCACTGCATACAGTCATTATAAAGGTATCATTGTACTAAGTCATTGTAAATGCGTCATTGTAAAAATTGTACAAGTGTTTATCTGCCAAGAGTTGAAGAGGCACTGATGTTTTGAGGTATTTGCTTGCCCGTACTTTGCAGTCGCGGTCATTCTCACAGCCTTCTCCTCAGCTCTCAGCAGTGCGCATGGCCCCTCCAGAATCAACCCCAGAGGTGGCCTCTCCCTTGGATCAGGCCCAAGCCTTCTCAACTCTTATTATATCCTTAGATCCGCCCCGCCCTAGGCCGACGATATGAAAATTTGTGAAGAATCTCCATGGCATTCAGGAGGTCTCCCTTCCTCCAACTATTCTAGGCATGGATGCCCTTTCTCTAGCTGAAAAAGGCCTCATAGGACACTTTACCAGATTATGGCCCTCCCCAAAGACTGTTCAGAAATGGGTGGAGCGCAACTGGTCTGAAAAAATCAATGGCAAAATCTCTATTCGCTTCTACGGCAGAGGCTATTTCACATTTCATTTTGAAATGAAAGAGGACAAGGATTTGATCTTCAGAAATAGGCCTTATTTCATGGACACCAGAGGTCTCTATCTCAACAAGTGGATGCCTAAATTCGACCAGGAACTTGATGTGCCAAATTCCGTCCCAGTGTGGGTGTGCCTTCTACACTTTCCTCTGCATTGTTGGGTGGATGACTCTGTCTATGAGATTGGAAACATTGTCAGCAAATTCATTGATCGTAGCAAGCCTAAAGAAAATATGCAAGCCTATGTCAAGATCTGTGTTGAAGTAGATCTGGGTAAAGGCCTCCCCGAAGAAATCAAGCTCAAAGTTGATGAATGGACACACATACAACAGCTTGACTACGAGAAAATCCCATTTAAATGCAAGGTATGTCACGAATATGGCCATTTTGCTAGCAAATGTTCTAAATTTATTGATATTGAAAGTCTGGATTCAGATGCTCAGTGGGAAACCATAAAAAAAAGACTTCTTCTAACCCTAGAATCTCCAGCAACTCCTTAAATCCCTCTGCCCCTCCGCCCAAAGCCACCTGCTCCTACCCCTCATCCTCCTCTCCTCAGCCCTCTGATCCCCCTATCTATCCTGCTGATCCCCCTAACCCTCACCTCATTGATTCTTTAGCCACAACCAAACCCTTCTCCTCCCTTGCTCCTTCTGAAGATGATCCCCCACAGCTCACTATCCCCTCTCAGCCTGCTTCCCCTCATCTCTCCCCCATTAACCCAGATCCTCCCTCTTCCTCCTAAGATCCCTCCTCCACCCGAATCACTAGAAACTATGTAAAAGAACATGGAGTCACTTTAGAAAACCCAAAAAAAAATGAGCATGGAAGAAATCCATCCAAGCAACACAGATATGAAACTGCCCAAAAGGATATTTCCCTTGGAACTCAGAACCCTATTGAAACCTATCTCTTAGGAAAAAAAACAAAGACTCAGGACAAAAGGAGCAAGAAGGGAAGTCAGGCTCTTGTTCTGCTTTCCTAAAATGATGAAAGTTCTCTCATGGAACTGAAGGGGTTTAGGGCACCCCTCAAAAAATTCAGCCCTAAAATATCTAATGAATCAGGAAAATCCAGACATAATTCTCCTTCAGGAAACTAAGCAGGGATATATATACATGAAAACTATTCTTAGTAGAATAAAAAATCACTCGAGCACCCTCTCTGAATCCAGGGGTGCCTCTGGTGGCCTTGCCACTATTTGAAATAAAAGCATTTGGAAGCATAACAGTTCAGCAAAAATGCAAAACTGGATCAAATTGACCCTACAGAACATTAAAGAGAACATTGAGGTCATCATGTATAATGTTTATGGTCCCAACCATTACAGGGATAAAGCGATCTGTTGGGACGCTCTAAAAAAATGACATTGATAAAGAAGACAGTAATAACATCATAATTGGAGGTGCTTTCAACTTAATCCTCCATTCAAATGAAAAAAGAGGTGGTTTATTCTACCCGGACCCCTCCAAAGACCTACTTGATATCATCATTCAAGATCATGAATTAGTTGATATTATCCCAAAAAATCGGAAATACACTTGGAGTAATCGCAGAACAGGAGGGGGAAACATCATGGAGCGTCTTGACAAATTTCTTGTGGCTGCCCCACTCCTTTCGCCCTTCTCCATTGCCTCTTCCAGCATCCTCTCTTCCTCCGCCTCTGATCACTACCCCATCTCCCTCTCCCTTAGTGACCAGCCCCCACTTGGCCCCCTCCCCTTCAAATACAACCCTCTTTGGAATGATATCATGGAAGCTAGACAGGTAGTGTGTAATACATGGCTGCAACATGTGGAAGGATCTCCATCTTTCATTTGGGAAACCAAATTAAAAAAGGTCAAAATAGCCTTAAAGCATTGGGCCAAAGTTCACTACAAGGAGCTAGACAAGATAAAATTTGAGCTCAAGACAAAGCTGGAGGTTGTCCACAACATCATAGATTCTCAAGGGCCAAATCAGGAGAACTACAATCACGAAAAAGAGATCTATTGGAAATTATACAAAACCAATAGAATAGAAGTAGAGAAGTGGAAAATAAAAACAAGGAATTTTTGGCTTCAAGCAGGTGACAAGAACACCTCATCTTCCACAAACAAGCTATAGTTCGCAAAACTAGGAACAATATATCCTCCATCATAGACAATGAAGGCAAAATTCAGACAAATCAAGAGATAATCAAAATTTCTGCAACCAATCATTACAAAGATCTGCTCACTGAAACTAAAGAACCTGAAGATTACTCTGATATTTTAAGACATCTGCCAAATATGATCATGGAGGAGATGAACAACACTCTGAAAAAAGATATAGAAGAGGCTGAAATCAAATGTGCCATTTGGTCCCTACATTCTGACAAGGCTCCAGGTCCTGATGGCTTCTCCATCAACTTCTACAGGACATATTGGGACTTAATAAAAAAAGACCTGACCAAAATGATACAGTGGGCTCAAAGGAAGAAGAAAATAGGGGGATTCACTAATTCAAATCATCTTTCTCTTGTCCCTAAAGAAAACTGTCCCTCCTCCTTCTCTAGGTTTCAACCTATCTCTCTCTGCAATTCCTCCTACAAATTATTACCAAAATCCTTGCCATGTGCCTCAAGCCCCTTCTTCCTAGCCTCATCTCGGAAAATCAAGGAGGCTTCATCTCTCAAAGACATATCTCAGACATTATCCTCCTTGTTCAAGAAGCCATCCATTCTAGTATGACTCACAAAGAGAAAGGTTTCATCCTCAAACTTGATCTAGCCAACTCTTTTGATAGGGTTAGGCACTCCTTCCTTCTTTCTGTCCTCCAAAAAATTGGCTTCAACGAAGATTTCATTGCCCTCATCAAATATTACATCTCTAGCCCTTGGATCTCCCCCCTCATAAATGGTAGGCTTGCAACTTTCTTTCAGTCCTCCTGTGGCCTTATACAGGGTTGTCCTCTCTCTCCTTTTCTCTTTATCCTCATGGTAGAATTTTTCAGCAGGGCACTGGATCATATGCAAAGAGTGGGCCTTATCACTGGAATAAAATTTGGCAATGGTGTCAAAAATATGAATCACTCGCAATTTGCAGGTGACACTCTTTTGATGGGTGGTGCATCCTACATTATTGCTCGCAAGTTCAAATCTCTCCTTGATAAGTTCATGCTCTACTCTGGAGGATTGATAAACTTCCAAAAAAGTTGCATCTATGGTTGGAACTCAACTAATCAAACAATTCACATCATTGCACAAATTTTTGGAGTTACTTATAAACTGAATTGAGATCACTTCAAATATTTAGGCATGCATGTCAGTGTTGGCCCTCTAAAGTCTGAAGTCTGGAATGTAACAATAGACAAAATGAAGAGAAAAGTCCAGCAGTGGGGTTCCTCCTGGTTGAACCTTGATGGTCGTGTTGTTTTGCTCAAATTTGGCCTTTCATCTTTACCCCTGTATCATTCACTCTGCTTCATGCCCTTGCCAGCATCCATCATAAATTTGAAGCAATCCTAAGGAAATTTCTCTGGCAGGGAGGAAAAAATGAGAAGAAAAAATATAATCTCGTTAAGTGGAGGCATGTCACTCAAGGCTATGAAAATGGAGGGCTCAAAATCTGCTCACCCAAGCTCCCGAACATTGCATTTGGAGGTAATATTTTATGGAGGTTAATCAACGGACAACAATCATGGTGGAAGAAAGTTATGGAATCCAAATACCTTAACTCTCCTAGAAAACATCTCCTTGATCAAGAGATCCCCAATAGACCCTGCTCTAGAATCTGGGCCCTCTGTAAGAAATCCATCCCCTTCTTAACTCTCAATCTCTCCAAATTCCCTCATGAGGGAAGTAGCATTAATATCAAGGAAGACAAAATTATGGGGCAAAATCCTCTCCTTGATAGACCTAGCACCCATCGCATTCTCTCTCATTTCCAGGCTCTTGGACTTAAATACTTAAGTCAATTATCCAAATGGGATGACCAAAATAATAGTTGGATTGGATGGAATTTTCCACCTATCCCTCCCTCCCTACTTGGAAGCTAACCTCTCCAACCTCCAATCTCTTCTCCATGGAGCAGCACCCATGCGAAAAGGTAGTGTGGATAGTTTTCTCTAGGATCCAACTGACTCAGCTTACACCATTAAAGAAGCTCACTGTCAACTCAGTAAAGATCACTTTCCAACTCCTCCATGGGAAATTTTGAAACTGGTTTGGAAATCGGAAGCCATCCCGAAGATCAAGATTTTTATATGGACCCTCCTCAAAGGCAAGATCCTCACCTCTGAAAACTTGAAAAAAAGGGGTGTGATGGGTCCATCCAGATGCCCCAATTGTAAATGTGTAGAAGACACCGTGCATCATATTTTTTTCAGATGTCCCTTTACTGCCCAATGTTGGAAAGATCTCACCTCATCTTCACATCTCCATATGGACTCCGTCAATACTATCTTTGATCTGATAAAAAACTGGAGGAAACATTACCCTTGGGGAAAAAATAAAAACAATCTAGCTAGAAGGGTCTGGGATACCCTTCCGTATGTGATCTTATGGAACATATGGCTTGCCAGAAACTGAGAGATCTACAGTAACAAAAATTCCTCCTGCAGTAAAGTCTGCAACAAGACATGGAGTCTCACCCTTGAAACAATTGTCTCAAAAAACAACAACAACATCAGTGTTCATGATCTCCAAGTGGAAGAAAGGAATTTTTTGGATAAGATTTTGGACAACCCTGGCTTCATCAGACCTTCTACTCATCATCCCCATCAGCATGAAGCATGGAAGGTTCATTTAAAAGAAAAATAATTCATTGAATGGTTGGACAACTTCTCAAGGCCAGCTCTTTTTTTCGATGGTGCATCAAAATCGAACCCAGGCATCGCTGGAGCTGGAGGCATTATAAGAAATGGAAATGGTAGAACTCTTCTCTCATTCAAGTGGGGTCTTGGCACTCTCTCCAACAACAAAGCAGAAGCTTATTCCCTTCTTCAAGGCCTCTATCAACTAAGGAAGAGAAACATCACCAATGCAATGATGTTTAGGGATTAATCTGTAATCATAAACATGATGATCCATGACTATCCTGTTCACAATATAGACCTTCACAGAATTGTTAGCAGATGTTGTGACATTTCCAAAGGCATGAAAGATATATCCTTCCATCATATTCTCATAATGAAAAAAAATATCACTGATACGCTAGCATCCAAGGCTTGTGCAAGAGCATTTGGCCAAATCTTCTACAATGATGGTCTATCCCACAATCCCCTGCCATGATCTTGACTCTACTGACGAAAATATTTTTTTGGATCCTCCCTACAGGAATCTCTGAAATCTGTAGACTAATCAGTACCTTCTCCCACCTATCTCCCATGACACTATCTCCTCGGTTTTGCTACCCGAAAGCTCCCTCCTCCGGCCACTATTCTATTTATCCCTACGGCCCTTCCTCCTTCTCGCATCCTTCTTTTGCATCCACCTTCTCTTTGCTTGTCGTTGAGTTATTGGTTCATGCACTCCCCCTCCCCAGCTGGTCCCCCCCTCTTCACTATCACCTCCCCTTCATCGCGCACCCACTCCCCTCATTTCCTTCATTCCCGACCCTATTTTTCAGTATGGCTCACAACGAAGACTGCATCCATTGTGACGATCTCCAGGTAGAGCTGGAGCAAATTGTAATATCCCAAATGGAAATAAACAGAAATACAAGCACATAAACAAAGACATACAACAACTATAGACAAATCATAAGGGAAACAAACAATATGGAGAACGCTGAGCCATTTTACTAATACTGAGAAATGGAAATGAGTACAGTTGTGATCAGAATGATGGCACCTCGGCTTGCACTAGGCAAGCGTAGAAAGAATCTCAGTAAATGACCCAGAATGAATTCTCCCTCTGGACTGCATTATCTCCCAAGCTGCTAGTACTGCTACTGTGCTGCTGCTACTGCTGGAATGAACTGTATCTATGGGGCTGCTCCCCACCTTGGAAAATTCTGAAACTTTGGGAATGGCCTCTACTCCCAATACCCAGAAAAGACCAGAATTTTTTTCAAAAATGGTCGACCCCCGAAAATGGCTCCCTTGAGGCACTACGCTATTCCTCAAGGAGGGACGCTGGCTCAGAGTAATCTGCTCCAAATAATGGTCCCTAACTCCTCCAAAATGCTGGAATAGGGAAGGGTTGGCCCCTTTCCCACTATCCCGGGCTGAATCCACCAACAAACCCCCAATCCGGAACCACCTCCTCTCAAGACTGCATCCTCCCTCTCACTGAATGCACTGTCTCTCTAAGTGGATGCTCCTTTGGTGGTAGCTACAACTCTCTCTGGAAAATCAAGGATGAAACTCCTCACCCGAGCAGGCACTCGAAGTCCCCCGGGGCTGAGGTTGGGATCTCCGAATGGAGACACCTAGTGTACTAAACAGTACATGCAGACTTTGCTAAACAACAAGCATGCTCAATGTCAAAAGACAATTCTCAAAGATGAATAATCAGAATGAATGAGAATGAGGAGACCCTTCCTCCTTTTATTCTTGGTAAGCCTTTCCCTCACCTAGGCCCCACCAATATCTGCGCTGTCCCCCTTGGCCCATGCTATCTAACTCACTCTGCGTTGGCTTGGCCCCATGCTGTCTACGCTGCTCCTTTTCCTACGCTGCCACTTGACCACTAGGCCCCACATTGCCAAATAGACATGTCTCTTAAGTGACTTTAGGAAATAATTTTTATCCTAATTGTGAGCTGAGTGTCCCCCTTCACCCACTTTATTTATATTTTAACTCTATAAAGGCAAAATAGTCAAAATTAATATTTCCAATTAGCTATTGCTAATTGGTAATATTATAGTCTCCCCCGGAAAAACGTTGCTTGTCCTCAAGCAACTGCAATGATGGATGCTGCATAATCTTCTCACTCTCCCAGGTGGCATCCTCATCCGGTAAATTCCTCCATCTCACTAGGTACTCCTTGACTATCCTGCTCCGTATCTACCTCTCCCTAGTGTCAATAATGGCCTCCGGCTATAGCACCAAGTGCCCCTCATCATCTGTGGGCGGAAGCTCCTCTGTTGTAGTCATCTATTGCCCTAGTGCCTTCTTCAAGCATGACACGTGAAAAACGTTGTGAATCTTGCTACCCTTGGGTAGCTCCAACTGATATGCAACCTGTCCCACTCTACGTATCACCCTATATGGTCCATTGAAGTGAGGCTTGAGCTTTTTAGCCCCTTTTTTCTTCAGCGTGGACTGCTGATATGGCTGCAAGCGTAGGTAGACCAAGTCCCCTACCTCAAACTCCCTCTCAACTCGTCCCCTATCGGCATACAGCTTTTGTTGTTTCTATGTTGTAGCCATGTTATCCTTGAGAGCTTGGAGTATATCCTGACTCTCTTGGATCCAATCCTTGGCTATAGGAGCCTTGCTAGCACCAAACATCATGTCAACAAAAGATAAAGCATGATATCCATACAATGCATCAAACAAAGACATACCAATGGACATATGATGAGTGTTGTTGCAACAGTACTCCCCCAAGTGCAACCATATCAACCATGCCTTCTGCTGCCCGCTGAAATAGTTATGCAAGTAGCCCTCCAGCCACTTTTTCACTATCTTGGTCTGTCCATCCATCTGGGGGTGGTAACTAGTGCTTGGTGTCAACTCAGTGCCCACCAATCGAAAAAGCTCCTACCAAAATCTGCCCATGAAGCGACTGTCCCTGTCACTGACAATGGTCTTTGGGAGAACATGCAACCCGAAAACGTCCCTGAAGAACAACTCTGCTACCTGTGCTGCAGTGTAATGTGCCCATATGGCAAAAAAATGAGCATATTTAGTTAGCCGATCTACAACTACAAATATGCAATCCTTTCCCTGTACTATGGGAAACCCTGTAATGAAGTCCATCGAAATACTCTCCCATTTCCCCTCAGGAATGGGCAGAGGTTGCAATAATCCTGCTGGATGGTTCATCTCCCCCTTGTTATGCTGGAAAACCTTGCACTCCCTGACATGTTGGAGCACGTCCTCCTTGAGGCCCTTCCAAGAGAACCTCTCTCTGATGGCCCAATAGGTTTTCGTAAACCCCTGGTGGCCTGATAATGGAGAATCATGCGAGCTGTGCAATATCTTCTTCTTGAGCTGGGAGCCCTCAATGAAGAAGATCCTGTCCCTGTAATAGATCACCTCGTCCATCAATCTGTACTTGTCATATTTCACCTGTCCATCCAAAATCTCACAAGCAAAACGGTCCTTGGAGTACTCTACCAACAGTTGAGCCCTCCAGTTCGTGTCCAAACTCATCAAGGACAACGCTGACGGTCTATGGGAAAGTGCATCTGCCACAACATTTTTCTTCCCCTTGACATACTTGATGTCAAAGCCATAAGCCTGGATCTTGCTGACCCATTTCTGCTGCCTCTCCTGCAAATTTTTCTGCTCTAAAAATAATCAGAGGCTGTTGTGATCCATCCTCACCCTGAATCTGTTCCCTACCAAGTACTGCCAAAACTTGGCCAAAGCATGCATGATGGCCAACATCTCCTTGTCGTATATAGCATACAAAATGTCATGTGGCAATAGCTTCCGGCTCTCGAAAGCTATAGGGTGGCCTCCCTGCATTAAAACTACGTCGATCCCCTCCCCCAATGCATCACACTCCAAGACAAAGGGATGTGTAAAATCTGGAAATGCTAATACTGGACAGCTACTCATCACCTCCTTGAACCTGTCAAAATCCCTCTGCGTTGTATCCATCCAGCTGAATGCCCCCTGTTTGGTAAGGTTTGTAAGGGGTGCAACAAGCTAGGAAAATCCCTTGATGAACTTCCAATAGTAGGTGCAAATCCCTACAAATCCCCAAAGTTCCATCACGTTCTTCGGCTCTGGCCAATCCCTGATGGCCCTGATCTTCTCCTCGTGGACCCTCACTCTGTACACCCCGATGATGTGCCCCAGGTAGAGCATCTCTGTCAACCCAAACTCACATTTGGAGAGTTTAGCATAAAATTGCTACTCTTCCAAAATGCGCAATACAACCTCTATAAGTAGGAGGTGCTCCTCCCATGTCCTGTTGTAAATCAAAATGTCGTCAAAGAACACTAATACACACTTCCTCAAACGACTACAGAAGATGTGATTCATGCACGACTAGAAAGTGGTCGGGGCATTGGTTAGCCCAAATGCATCACCAAAAACTCAAAATGGTTGTAATGACACCTGAAAGCGGTCTTGGGAATGTCCTTCTCCCTCACGCGAATCTGATGGTACCTGGATCTTAAATCAGTCTTTGAGAAGAACTTGGCCCCCCTCATCTCATCCATCATCTCATCAATCTGTGGTATGGGGTATCGGTTCTTTATGGTCTTCTTGTTCAGGGCCCTATAATCAATGCACATCTTCAACGTGTCATACTTCTTCTTCACAAGTACTACTGGAGAAGAAAAGGGGCTAGTGCTAGGACGGATGTGTCCAAGAGCTAGGAGCTCATGGATAGCCCTCTCAATCTCATCCCAATAGGCTTTGGGATGCCTATAGGGTGTAGTGATAACAACCTATATGCCCTACTCCAGCTCAATCATGTGCTCAAACCCTCGATCTGGTGGCTGTCCTAGTGGTATCTCCCCAAATACCATAGCATACCTGTCAAGAATGGACTGTACATTTGGGTGTACGACTTACCCTATAGATCCTGCCTATGACACATGCAACTCCACTACCCACTCTATATCTCCCTTCCAGAAATCTGCCTCCATTCGGTGTGCCAAAAATGTCTGTGGTGGATAGGTGTGCATACCATGAATCTTCTCATGCCTCCCAGTCTTATTTTCCTTCCATTCCATATCCAAGGTCTCCCAGTCAGTGGTAACCTTCCCTAGTATGATAAGCCACTATACCCAAAGTATCATGTTGGTGTCTTGAATTTCCACCACAAAGAAATGATCTGTTAGGGTGTACGTCCCCATCGTCACTGCCAAGGCTGGCACATACCTGGCACACTACATGGTCCGGTCCCCTGGAACCAGTACTGAAAACCCATCAAAAGTCTCCGTCTGCATGCCCTTCTTCTCTACCAATTGGGCATCAATGAAGTTTTGGGTATCCCCACTGTTTACAAACACCAACACACGTTTCCCTCGTACTGTGCCTCGGACACGCCATGTCAAGTACTTGGGAACCCCCCGCAAGGCTGCAAGGGCTCCCCTGGTAGGTGAAAAAGATGCAAATCTTTCTCTAGGTGGTGGAGGTGGCAGATGATCCCCTCTCTGCGTTGTACTGCTGCCTCCAGCCTCCATCTCCTCATACTCCTCTTCTTCCCCGCTATTATCGGAGAATACCTCGATGTAATGTGCCTTCCCGGTGGTACAACAATGTCCTGGTGCCCATGGCTCCTGGCACGTGAAGCATAACCTCCTCTGCTTCAGGTCTCTCCTGACCTAATCATCTCCAAACCCTCTACCCTAGTTCCCCTTGGAAGGTGGAACCCTCTCATTCTTTCCCTTCAGCTAGAATGCCAATCTCTAGGGAAAAAGAGCTCCAGTCCTAGGAAGTGCATCCTGCAAATCCCGAGTCCTCTCAATTGCATCATGGAGTTTCGCGGGCCTCCTCGATCTAACTAATCCCTGTAGAGGCTTTTCAAATCCATCTATGAACACATAGATCATCAGAGCTGTTGATAAATCAGGTACCATCACGGATAGTCTCAAAAACTCAGACATGTACCTATCCAGCCTCCCGGTCTGCTTGAGCTTTGTTAGCTCAACAAAATTCTCCTCTGGATCCCTCCGATCAAAATGCTCTACCAACCTCCGTGTAAACTTGGAATATGTTGTTACTCTTGAGTGCCCCAGCGTAACCATCCCATGAAACCACCAATCCTGGGCCTCGCCCTTTAGGTGCAGTGCTGCCACCTTGATGGCCTCTAGCTCGACCATCTGATTAAGCTGGAAATATATATCCAAATTCTCCACTCAAGCTTTTTCTGAACACTTGGACGATCTGTCAAATGTCGGTAGATGGAATCTGCCCACCATGCGCTATGAGTCCCTGTCATGTGAATGTATGTTCCCCCTGTGATGGTTGCAGGGTTTATTGTCCCACTTGAGCTGAAAAAAACATGGAAAGTGAGGGCATCTCTGAACTCCTGACCGTATGACTGGTACTTAGCAAAATAATCTCCCATGTGTGTTGGTTCCTGCTCTTTCTATGCTTCTTCCCTAATGTCTGCAGCAAGAAATTCCAGCATCGTGGAACGGGGGGGGTGTGTGTGATGCTATCTGCTGCACTATGAGGTGCTCCTGTAAATGATGGGAGGTGCCTGAGCCCTCTCCAACATGGAAACCCCATGGGGTCTCGCGCTGTCTAGACTCTATTGTGAATCTTTGCCCCATCTCCTCCATCCGCCTCGATAAATATTGCACTGATTTGAGGAGGAGTTCCCCGAACTCCTTCCCAGCATCTCTTTCCTCCGCCATTGGTTCCTCTTCCTCTGTGTCCACCACTGGAACGTTGTCTCCTTTCCTGAAAGTGAGCTCTAACTTCCACTCTTGGTCTTTATACTTTCTTCCCCGGTAAGTGATGTAAGGTTTTCCTGCTGGTGTCATAGAAAATCTGCTCCACAGGCTGAGCCAATTCTATGAGCTCTGATACCATTGTAATATCCCAAATGGAAATAAATAGCAATACAAGCACATAAACAAAGACATACAACAACTATAGAAAAATCATAAGGGAAACAAACAATATGGAGAACTCTGAGCCATTTTATTAATACTGAGAAATGGAAATGAGTATAGAGGTGATTAGAATGATGGCACCTCGGCTTGCACTAGGCAAGCGTAGAAATACTCTCAGGAAATGACCCGGAATGACTGCTCCCTCTGGACTACGTTATCTCCCAAACTGCTGGTACTGAAACTGCTGGAATGAACTGTATCTTTTGGGTTTCTCCCCACATCAGAAAATTCTTAAACTTCGGGAATGGCCTCTACTCCCAATACCCAGAAAAGCCCAGAAAGATTTCCAGAAATGGTCGACCCCTGAAAATGGCTCCCTTGAGGCACTACAATATTCCTCAAGGAGGGACGCTAGCTGTAAGTAATCTGCTCCAAATAATGGCCCCTAACTCCTCCAAAATGTTGGAATAGGGAAGGGTTGGCCCCTTTCCCATTATCCTGGGCTGAATCCACCAACAAACCCCCAATCCGGAACCACCTCCTCTCAAGACTGCGTCCTCCCTCTCACTGACTGTGTTGTCTCTCTGAGTGGATGCTCCTCCGATGGTAGCTGCAATTCTCTCTGGAAAAACAAGGATGAAACTCCTCACCCGAGCAGGCACTCAAAGTCCCCCGGGGCTGAGGTTGGGATCTCCGAACGGAGACACCCGGTGTACTGAACAGTACGTGTAGACTTTTCTAAACAACAAGTGTGCTCAATGTCAGAAGAAAATTCTCAAATGTGCATAATCAAAATGAATGAAAATTAGGAGACCCTTCCTCCTTTTGTGCTTGGTGAGCCTTTCCCTCACCTAGGCCCCACCAATCTCTGCACTGTCCCCCTTGGCCCATTCTTTCCAACTCACTCTGCACTGGCTTGGCCCCACGCTGTCTACGCTGCTCCTTTTCCTACGCTGCCACTTGACCACTAGGCCCCACATTGCCAAATAGACATGTCTCTTAAGTGACTTTAGGAAATACTTTTTATTCTAAGTGTGAACTAAGTGTCCCTCTTCACCCACTTTATTTATATTTTAACTCTATAAAGGAAAAATAGTCAAAATTAATATTTCCAATTAGCTATTTCTAATTGGGAATATTACAAAAATACGCACGCAACAAAAAATATCGGATGCCAAGAAGCAATCGAACGTGAATCTCTTCCTGCACTGGGTTACATCTCTTCAAAAATAATTCAATGACGTCTCCAACTGCTGCTCCTAGGCAGAAGAATTTGTCGAAATTCTCAAATATATGCTAGAAAAGCACTCAGCCCCAAGTTCTGATTCCATCAATGTGAGAAATAAAAGCACAAATGAAAATATTTTTGGTTCAACCGAATGCCCAATGAGTATTAACTAATCTGCCCCTCCTTTTCTCAGCATGGTTTTTAAATTTGTACTACTGCTCTCTCAGTTCATCCATATCTACTCGTTATATGTATTTCGGTATTTTCTAAACAATAGACACAAAGAAGGCTTAGCATTTTGTGGAAGCTACCTTCTCTGTTGCTCTTCAGAAACTCAGGCATGTAACAAGGAGTCACCTCCTCAAATATTTTTTGGAATATAATTCAGCAACCAATATTGTTACAAAAGAGTTGAAGAGGCAGTGTAGGGAGGTCTAGGATCATCATTAGGTGGTTGTGTCATAATTGGGGTTATGGTCTAGTGTGTCTTATTCTTCTACATCATTCTATATCATTGTAAAGTGGACCATTTTCCCTAGTACAAGATTCCATTATTCTTTTATTCTTCTATAGGGTGGTAGGGTGGTGGTAGGCTAGTGCATGAAGTCACCAATAGGTTCAAGCCTGTGAAAAATTTAGGGTGGTAGGGTGGTGCTAGGGTGAGTTGTATCTCATTGGGTGTTGGGGCATCCTTTCAATTGACTACTGAAGAATCTCGGGCGTTGGAGCGTCCATCCAGTGGGAGTTGGAGAAGAATACTTTTCTAGATTCTATGAAGTTGTAGCTTTATTTTCAATTGGATTTACATATTAAAGAATTATTAGAAAAGTATTCAGGTGGTTTTTGTCCCGGAGAGGGTTTCCACCTTAAAAACCATGTGCATTTTTATTCCTTTGTTTACCGTTAAAACCCTGCCATTGTACAAACACTGATAATAATTGAAGATTAACTAATTCTTTGAAAAATTAATAATAATACTAATTGAAAGGAATATTGATTCACCCCCCCCCCCCCCCTTCAGTATTTCCAACAATTGGTATCATAACTTGGTTCCTTCAATAACATTTTAACAGCTGGAAGGAGGTCATGGAGCATACCAAGAATGGTGTACCTCTGTTCAGTGAAAATAATTATGCACTTAGGAAAGGAAGAATGGAGGTCTATCTCTTGGCGCAAGGTTACGCAGTATGGGACAATTTTCAAAATGGATTTACATCAACTGCGGATGAACAAGGTAAGAATAGTTTGGTAAATAATGAAAAATCAAAGAATATTATTATCAGTGGACTTATTGAATCTACTTATCATAAGGTTTTGGGTTTTAAAACTGCCAAAAATGTATGGGACAAGCTTGAGAATATATATGCAGGTGACTCAAATGTCAAAGAAGCAAAGCTTCAAAAATCTACAGAGCAAAATTTGAGAAACTCAAAATGAAATAAGATAACGACATTGTTGCATACTTCCAACACATTGATGAAATAAACAACACTCTGGAAGGATTGGGAGAGCCCATTGATGAGAAGACTATTACACGAAAGATTCTTAGAACATTACCAGGGAGATTCAACCCAAAGGTATAGGTCTTAGAATATAATGAAAATCTAAACAAACTCAGCAAAGAGGAATTACATGGAGTTCTCATAGCATATGAAATGAGACTTGATGAACAAGAGGGTACTTCGCATCTAGAAACTACGTTCGATGCATCTAAGAAAACCAATAAGGAGAAACAACCTTCATAGGCATAGACCTGCACCTGCAATTGTGAAGAAAAGGAAGATGATGAAGAAGGTATTTCAGATGGATAATCTGCTTACTTTACGAGAAAACTAAAAATTGGTAAGGGAAAATTCAAGGGTAAACTTCCATTGATATGTTTTGGCTGTGGTGAGGTTGGGAATTTCACAGCAAAATGTCCGAACAGAAGTGATGGCAACTCAAAAGAAAAGAAAGGCTTTAAGAAATTCAATAAGAAAAGAAAAAATAAAGGATTCACAAGGAACTTTCTCTCTAAAGAAGATGTCTCATCATCCAATGATGATAATGACAACGAAGAAAAAGCCAATGATAGAGTATGGTTTATGGACAAGCACATTAAACAAGAGGTAACAAACAACGAAGAAGAATGGTTGACCATAGGAGAATTTTCTAAGGAGACAATCAAGCTTATAAAAGAGCTCAAGGGTGAGAAGATCCATTTCAATACTCTTAAAGAACAAGTTCAAGGTCTCAAAATTGAAGTTGAAGAACACAAATGTATTAAAGAGTCACTTCAAAATAATTTGGAAGAAAGCAAGCAAGAAAGGGAAGCATTAGAAGCCAAAGTAGTCTCGCTGCATAAGGAAGTGAAGAAGGGAAAAATTGTCCAAAATTATGCCAACAACTCAAGGGCATTAGAAGAACTAATCAACAATCAATGATCTTACAACGACAGAACTAGCCTCGATTACAAAGAAGAAGAAGCAGGACCTTCTACAACAAAATACAATGAACCTATGAGATCTGACATGCATGTAGACTGTCAGATGGGAAGATTCAAGAATGTCTTTTGCTAAGAGCACTCCTCAACTAATATTTCCATCCAGGTACTAACATATTTTTCATGGCTATTTTTATTCATGTGGAAAATTTGGTCATAAAGCTATAGAATGTCGCATGTGCCCTAGGAACCAATACAACCACATAACTCAAGGGATCTATTATGAATCTTGTGGCTCAATGAATCATCAATAGATTTCAGAAAATTTAATAAATAAATAATGGAATTAAGGTAAATGTCAAACTGGAGAGAGAAGTAGACTATAGACTTGAAAATCCTCTAGAAGAACTCGCTTTACAAAACAAATGAATGAACATGGAAGAAGAAGAAGATTGATACTGTGCTCCCACTCAAGGCTCAAAACAACAAAGATGTGGTATGTTGGAACAGCGGTTGCTCAACGATATGACTGGAGAGATAGAAGGAAATTTATAATCAAAGAGAAGAAGGATGGAACCGTGTCCTTGGAAAATGATGGACTCTAAATGCTAGAGATTAGGTACCACAATTTGTGAAGAAAGATTTTCCAGCCAAGAATGTTCTATTGGTTGAAAACATGAATCACAATCTGCTTAGTGTTGGAAAAATGTGTGATCAAGGACACACAATACTATTCAACTCCACAAAATGTGAAATCAGGAAAGGCAGGTATGGTGAAATTGTGGCTACATCAAGTCAAGCTCCAAACGAAATATATGTTCTAGATGAAACAACTAAAGCACGTCTACTAGCTAAAGAGGATGATATAATATTTGGTAGCAATGATGATCGACTAAGTAGTAAATTTGCTAGAAAGATGCAAAGTGAGTTCGAGATGTCTTTACTTGGTGAGCTGACATACTTCTTAGGGCTTCAAATATCTCAACAAGAGAAAGGAATATTTATATGTCAACCCAAGTACATCAAGGAAATGCTCAAGAAATTCAAAATGGAAGATTGCAAACCCATCCTTACTGAGATGGTAACATGTTGAAAATTGAGCATAGATGACTCATCTAAGGATGTGGATCAGAGGTTATACATATCTATGATTGGTAGTCTTCTATATGTAATATCCTCATGACCAGATGTTATGCAAGAAGTTGGACAAGTAGAAAGATTCCAAGTAGCACCAAAAGAATCACATATTATTGTTGTCAAAAGAATTCTTCGATATCTAAAGGGAACAACATAATATGGCTTGTGGTATCCCAAGGGTAACAATCTCATTATTCAAGCCTTTACAGATGTAGATTGGGCAGGAAGTGTTGATGATCGCAAGATTACCTGTGAAGCATTTGAATATCTTCGCCAGAAGCTTTGGATTCTCCCAAGTTCTCATTAGATTTTCCTTATTCAGAATATAAAGGGGGAGTGGAAGTGTGTACAGGTCTGCAGGATGGTTGTGTGGCAGGGGGAGTTACCCTTTTCAATTGATGTCAAAGGGGGAGAGAATGTTGTAGGAAGAGGTGTCATGATTGTAGGGGGAGTACTTGTCTTGCCATCAATGCCAAAGGGGGATATTGTTGATCAGTGGTGGTCATTGATGTCAACCCAAGCAGCACCAGGGGCTAACCCGATCATGCATGGTAATTTTTACCTACCAAGTTACTATATTTTGGGTCTAGAGTATTTTTTACGGTTTCTACTTGCCGAGATGTTTTTGTTCATATATGGCATGCCATGTAATTTTTCACGGTTTGAGAGATATTCATGTTTGAAGGTTGTAACCCCAGTTAGTGGACTAAAACCCCATGGGGTTGTGGCATGGGTCATTGAAAAGTCAATAATTAATAATTTTTAAGCTCCTAAAATCCCTCCCACGTTCACTTGTTGAAGACCCTCTCAACCTAAGCATTTATATAAATTGTGATCCTCATATCCTCCTCATGCAAGGATTTTGATACCTGAAACAGGTCATCATGGAATTTACGCTATAAATATTTTTCTACTAAGGCTCAGATGCTGAAATGTTTATGCGGTGAAGCTAAAATCCTGAGGAAGCTCCTGTAAAAATTTCATATCAAGGTGCTCTATATTTTTGGACATATGATCTGTGGAAGTCAATGTTTTTTCAGGCTCCTAAACTTCATCTAAAAGAAGTGACCTTGGGAAAATCGTCATAACTCTCTCTCTGAGTATCAGATTGGAATTATGTAAAAAATGGCAGATATTTCACGGACTGCAGTTTTCTATGTATCAATTTCAGAGTCGAATGAATAAACAATGATACGTGACACACCATACAAGTTAGCTCTACTAAAATAGTCCATAATTAGGGCAGTGTGAGAGATTGGGCATAACTTGCTCTGGAAGAATCCAAATTGGGTCAGAACTATGGCATTGGAAAGAAGTCTCAGAGGAATACTAGAAGACCAAAAATCACATATTGGGGATCTGAAATGACAGAGATACACCAGATTCAATATCGAGCTCCTCGAAGGCAATAAAAATATAGATCATGTGTTGTCAAGGGCTGCAAAGGACCAGAATTTATAGGGCATCAAAGAAAAGCAAGGTGCAGCAGAGGGTAGCATGATAAGAGCAGAAATCAGGGTGCATAACATCAACAAGAAGTTCACCACATGAAGTCTTCAAGTGGGCAACAATGCATACGTCATTATAAAGGTATCATTGTACTAAGTCATTGTAAATGCATCATTGTAAAAATTGTACAAGTGACTATTTGCCAAGAGTTGAAGAGGCAGTGTCATGAGGTCTAGGATCATCATTAGGTGGTTGTGTCATTGTTGGGGTTATGGTCTAGTGCGTATTCTTCTTCTACATCATCCTATATCATTGTAAAGTGGACCATTTTCCTTGGAACGGGAGTCCATTGTTCTTTTATTCTTCTATAGGGTGGTAGGGTGGTGGTAGGCTAGTGCATGAAGTCACCAACAGGTTCAAGCCTGTGAAAAATTCAAGGTGGTAGAGTGGTGCTAGGGTGAGTTGTATCTCATTGGGTGTTGGGGCATCCTTTCAGTTGACTACTTAATTTTCTTGGGCGTTGGAGCTCCCATCCAATGGGAGCTGGAGAAGAATGATTTTCTAGATTCTAGGAAGTTGGAGCTTTATTTTCAATTGGAGTTGAATATTAAAGAATTATTAGAAAATAATTTAGGTGGTTTTTGTCCTGGAGAGGGTCTCCACCTTAAAAACTATGTGTAGTTGTGTTCCTTTTTTTTACTGCTATCATTGTACAAACACTGATAATAATTGAAGATTAACTATTGCTATGAAAGATTAATAATAATATTAATTGAAAGGAATATTGATTCACCCCCCCTCTCAGTATTTCCAACAGTCTCACCCTCGCCCAAAGGTTTGGATATCACAGTGAGGAATCTATAGAGGTAGAGGGTCCCTAAAATATCTATTCAACCAACTTAAGTTGGAGGTAAATTTTAGTGATGTTTGGGACATATAAGATCTAAAAGTAAATTAACAAGAAAATGAAAATTCAACTTCAACTTGAAATATATTTGTTTGTCATGAAATAAAATGTAGCTTTACTTGATGCATCAAACTTAAGATTGTTGTGTGTACTCAATGGTGAATCATAAGAAAATTTGAAGTATGATTTCAAGCTAAATAAACTCAAGTAAAGATCTTTTCATATAAAAAATCCAAATTTGCTATGAAAGTAGATGCTCTTAAAACTTGTTTCAAATCAAAGTGAATAGCTAGTGAAATGAATGAAATGCATCATTGTGTTAATTGGCCAATTAGATGAGATGCATGCAATTTAAAGAGATCAACAAATCACACCACAAGTCCTCTCCAAAAATTAAGAGATTGGGATGCCAATGGGTAAAACCCATGCTCCCAAAATCAGAAATTGTATTGGTTGTTAGAGGTAAGAGACTAGGAAGCCTCCTACAAGCTCAAGGAAAACCTTTACAAATGAAACTTGAGGTCTTAGACTTATCCTTGATGAGAAATTTCTTAAATATAAAGACTCAATAGAAATCTATTTTTTACAAGTGAAAAAGAGAGGCTAAGCCTCCTCAATGTTCATGGCCAAAAGAGAGAAGAATCCACAAAAGGAAATCGACCTTCCTCAAGGAAGCTTCTTAACTTCTCACGACCAAAGGAAAAAGAAACAGTCCTCCTAGTTTGAAATTACAGCTCAAAGGTCCTACAAATTTTTTTTAGTAGTTTCTAGAAGGTGAATCCCACAAGTTGCTACAAGAAAACAAGTTAGAAAAATAAGGCTAGAAAAAACCAACCAAGTGTTAAACAAACAAAATCACAAAATATTACACAATAATCTACAAAGGGCTAGGACAAAGAGAATGAGTAAACTCTCTTTTTTTCTAGCCATGCTTAAGCTCTTTAAATAGCAAAATATGATACAATGAAGCACAATGAAAAGTAAAATATTTTTAAATGATTGCAGACATACAAACTATGTCCAAACGAATCTTTGCAAGACAGTTTTTCATAAGATAAATTATTAAAATCCAAATAACAAATAAGAGTTCCTTTGAAGGTGTTTCAAGAGTGGGTTGGTCTCCCAAAGACTTCCCCTCACGATTGATCCAAAAAAAAAAAAAAATCTACAATACTCAAGGAAAACATTATTCCATGTAGATTTAGATAAGAAAACAATGAATTGAAACTTTTAGAAATTTATTTGAAAATAAACTAGAACTTTCAACATCTAAAGCCTACTTTCAAATGAAATGCTAATATAAGATAGTTTTGCACTAGAAAGTTCACATAAATACATGGAAAATGAAATAACTCAAAGAATAGAAAATATTATATCAATAGCTCACAATGCACCATGCTCCAAAGGAATAACACCCATGAATTGACCCCCAAAGTCTTTTTATTGATATTCTTGAAAAGTGTACAAAGTAGCATCGCTTCCGCAAGCACAATAATTAGTAAACAATATTGAAAATGAGAGCCCAAGGCTCACTTATATAAGAGAATGGAAGCAATTCTCAATGAAGAACCAACTTCCAAGGTGAGAGGGAGGAAATCACAAGGTAAATTCGAATTTGATAAGTGGAGTTCCAATGCCAAGTGTAAAAATCGAATTCTGGCAAGTGGACATCATTTTCTTCTCCCCTCATGTGTCAAATTTGAATTTTATGATTGGATGATAAGTATATATGGGTGGTAACCTATGTGGGGACAATTTCCCACAAACATATCCACTAAATATTCTATCAAATCCTCCCAAATGTGCATTAACTTCACAAATTCGAATTTCCAAGTAACTAGCTCTCATTTAATGTTAGAAATTTGGTTTTATTTGAGCACACATCATTTCCTTGATTTTAGGAGTCCACATCACCTTGGGACTTCACTTTAACTCCTTCATAATTTTCCACCTCATTTCCACAACATTTAGCATGCGTGGATATATATTTTTCTCCATTTATTTAATTTCTAACTTAATTAATTGCCATATTTCTTAATAAACTTAGGAATAGTGGGTTTTGAAGGTTCAAAACACATTTTTAACTCCTCAAAGTGTGTCATAATAGAAAGTTGAGGGTGAAAGGTGTAATTTTGATTATTCATAACCCGTACAACTTCTCTAGAGAACACTTATTACAATTCAATTACAATTTTTGACTTGTGCGAAATATAAAAATTTTAAAAATGACAACTTAGACCTAACAAAATTCCATGAATTTTTTTTTGTGATCTAGTACAGTAATATAAATTGAATCTAGACACTAGAACTCACCCAAGGACTTACCATGAAGTCGTACTTTGACTTTGGGGCAAAATTGGAGGAAAAAATCAATTAATTATTAAGTCTTCATAGGGAGATGATACTTAACCGAATGAAAAAAACCTCCCAGAGTAATACTCACTTGTTGGCAAGGTCCTAGGCTAACTAGGCCTATTACAGATTCAATATTGACTCAAAACTCATTGTTACTAGCATCACTTCTTATAATTCCTCATAAGGCATGGAATTTGGGTGCAAGAGAAAGATGATAAAAGTAGAAGTAGAGTTTAAAAACTATGTTGAATTGATGATACTTGATGATATATGATGGTAAAAGTGTCCTCTGGTTCATCCTTGGGCATGGAGTCTTCACATGATCATCAGGTGCCACTCTAGTGGTCAACATTTGGCTCCATATGGGGATGCATGCTAGATATGAAGTGATAGTGTGCAAGAACCTGGAATCAACATCCACCAACCAAAGATATATATTAGCAATATCCATTCAAAATATCATCGAATAAAATCAAGTACAAAAATGGAAATTTTTTTCTAAGAGCATAATTTATTCACGAAATAAATCTACTTAAACAAAATTTACAAGGAATAAGGTTAGAAATATGATACAAAAATATGCCCCATGGCATCAGATGTCCTCAATGAAGTTCATGTGGAGAACCTGCCTACTTTCAGGCATATCCATGGGTTGTTTTTCTAATGTTCCCTGTCTAATTATAAATATCTTAGGAATTTGATACGTCCCAACAATGTGTTTTACCTGGTCATTAGGTTTACCAAATCCTTTCTGCATTTTTCTTTTCTTCTTAATAGATTGTGATGTTGATGCTGATGCAATAAAAGTATAACTTTATGCTTGATCTCGAAGATGCTCAGATGGAATTCAACAGAAGTATCCAAGACTTATTTGACCTTCCTTTCTCCATTTTGCATCTACTTTGACATGGGTGATGGATCAATCTCATAAGTATAAACTTGATTCCCTTAGTTTCATTTATATCCAGGTCACCTTCAATTAGCCATTTTTCAATGGAATAAATTCCCTCCTCATAATGAGATGAAGCTTGCTTTAAAGGATGGGGAGGCTTATGATTTGTTTCTTTATTCCTTTCCCATTCACCATTTGCCCTAAGATGGAATTTTTGTACTTGTAATATTTCAATTTACTGCAACCTATTCTGAAAAGTGATATGATTAGCCTTCATAAAATTTATTTCCTTAACATGATTTGTTTCCATGGTGATGATTATTTGCACTTGTTTTTCTTTCATGGCGAGCAACCTATTTCTAATAGAGGTCATCTGATCAGAATGATTGACCTCCATGGCCTTTATTATGTGTGCATCATTTAGTATTAATCTTGTTTGAGTTCCATGTTTTTAATGAGTTAAGCATGGTTGAGTTGCACATCCTTAATCGTTTGAGTCGACTCCCTCATGAGATCCTTATCATTCTCATTTTCTTGAGTTTTCGTTTTGATCTTTATTTCATCTTCATATTTTTCTTCAAAGGCATCAATGATTGATTCTATATAATCAAAACTGTTAGCAGGTAAGTCTATGAACCAATCCATAGCATCACCATCTAATGAAAAGATGAAAAGTTTCATTTTAACGTCCTCATGGTTAATATTATGGCACCATTTTCTCACACAAAGGTCAAAATTCCTAAAGTGAGTTTCGGTGCTAATGTCATTGTCACCTAGAAAACTAGGCAACTCATCAATAACCTTAGTGGCTTCATCCATAATAAAATTAGGATAGCTTGGAATGTTAGTAAAATCACAACGGGTGAACAAATAATTCATGATGTCATGCTCACTTGGCCCTGAAAGAGAAAATGGATATCAGAGAGAGGTTCATGTCCAAGATTAGCAAGAATTATATAAGAAGAAGGCTTCAAGAAGAAATCCTTGTAGAAAATGAAATAAGTGGAGTCGCCACCTGAACAAGAATCTAACCCTAAAATCCAACATGAAAAAACTAAAAGTTAGTCAATTTCCCAAGTACAAGAAATATTTTCCTCAGAAACGACGCCAAAAATGTTATCAATTTTCCGCCTACACCTACCTACAAGTTAGTGAGAAAAATATTTAACCCCAAAATGTGTGGTTGGTGGCAAGGAACTCAGAGAAGGGGTTGTCACACTATTACCAACTCTCTTTATTTAAGCTATCTCCTAGGTTAGCTATGGAGTGTGGTCCCTATTGGGTGTGGAGCCTGATTATCTTGTTTATTTTGTATCACAGCGTTGGACCGATGTACCTTAATGGGGTTGCAATGCTACCCGTAATTAAATGCTGCCTGGGGGGTCCAAGGGGGGGTGACTGTGACTTTATGGAGCCCCCCCCCTCCTGGTGGAGGGTTTCGGGGCAGCACCCTCGAAGCTAAAAATAGATGTAAAATTTCCTTGTAAAAGTATAGTGATTTCTAGTCAATCTGGGCTATTCATTAGGTGGTTGATTTGACGATAGAAGTTATGTTTAGTTTAGGGTTTTTTTCCCTAGAGGGAAACCCCTCGCTTTTATGAGGGTATTGTATTGCGACTATGTATTGTATGTATATTCTCAAAGCGAGAAATAGATAGGGAAATTGTGAGAGAGAACAAAGGATATTACAACGGATCTGTTGTAGGTTGTGTCTCTTCATTTTGCTGGATAATAGAAAGGAAGGACTGGCTGTTTGAGGTGGATGTAGCTCAAACTAGGTGAACTACGTATATCTGTGTCTCTTTGGTTTTAAGTGTTTTGTGTGCTTTTGTTTTCTGCATATTTTATGTGTTGCATTGCTCTGTAATATATAATTTTATAATAGTCCCTAAAGAAAAACTAAGTTAAAGATGTGAGTTTTCTAGGAGAGTTGTTAGAGTTAAATAAATTGCTTCTTAATATTTATAAGCAAAAAAGTGATATGAGAAATAACCATCAATACATAAGATAAACATGAAATATATGAAAAACCAGTGCTTTTAGAGTATTTCTCTTAAAATGAAATTGTGTTTGCTTAAACAAATTGAAACGCTTTCAAATGGAAAGCAAAAGTAGTCCTGAAAAAGTGAAACAAGAAACTGTTTGCACAATATATTATAAATGCAAGATACAGGAATGATTTTAAGATAAATAAATTGGTGAATCAAAACATGTGAAGATATCTTACAAAAATAAAAACAATTGGTAATCTGCTTTGGAGAATGTGAATGAGATGATAGAAAAAACTCAAATGTTACACCAAGATAACAACATGAAATTGAATTTGTAACACCAAATAAGGGTACTTGCTAATGAAACAAGATATATCAATCATTCATAAACATAATGACCGTTAAAATGAAAACATGCAATGAAGTTGCAAAAGTAATCAAATTTCCAAGTACCATAGAATTAAACTTGTTTCAAAATTTAAGAGTTTAAAATGCTTGCATCCAAAGTGCTTCTTGAAATAAGATTTGCATGTGAAACTTTAAACCAGCAAGATAGCAAAAAATTTGAGAAATTTGCAAGTAAATGTGATGAGATGGTGCTCTTGGTTTATTTTATTAGTTAGCTCTAAAGCAAGATTACAATTGAACTATAATTGTCAGACCTCACCCTCGCCCAAAGGTTTGGATCTCACAGTGAGGATTCCATAGAGGTAAAGGGTCCTTAAAGTGTCTATTCAACCAATTTAAGTTGGAGGTAAATTTTAGTGATGCTTGGAGCATGTAAGATATAAAATTAAATTAGCAAGAAAATGAAAATTCAACTTCAACTTGAAATATATTTGTTTGTCAAGAAATAAAATGTAGCCTTACCTGATGTATCAAACTTAAGATTGTCGAGTGTGCTCAATGGTGAATCATAAGCAAATATGTGATTTCAAGCTAAATAAACTCAAGTAAATATTCTTGCATATAAAAAATTTGAATTTTCTATGAAAGTAAATGCTCTTAAAACTTGTAGCAAATTAAAGTGAATAGGGAGTGAAATGAATGAAATGCACAGTTGTGTTAATTGACCAATTATATGATATGCATGAAATTTAAAGATATAAAAAAATCACACCATAATTCATCTCCAAAAATGGAGATATTGGGATGCCAATGGGTAAAACCCATGCTCCCAAAATCATAAATTTTATTGGTTGTTAGAGGTAAGAGACTATGAAGCCTCCTACAAGCTCGAGGAAAACCTTAGAAATGAAACTTGAGTTCTTAGACTTATCCTTGATGAGAAATTTCTGCATTATAAAAACTAAATAGAAATCAGATTTTTACAAGTGAAGAAGAGAAGCTAAGCCTCCTCAATGTTCATGGCCAAAATAAAGAGAAGAGCCCACAAAAGGAACTCGGCCTTCCTCAAGGAAGCTTCTTAATTGGCTATGAAGAAAGGAAAAAGAGAGAGTCCTCCTCGTTTGAAATTAGAGCTCAAAGTTCCTAAAACAATTTGGTAGTAGTTTCTTGAAGGTGAATCCCACAAGTTTCTACAAGAAAACAAGTTAGAAAAAGAAGGCTACACAAAACCAACCAAGTGTTAAACAAACAAAATCACAAAATATTGCACAATAATCTATAAAGAGCTAGGCCAAAGAGGATGAGTAAACTCTCCTCTTTGTCTATCCATGCTTAAGCTCTTTAAATATAAAAATATGATCCAATGAAGCACAATTAAAAGTAAATATTTTTAAATGATTGCATGCATACAAACTATGTCCAAATGAATCTTTACAAGACATTTTTTTGTAAGATAAACTATGAAAATCCAAATAAGAAATGAGAGTTCCTTTGAAAGTACTTCAAGAGTAGATTGGTCTCCCAAAGACTTCCCCTCACGCTTGATCCAAAAAGAATTCTTCTACAATACTCAAGTCACACATTAGTCCATGTAGATTTAGATAAGCAAATAATGAATTGAAACTTCTAGAAATTTATTTGAAAATAAACTAGAACTTTCAACCTCTAGAGCCTACTTTCAAATCAAATAGTAATACAAGATAGTTGTGCACTAGCAAGTTCACAAGAATAAATGGAAAATTAAATAAATCAAAGCATAGAAAATATTATACCAATAGCTCCCAATGCACCATGCTCCAAAGGAAGAACACCCATGAATGGATCCCCAAAGTCTTTTTACTCATATTCTTGAAAAGTGTACAAAGTAGAAGCACTTCAGCAATCACAATAGCTAGTAAAAAATATTGCGAATGAGAGTCCAATACTCACTTATATAAGAGAATGGGAGAAAATCTCAATTAAGAATCAAATTCCAATTGGTGAGATGGAGGAAATCAAAAGGCAAATTTGAATTTGATAAGTGGAGCTCCAATGTCAAGTGTAAAAATCAAATTATGATGAGTAGACATCATTTTATTCTTCCCTCACGTGTCAAATTCAAATTTTATGATGGAATGACAAGTGTATATGGGTGGTAACCCAATTGGGGACAATTTCCCACAAAAATATCCACCAAATAATCTTCCAAATCCTTCCAAATGTGCATTAACTTCACAAATTCGAATTTCCAAATAAGCAGCGCTCATTTAATGCCAGAAATTCGATTTTATTTGAGCACATATCATTTCCTTGATTTTAGGAGTCCACATCACCTTGCGACTTCACTTTAACTCCTCCATAATTTTCCACCTCATTTGCACAACATTTAGCATGTGTGGATATTTATTTTTCTCCATTTATTTAATTTTTGACTTAATTAATTGCGAGATTTCCCACTAAACTTAGGAATAGTGGGTTTTGAGGGTTCAAAACACATTTTTAACAGCTCAAAGTGTTTCATAATAGAAATTTGAGGGTGAGAGATGTAATTTTGATTACTCATACCCCATACAACTTCTCTAGATCACACTTATTATAGTTCAATTACAATTTTTGACCTGTGGGAAATCTAAAAAAATAGAAAATGACTACTTAAACCTAACCAAATTCCAGGAAATTTTTTGTGTGATCTAGTATGGTAATATACATTGGATATAGACACTGGGACCCACCCAAGGCCTCACCATCAAGTGGTACTCTGGATTTTGGGTAAAATTGGAGGAAAAAACTCAATTATCTATTAAGCCCTCATAGGGAGATGATAATTAACCGAGTGAAAAAAACATCCCAGAGTAATACTCACTTGTTGGCAAGGTCTCAGGCTACCTAGGCATGTTACAAACTCAATACTGACTCAAAACTCATCATTACTGGCATAACTTATTACAATTCCCTGTAGGGTGTGGAATCTAGGTACAAGAGAAAGATGATGAGAAGTAGAAGTAGAGTTTAAAAACTATGTTGAATTGATGATATTTGATGATATATTATGGTACAAGTGTCCTCTAGTTCATCCTTGGGCATGGGGTCTTCACATAATCATTAGGTGTCACTCTAGTGTTCAATAGTACTTAGCAACAATTTTGCAAAGGATTGAAGGGTTGGAAGAGTGGATTACATACAGGTCAAAATTCTTCTTCTTGGGCCAACGTAGAAGTGGTTTGGGTGGGTCCACGCAACCAATAGAGGAGTATGTTGATTGTGGGGTTTTAACCCAAGTTGGGGTTGTAGAATTGCAAGTGGCCATAAGGATAATTCTTGGAGGTAATTCTCAGCTAATTTTGGAGAGCTTTAGAAGCTACTCTTTAGGCAGAACAAATTAGTCAGCTATTGAGGGTGCTCACATTATTTGGGGCCAATTTTGGAAGGTAGGAATTAGGCCCAACCCTTTCCAGTTTTTTCTAGGTTTATTGAGGAGAGGCCAAGATTAATTTGGCTAGATTTTCTAAGCACACTAGCGACTAAAAAATGAGTCTCTTTCCAGCTAGCAACTATTAGTAATTTTCTCCACTTTGTGGGTTTTCTAGTTTGAAGGATTGGGACAAATTCCCTTCTAGGTATTGTGGGGAAAAATAAGAGGAAGCTACAATGGAAATTTCAAGTAAAACCAGGAATTCTAGTAGGGGATTCGAACTATCTTCAGGTAGCAGCAGTGGCACAATTTCTGGGCTAGCACAATAGCTAATTTCCGAGCACACGTAGGAGGTTGAGGAAAGGAGTTTGGGAGCTGGGTTGTGCTTGGAGTTTGAGGATTTCATCCGGTGAGTAGAGTTCAGTATTTTTGGGGTATTTGGAAGGATTCTTCAACACATTTCTAGACAAGCTGTATTTTCCAGCCAGTTTGAGGAGGACGTGGTATTTGGGGTCGATTTTTGGAGATCAGAACTAGGCCAAACCCTTTCTGGGTTTTGGTGAGTTATTTGTAATAAGCTTGGGACTAATTTTATAGAATTTTCTGAGCACCAGAAGTGGGGCTTCTAGCATCATCTTTCTGGTAGATAATGTAGTTTTCTAGGGCAGCATAGGGCATCATTAAAGCATCTTGTTCTCATATGGGCTTTCTATTTTACCACCTAGTTATTTTCAAGCTTGCCATTGAGGCAAGCCCAGGTGCACCCCTTCCACACCATTGTACTCTTGCTCCAATTATTAATAAAATGGCTCATCTGGTTGGCATTTATAGAGTTTTTGTGGGTGTTTACTGAATGTTCTGAAATTTTGTGTTGTATGTATTGTTTGCTTTGCAATGTCACTGTTAATCCTAATTAGGAACATTATAGTGGTATCAAATCCTTGATAATGGCCCGGTCGTGGGTAACCAACAAGAACATCAGAGATTTGGGTATGAGTGCACAGTGACGAGTGAAACTGTAGACAAATCCATGGCTTTAAAGAAATTCAGTATGCAGAAATTATAAGGTGGAATCAGTTAGGACGATGAGAAGTTAGCCCAGTTGGGGAGGGTGATAGACCAGACCCATCCTCACCCTTATAGCAGAGACACTAGAGGTGCACAGGTCGTGGGGGTGCAGCCAACTACATCATGTGGGGAGAGTCGAGAGAATCAGCGCACCATATCTCTTGGAAAGGAGCATGCAGGACAGGGATAGTTAGAGGGTGAGACCAAGGGACACTTTTACTAGTGGAGACCTAGCCTTAGATATTAGGAGCATGAGGAGGAGGTTGAGCATGATGCTGAGGGGCCCACATGATGGTGAGGAGCACATCGATATAACTGGTGGGGCGCAGGAGTCACCATTGTTAGATACCTTTTCGATAGCCCCAATTGACACCATGGTGGATAGGATATAGTCTACACCCATAGAGCCATCTGTTGAGGAGGAGCCATCCACAGATAAGATGTTGACAGTTGTTGAGGTATTTGAAGTTGTGACTGAGTTTACATGCGATAGATTCCCATGACAGTTTCGTCAATTCTAGGTTGGACTTACAACATTAAGAGAGAAGGCTACGACAATATGAGAGGCCATTCTAGAACAAAACGAGGAGCTAAAGGGCATGAGAGTTGTTTGTGTCGAGTCAGCAGCTCAACTGGCTCTTTTTGGGGAACAGTTGGATTCCCTAATGGTACAAGTAGAGTGCACATTTGAGCAACCCTCTTTAGACATATATAGATGGGGTTTGTAGTGCTAATAGGTTACCTCGGCACATTGGAGAGGGAGAGGCTAAGTCACCTCGACATATTTTATGTGTTGACCAAGCTGATGAGATGAGGGGAAATGAGCTGCGCAGGGTGCAATGTTCGTAGGATGGAGGGCTTGTCTAGTGTACATGGGTTTGTACATGTGATCCCTCTCTTGGGGTTGGATGGAAAGAGATCCTAATTTGGTTCCTAGTGGAGTGGTCTATGGAGATGGTAGTAGACCGATGTGAAGCTCAACAAGAGATTTTAGGAAATGGGGATACTGGAAGCCCAGACTGGCATTGGGATCCAAGTGGGACTACCTATCATTTCTCAGATATGTTGGTTAACCACGACCGTGATGGTACAGTTGAGCGCCCACATTCACTAGGGGAGTTTCAGTCAGCACAACTAGCCAACCAATTTATGGACAAACTCCCTAGGTCATTTTGGTATGATGGTCATACATGGGATCACAAGATGATCAACATACTCTGGCAGGATTTTGTTGGAGGAGGTAGCATTAGCAAGGCAGCAGATAGTGCCTTGTTTGGGGCCGGGGAATCTCTGCGATTAGTTGGGATTCAACGGTCATTGAGGAGCAGCACAGTGGTGGCATCACCACTGGTACATACGAGGATTATTCTCTTGTCTCACGTAGGGAGTATTTGGAGGCAAGGCCCATGCATCATAGGTTATGGTGATACAACAGTGGAGGAGGCGATACCAGTAGGATGTGGGTAAATGCATAATATCTCAGTTTTAGATCCTGGCATTCAGTGGGATGTATGAGGATGAAACGTTGAGCAGTGGTTTGCAGGTGAACATGTAGATGCATGGTGGTGTGCTATGGTGTGCAAGGTTACACCATGGAGTGAGAGGAGGAGTACCATTGGATGCATATCACCCCGTATGGATGGGGGTGTTTTTGAGCATCTAGGGACATCCTTCTCAGCAGATTCAAATATTTGATGGAGTTATCAGCAAGACCAGGATAGAGAGAGGGGCACCCATGGAATTACCTTTTGGTGTTCAGGCGGACTCTTGTTCATACTCATGGGGACTTACATACCTATCGCTCTCCAACATAGCTTATAGTTTTTGAGGGTCAGTTTGCTCCCCCATGGTGCCCTCAATACAGGTAGCAGGACATGGGAGGCTCACCCTAGATGGTTGGATGAGACAAAATGTTTCATGGGTAGGAGGGAGATTCTTCGGCTGAGGAATTTGGTGGGTGCCTGAGATGACAAGCACCAGCTTAGGGATGGCATAGTCTACTACTGAGGGAGCATATGTTCCACCCCTAGGCTCACACTTGGGGAGGTGATCTCGAGGGAGCTTCCTAACACACTTTTGGCAAGGCGGCCTAAGGAGATACATGTGCATGAGGGACAGTGGATGGTATACTTCATCTACAGGAGGGTTTCTAGGCTCCCACTAGTGTCCAGGTGTATCATCAGGAGTTGGGATAGTGGATTTCATTGTATGGGTTGGCAGGTGCAGGGCATATTGGCATGCTTATGAAAGCTTCTTAGCACTTAGGGTATGCCTATGGGAGACATACATGGGTCAGGGATGAGGGTCAGATGGGTTCTAGTAGGTAGCAGTGCTACATCGTGACAACCCTTGGGGAGTGGGAGTTGTGATCTCCCAATATGGTTAGGGTATCCAAGGATCCATTTAGTGAGAGGATCCCTCCACTCATGAATGGGTAGGGTTACGATGGAGGTTGATCCAACTTTTTTCCTGGATGACACATGAAGATTCGTTGAGACCTTCATCACATGGCAAGGCAGGTGGTCGCTCAAGATCGAGGCTAGGCGTGGAGTGGTGCACTCGAGAATTGCAAAGTTTCCCTGGCAGGTTTTTCATAGCGTTGATCGGGACGGATATAGTGGCAGGGCGTTACCAAAGAGGAGGGTCTAGCATGAGCATGTTGAGCAGACAGGCATGACTGAGGTGTCACAATTTCAGCAGGATAGGGCCCTTATGCAAAGGGCAAGGAATTTTTCTGTAGCAGGGTTGAGCAGTTCAACTACCCGTAGAGGTGAGTTGGTTTCTACAGGGGAGGGTCATCCAGATCTTCCATTTGGTTGTAGTGATTCATTGATGGTGTGGGAAACTTTGTGAAAAATCAGTAAACTCAGGATCCTACTACAACAACTGATGGAAATTCTTTTATTTGTTATTTAAATTTAAAAATTATTTACTTTGTTCTACAAGAAAACATTGAAATCCATTCACTACAACCTATACAAATAATATGGTGGAATAAATAAAAGTGTAGAAACAAATCTGAACATACACAGATTACACAACCATTCGACACAGTTATTTTTGGAAAAATGTCCCTGGAAAAACCCAATGTGGGAAAACCGGTGCAGCAGATCTGAGGGTTTATGTTATTATGCAGTAAATTCTGAGTACATGTCTATCATTAACGAAATTGTAAAACCATTCAACAAAACTAATGAAAGAGATCTTGTGAGACACACCTCATTCCTCCACGGGAAACTGGCACTGATCTGCACCAAGGCTGGACTGCGTTATGTTGCCTCTACGCAGTGAGTGCATCACAACTCGGCTGCCTTTCTACCTCTATGCTAGTATACTTGTTGGCTTGGAGACTGAGCGTCTGAAACATCTCTCTAGGGTCTGAGCTGGTGTTGCGCTATCTCTCTGGCATGAAAACGATTTCCCCTCTGCAGCTCTGTGAAGTGATTGTGTAGGCTCTACGTCACTGGCTCTGCGTAATATTGTGGCTCTCTTTGTCTTTGATGTTGTGTACTCTCCAGCTCAAGAAAAATTCCAATCTGTTATTACCGCCCCTCACTGTAATGAAGAATCACTCAGATCTGATCTTCGTTTGAGAACTGCTCTGTCAGAAGAATTAGATCTCTATATTCTATGTGTCTCTCGAATGTGTTTTCTAAATAACCCTTCAAGTCCTTATAATCTTCTCGTTGAAGATTCAACAACCCATATTAGATCTTAATCAACGGATAAGATTAACTTTTGAATTTATCTGTTTCTTCTAGATCATTCACACTCATATTATATTAATACCCTTTAATTACTTTATTTTCCTAAGTTTTAACTTAGGGTCCCTTTAAAACTAATTAATTATTTCTATAGAATATAATTCGAGTGGAATTTCACCAAACACTTCCTAGGTTATTTAGAACACATGTGTCTAAGCCTCTCCAAAAAATACGAGACTTGGAGCACATCCAATGCTACCCCAGATCAAAAAACTTCACCAGTGTGGAAAGATAATCATTAGGAAGATATTGGGGGAGGCTCTAGCAGACGAGGGTTCAATCCCACCAAGATTGGATTTCATCTTCAAGAATCTGCCCTTGAGGTGCACGAGAGAGACTATTCGATAGAGCAGTTTGATAAGGAGATGAACAAAATCTTATACTACCATGATGCTCTACTTAGTGGCAGCATACAGAGGGCGTCGAGAGCTTATGATAAGCTAGACAACGGGTGGAGCAAGGGATTCTCCACGCTGATCAGGATGGCTTGGGATCCTTGCAAGACAGGGAAGAGTTCAGAGATGAATCAGTGGCACACTTGGGACCCTGGTATTGTTGCAGTGACTATTTGGGTTGGCTGATAGAGGGGGTGCTTGTTTGGACATTGTTTGAGGACAAACAATTTTTGGTGGGGAGAAATGTAATGTCCCTAGTTAATTAATATGGTGAAGAAGAAATTCCATTTTTGTAATTTTGACCATCGAGATATATTTTGGCATTAGAGCTTAGTAAAGGTGGATTAGGTGACCCCCCTTGGCTTTTTAGGAAAATAAGGCCTCCAAACATAATAAAAGGTAACAAATCAAATTGCAAGTGGAATGTGGGGGCCACTCCAAAGGGAATTCATACCCCTTAGGAGAGTTAGAACTTGTGGGGAGAAAGAGAAGAGGGAACTCGAATTATGTGGGCCACATGAATGAATAGAGGGGGCAGCAAGATAAATAGAGGTGGAGGGCCTCATTTTGGGAAAATTTTTCTCATTTTATATATGAATTGTTGTTTGCTCAAGTTGTTAGCTGGGTCAACAGAGTGTTGATTAGCACACAAGATTTCCCAGGGGAAATTTCAACTCCTACTTCGATGGACTTCGAGTGCCACCCCAGGATTTTTTCTACATTCTTGGAGTTTTTCCAGAGGGGTTTCACAAGGATATTTGAGTTATTGAGGAGCAGGTTGGGTGTAGTAAAGGACCACACATTCTTGTGGAGAGTGACCTTCATAACATCGTGGGTTCCAGGAATTTAGAGGCATATTCTCTTAGTACCTAGCAACAATTTTGCAGAGTATTGAAGGGTTGGTGGAGTGGATTACATACAAGATGAAATTATTCTTCCTGGGCCAGTGTGGAAGTGGTTTGGTTGGGCCTACGCAACCATTAGAGGAGTGCGTTGATTGTGGGGCTTGAACCGGAGTTGGGGTTGTAGAATTACAGGGGGCATAAGAATAATTCTTGGAGGTAATTATCAATTGATTTTGGAGAGATTTAGAAACTACTCTTCAGGCGGAATGAAATACTCAGTTGTTGAGGGTGCTCACATTATTTGGGGCCAATTTTGGAAGGTTGGAATTAGGCCCAACCCTTTTTGGTTTTATTGAGGAGAGGAAAATATTAATTTGGATGAATTTTCTGAGCACACTAGTCGGCTCAAACAAGGGTCTCTTTACAGCCAACAGTTGCTGGTAATTTGCTCCACTTTTTGGGTTTTTTGGTTTGAAGGATTGGGAAAAATTACCTTATGGATCTTGTGGGTAAAATTAAGAGGAATCTACAATGGAAATTTCAGGGAAAACTGGCCATTCCAGCAGGGGATTTTAACTATCTTTAGGTAGCAGCAGTGGCACAATTTTTGGGCCAGCGCAGAAGCTAATTTCTGGGCACACGTGGGAGGTTGAGAAAAGGAATTTAGGAGTTGTGTTGTGCTAGGAGTTTGAGGAGTTCATTCAGGGAGTGGAGTTCAGCATTTTTGGGGTAACTGGAAGGTTGCTTCAACAAATTTACACATAAGCCGTATTTTCTAGCTAGTTTGAGAAGGGTGTGGTATTTGGAGTCAATTTTCAGAGTTCTGAACTAGGCCAAAAAATTTCTGGGTTTTGGTGGGTTATTTTTGAGGATATTTGGGTTAATTTTATAGAATTTTATGAGCACCAGTAGTGGGGCTTCCAGCAGCATCTTTCTAGCAGATAGTGCAGTTTTCTGCGGCATCATTGGAGAAACTTGTTCTCTAATTTGGGATTTCTATTTTACCACCTAGGTCTTGTCAAGCTTGCCATTGAAGCAAGCCCATGTGCACCCCTTCCACACCATTGTAATCTTGCTCCAATTATTAATAAAATGGCTCAGCTGGTTGGCATTTATGGAGTTTTTTTGGGTGTTTACTGAATGTTTTGAAATTTTGTGTTGTATGTGTTGTTTGCTTTGCAATGTCACTGTTAATCCTAATAAGAATCATTACACAATATTACTTTGCACAACAGAAAACAATAGCGGTGAATCAACTCGTGCACAAGGCACAAATGTTCAAATTTTCAACCAAACTTCATTATATAAACAATCTTTAATACAACAATCTAGGGCCCTTATATCACAGATAATGACCCTTGATATCAACAACAACCATGATAACCAATCAACCCTAGACTAAGTACAACTGACCTACTTTTTGATGTAGCATGCTTAGCGCTTATTATTCCATGTACCTTGAACACTTATGACTTTGCCTTCACTTTCTTCAACTCCTCAATCTTCCTTTATCAGTTAACACAACTCCTTTAGGTCATTGAACATAGTCCCAAAAAAAATTTCCCTCTAGTTGTTGCCATTAGGTTAATTTTGAGGTTTAAAATGGACCTCCTAGGGAATATTATAAAATAATAGTGGAAATAATAAAATAATATTAGATTACATCATCAAATTTTAGATAGAAAAAAGAAAAATTTATTTTGCAACTCGTATTTTAAACTTATCTCCCTATGATTTTACTCAAATTTCAAGCGGGAGCACTCATTAGATGCAAAATTTAATTTCTCTACCAAGGAGTAACCATGTAGCATACTTTTGATGGACCATGCTACACGAAAAATGAGAAATACATGAAAAAAACGTGATTGTAATCACATATTTCATGTATTTCCCATTTTTCATATAGTAGGGTCCATCAAAAGTATGCAACATGGGTACTCCTTTGATGAGGAATTAAATTCCACATCCATTGAGTGCTCCCACATGAAATTTGAGTAAAATCATAGGGAGATAAGTTGAAAATTAGTTTTTTTAAAATATTTTTTACCTTTTTACTACAAAAATGGTGAATAATCCCCCATGGTTGACATCATGATCTTGAATCCCATTAGTTGTTATAAATTTGATTTTGGTTGTAAATTTTTGTTCTGAGACCCATTTTAGACCTCGAAATTTCTCTAATGTTTGTCCTTAAAGGTCTGAAACACTTAGGGTCTTCAATTTGCCCACTAATTGCTCCATTACTACTCCAAAAAAGATAAGTCTTAAAGGATATGGAGGTTTCCCACTTTCCATTGAATATTTCCTCTACAAATCAGCAATCTAGGGCTTGTTCACTAGCCCTCTAGTTGCCCTTTCTTCCCTTCAAAGACCAACCCTAGGCTCCAAATGACCTGCCCTTCTACCAACCTTGTTATCCTTCACAAATGCTGAACTTAGGGCTTGGTAGACACCTTATAATAGCCCTCCAACTGTACTTAATATGTCAACAAATTTTTTCCAACAAGACTACATCAACCTAGAAACAAGCATAACCCATGGAAGACACATATCTCTGGAAAAGGACATCACAAACTACCACAATACTTCACTTTGTGCATGCTTCAAGTTTGAGGTATTTTTTCCTTCATTATAGCACCAAAACAACCCTTTGTCTTGGCCTCAAAACCTTGAAATCTCTATATTTAACCCTGTTTACCAATCCTTCATTCCTGCTATATTGCTTGGCCTTTCCTAGTTGTTTGGTCCTCTAAAACAATATTTTTGGCCTCCAAACAAGGTGCTTCAGGGTTTCAATCCTACTTAAAATCAACACAAAAAACTCAGCTCTGTTCCAAGAATATTCAAGCCCAAACGCATGCCCTAGTTTTCTCCTCTTCCACTCGGCCTGCTCTCTACCAAACTCGGCCTCCAAACAATTACAAGAAAGACACAACCGTCTCCCTCTCAAATCCTCCAAAGGTCTGTGACCAAATCAAATATGTTCTTCCCCTATGACAGGTTGCTCATGTGATGTGCCAAATGACTTCTCTTGTCCCTTTATTTCTATGCTTCTAAGGTGTAATGTCCAGCATGTTACCACTCAAACTAGCAGGGGACCTAAAGGGGAAAATTCTAGGCCAAGGGAAACTATGGAGACTTATTTCACTGTCACCTTAGCTAAGGCTCCCTACTCTTTATGTACTTTCACCGATGGGAGGAGACCCTATATAGAGAGTCACTTATGAAGGATAGATCAACAACTGGATATGAAATGACCTCAATGAATTTCTAGGATAGGGGGTTGAGGATTAAAGGGCTAGGTTAAGGGAATGTGACTTGTAAAGCAATTTCCCAATCCCTAAAATCCTTACAAAAATTTGATTCCCGAGTTTCCTTTGAAGAATTGTCTTTGACAAGAAATGGGACCACATGGGGCCAAGTGGACCCAACCTAAGTTAAGGGGAGGGAATTTAGCAACCAATGATGCTCTTAATATAAAAAATGATGGGAAGAGGATCAAAGAAATAATTTTCACTTAAAGGTGCCAAAATTATCCAATGAGGTACTAGCCTACGGAACACCAGGGAAAATTTCTATCTTAGGGCTAGGGCTTGGGATATCTCACAATCCCACCATCGAAATTTCTTCAAATTTGGAGGAGACCTTGATGACACACCAATGAAAGAGAGGCCAGGAGATCAAACTTTTTATATGGAAAATTTGTTGGGAAAATAATGCCCTAGGTGGCCAAACATGGCTAGACCTAGAGAGAAGGAAAAAGGTGAAGAAAGAAGGGATTTAAGGTGATCAAATTATGGTGTATCAGTGCCTAATTCCTTTGGGAATATGGAGTCAATAAGAATGATGAGAATGGATTTCGTTTCTAGTTCAAGGAGGTTCTAAGGACAACTTTGTTTGGCATTAGGGAAAAGAGAGTGACCTTAAAGCATTTATACTTCATTTGCAAATCAATATGACTTATCAAGATAACTTCGGTCTCTAGGAAAATTTGTTCAACAAACATGGCCCATACATAGAGATATCATATATATAAACATAATTCCACAATTAAGTAGTAAATGCATGCAACAATTAGCCCTAAAATAGAAAAAATCCCATGATCAATGTATGTGACAAAGTAAAATAAAATAGCATCAAATTTTTACTTACATGTAAGAGAATACATCCAACCATCAATAAATTTTCCAATTAAGAAGCTCCAAGATAGGACAATGCAATCCAAACATCAAAATTCATCCATACTTCAACTTCTTCCACCAAAAATGAAATGCGAAAATCTCAAGAGAGAGAATGATCCAATCCAAGTGATGATACAAAATGAATTCATGTCACTCCTATTTATAAACTTCTTAGGATTTCAAATTACCTAATTGGGCCTACATTAGCCCCTAAAGTAAAAATATGTGCAAATAACTAACTTTTAGTGACAAGCCCGCCAAACTAGCTTATAAATAAAATAATAGGTCTCTCAAGGGGTCAAATGATAAACAACGCATGTCATTGGGCCCTTCAAGAGGCCCGTTGAGGTCCATAAGTGCCATAATTATGAGCAAGACCATAAAAAGTGATGGAAAAGGGGGTGGCCCCTTGTTCTCAAAACAATAAACTTGTGGTGCTCCTAGTGGGTGTGGGGACACACCAATAACATCATGGGTCTCCAAGTAAGTCGAAGATGCATGTAGACCATCTGTAAGGGATCAAATGATGGAATAAATGATGTTACATCAGTGTACAAGTCCTGGGTCACCTACCAAGTGTATGGTGTAGTAGTGGGGCCGGTTGGGCATGGTGTACTAGGGGCATCTTCCTCATCCAATAGCTGGGTCTCAAGAAATATTTGAACATCTCTAGGGATCCATGGAGTGTTTTCTACTATTGTGGATGCCCATGGCTCTCTACAAACACCCTACATGTGCCAATATAGCACTCTGGGAAGTTAGGACCCTATATAGGGAGACTAAACTTAGAATGGACACCATCTACAATCATGAATAAAATCCAATGCATCCCCTAGCCTTCCAGCACAACAAGTTATTAAAGTAATCGGGTAAAAGAGATTACAAACTATGGAAAACATGTGAAAAAACTATAATGGCATGTCATTCCATAGTGGGCTTTGGCATGTGCTAATGTCCCCAAGCTCCAAAGGGGGTTAACCAAGTACCTTATTAGGTGGTTTCCACCTTTAGAGCGGATAGTATGTCTAAGGTACATCCCTCAAATGGTGGTTCCATGTGAGAAAGAGGTGAATGGAATAGGGGATAAAAGGGGCAATCATGGGCCACATATCAGGGTACATGGGTAGCTAGAAGAAGGGAATGTTGTATTTCCACGATCTTGGGTCTAGGTTAGAATCTTAGAATATCTGATGCTACCGAACCAAGAATCTCAACAAGAACTACTTTGCATAGCGGAAAATATAAAGTAGTAAATCACACATGCACAAGTATACACAATTGTTAACAAATATTGTACAATACTGTACAACCTAATCTTTGTTATATTAAACCAATTTGAAGAGTGACAAAAGTAAATGGTATACACGATACAATGGAAATCTTCATTGCAGCTTCTATGTCGTATCTTGTCTTTTCGGTCCTTTTCTTCCGTACTACTCTCTAGTCGCCCCTTAGTCCTTTAAGGGACAACACATAGAGACTGTGGGAAGGATGACACCTAACACTGCTACAAGTCACTTCTGTTGTATGTACACCGGCTAATCCAATCTATTCTCTAGGATGGCCAATACCTGAAATCTAATCTGCCAATATAGCAATCACTTTTGTCCATCAAAGTGTTGCACATTAAGCTCCAACCTTAACCCAATCACACTGAAACCAATGTCCTTCTTGTATACTTCTCTAGGGCTACTTTCGGTAGCCAATACACTGCCCTCCACCAGTCCAGTGGCACCCAACACTTATTGTAGGAACTGCTCTTATAAAGGCTTTTAATCACCAAATCAAGCCTTCAAATTGGCTCCCACAGGATACAATAACTCAGAGCCACAAATGATCCCAAAATCACGGATCCAACAAAAGTCACTAAGGCTCCAAATATGTTGTGTCTCTATTGTTATAACCATGTCTTGGTTAGGGCATTATGTCATGTTGCATTAGCCCTAAAACATACAGCCAAAAACCTTCGAACATTGTGTCTTGGTAACTCCTTTTTGCTTTCATCCTTGTAGGTTATAGGGCTAAAACCAACCCCTATACACACCCAAAAACCCACTACTTAGGGCTCAACCTCCATAAAATTATTCCTATGCAATACATTTCCCAAACAATGTTTAACATTGCCTTAATTCAGTCACAACATGCTTGTTTCTTCCCTCTTCTAACTCCGCCCTACTTCGGGATGAGGCAACCTCCACGCAGTCACAAAAAGGCTCCCCAAACAACCCTTTTCTTCCTCACTGGTCTACTTCCTTTCCTTCGGCCAAACATAGGTAACTCTCGTCTCTTCCACACTGGAATGTCTTCTACTTGTGTCCAAAACTAAGGTATGTATGTTGAGTTCCTTTTCTCCTCCAACTAGCTCTTGTGTTGCACTTGGATGTCTTAAATGACTCTTCATCGCCTTATTTTTATACACATAAGAAGGGCTCCATGAATTAGTGAAGATTCATGTCTATTGGATGAATTCTCCTCAAGCCTACAAGACTTGACTATCCAAACATTAATTGACAACTTCAAAATTCATATCTTAAGTTCTAGAGCTCTAATTTGAGTGATATTTGAAGCGTTGGATTCACCACACCATCCTCTATCACCTCAAATTTTATCATGCTCAAATTATTTATGCTTTCATCCAAAATCTCGATGGGTGAAAAACCACAAGCTTGGGTGCCAAGGCCACAAGTGATTTTTGTGGCACTTTTCCCTCCAAACCCTGAACCCTAGGTATTGGAGTACCTCCCAAGCTACTCAAAAATCAACAAGGAAAGCCACACCTAGGTATATAAGGTACATGAGGGAGAAATCATGGTACATGAGGTGCCTTGACCTTGATTTTTCCACCCTTTTTTATATGCCTTTTTCCTTTTATGATTTCTCTTTGATTAAATACTCTGGGATCAAAGGATATAAAGAGCATATGTGTAAGATATAACAGTGTATAGCCCCTTTTAGGTAAGGCAGTTCATTTCCCACTAGGGGTTGGGACAATCATGGGTTCATTTCCCACTAGGGATTGGGAAAATCATGGGTTTCTGAATGATAAAGGAGGCTCATCTAGGGCCTATGGAACTAGGGTGATGGCCATGGGTTGGGGTAGAGCTCATGCATTGGATTTATACCACGTGCTAAATATGTTTGTCCCGACCATCTTTTGCATCTTGTGGTACATTTTCTTGTTGTGTGTGGCCATTTATGATTTCACTTTTTATTTTTAGCTGCTTCAACCTCTGGGGCATCGTTCAAAGCTTGACCCAAGGTGGGGGCAAGGGAAAGGGGAGGCTAACCTTATGTGGAATCAATGATGAAATGTGTACCTAGGTGGGAAAGATGATGAGTAGGGTTATAATGCATGGAAGGAAAGTGATATATGTGGATGAGGGAGTGGGACTAAGCAACCAAAATTAAATTTTCCCAAGTAGTACCACCTTAAAACCAAATGATCAGTAAAAGAGATCCCGTGAGACTAATATCCAAGGGTAACATCCAAAAGAGGTCAAGGGGACAGAAGCAAAACTAATCCCACTCTTTCCGTTGAATCCCCCCATCAATCCATGCCCAAAAGTGTTCATTATAAGAAAAATAAATACTCAATTACCAAATGAAAAGACATACCTTCAGGATCCATAGCCCCACCTTAAAACATATGATCATGAAAGATGGGTGAGAGATCACATGGATGGTTTAGGTGGTGGAGAAATGGCACAATGAGCTAGTTGGTGGCTGCCAACTAAGGACCATCTTGGAGAAAAAATTTCTCCTAGGGATATCACCCACGAAGTGGTGGGTAACATTTGGCTCCAACTAGGACGTGATCTCTCGAAGAAGTGGGTGAAGCTACTCGAATCGGGAGGTCATGAGAACACCAACAATCTGTTGGTCACAGCAGACCTGTTACATGAATGTATCAACAACTAAACCCACTGGGAAACATTTTTTCATGGTGTCCTATGATGACCCATGCTTAATGTTAGGCCATAAAATAAACAAGTAATAAAAATATGCAAACTTTGATTTAAATGCAACTAATCTACCATGATAAAAATCATATTACATCAATTTTGATGCCGAAAATCATCATGCAATGCATCCTACTTTAATGTGTTGTGATGTTCCAAGATAGGAAAAACAATTATATGCAAGAAAATAACAAATTTCCACCACATAAATTTTGAAACAATTTAATAAGCACCCAAAAAATTAGAAATATGGAAGAAGCAAAGACATTTTATTATAGAATGGAGCAAGAGTACAAATATATGGAAGAAATGCACCTAGGATTGCCTTTTTGGTAAAAGGAGCAAAGTCTGGGTGAAACAATGATAAAATAGAAACTGTCCAAATACTACTTTGCGTTGTCCCAACAGTTTTGCACTATCTGCTGCAAAGGAATGGTTGAAAACCCCACCTCTGGTGCTCAGAAAATTCTGCAAAATTATCTCTAGGCTCCTCAAGCCAACCCCACCAAAACCTAGAAATAGTTTGGCCAAATCTTGACCTCCCAAAATCAACTTGTAAAGGCCCTACACTCTCCAGTAGCTGATGAAGCACACATTCTGCTCAGACACCAGCAAAATCCTCTACAAACACTCCAAAATTGAAGCAATAAACTCCACCAATACTTCCCTTATTTCTCTCAGCAAGAAATAATCCCAATGGTTGAGACTCTATCTCTCACGTGTGCCCAACTTATCTCCTCTGCATTAGCCCCAGACACTAAAAAATAAATCCAAAATAATGTTTCCACTTCCATCGCTCAAACTTAACCAATAGCTAAAAAATCTACTGAGACTTCTCCTCCAAAATTCTCCTGGAAATAGACCTTTGGAATAATGTTGTAATGGCCACACAATATCCACTACTCCATCCTCGAGAAATATGCACTGCTGGGGAAAACTGAATGAAAATGTTGTAAATATCTCTATGAAACTCCTTCATATGACAATGGATGAACCTCTATGGGGTGGCACTCGAAGTACCCCGAAGAATGGGTGAGTTCGCTGCTTGGAAAATTTTTGCTAAACAAGTGATTCGGCTAAACAACTCGAGCAACAGAAATAAAATCGATAAGCCAAGAATGTAAAATGAAGTGAGCTTCCTTCCTTTTATGACTTTCGTGGAGCATTTCTTCCCGCCTTTTCTTCCTTTGTGTGTCCCTCACCAAGCCTACACTTTCTTACTCATGCATTTCGAACTGGTGGCTTAAGGAGTGTGTATTTCTTATGTGGGTGTGTTACACAACATTTTGTCACCGTCCCTGCAATCCCTCGCCCCACATATTGGAGGGTCATTCCCATGACTTGTGAGCAGTGTCATACTTTGAAAACACCTTCTTTGCATCCTTCTGCATAAGGACATCATTTCTCCTGTTGGACATTTCCTCAAAAAAGTACACAAAACCTATGTTTTGGCCTTGGCACGGGTATCCAGTTCACCCCTCGCGCCGATGTGGAAGATTTTCACTAGAGCCCATGCCACTTGGAGCTTTGTCTCAGTACAGTGCTCGTGCCAAGCTGTTTTAGGAATGTTTTTTAAAAATTAAAGGTGGAAGTTTCCTTCTAACCACCTCAGGGATGAGTCACTAGAAGTGGTTAAGTTGATTAGCCACGGATCTCCCTCTTTAGGCAGTGGTTTCCACCTCCCATGGAACACTCCTTGAAGATAGGCCTCCCTTACATAATTATAGGGATCATAACCTCTCCCTCTCCCTCTATAAAAACAGGCCTTCTCCCTTTATGAAAGCTAGATGAACTTGGAGAATAATACTATAGCTAAGTAATTGCTATTGAGAAGGTTGAACCAAGGAGAACTCCATAGAGAGAGTCCCGTCCGAATTCCTGACGAGCCTTTGTGAGAGACGCTCCGCTCGAACCCTGTTGGAGGAGACTGCAACGTCGAAGCTTGGTTGTACTCTTCCTTTCATTTATTAATATACTCGACTATGGTGTTGGTTCCATCATTTTGTTATGTCGTTTATTTAATGCAATTGATTTATTCCTCTTTGAATGACTAATAGTTACGAATGTGAATTAGTATGTTGTATATTGTCGTTTTTTCTTATGTGTGTGCAGGTGTTCGAGCGTGAAAGCGAGCAGATCTTGATCTGTCAAACCAGGAGCGAGAGGCAACCACTCTTTTTGGTGACAAAAATAGCATAAGACCTCTGGTAAGTCATCTACTGAATCTTCATCCATTCGTTAACTAGGAATCAATATTATAGCTTGTTTTGTTTTTTGCTAGACCCACCCTAGGGCTAGTGGGATTGCCTCTATCCACAGAGGGGATTTACCTCACCAACAGGGTGGTCCCCACATTTCACCAATAAAAGAAAAAAATAAAATTAACTTTCTTCTAACTCCTAAGTATTCTAATAAAAATCAAATGGGCCCCGACTTCACCAAAATTGGCCCCCAAAATGTTGAAATAAATCTTGTTCCAAAATAATTTAGGAAGGGAAATTACAGTCCTCTCCTCCCAAATGTTGTTTTTCCCCAAGAAACTTCAATTTTGGATGCTCAAATATGTGTTCACTCTCCCAGGTGGCATCCTCATCCGGAAATCTCTTCTGTCGCACCAAGTATTCTTTGATCATTCTGCTCCTGAGCTTCCTCTCCCTAGTCTCCAGGATGGCCTCTGGTTCCAAAACTAGATGCCCCTCATCATCAAGCAAAGGCAACTCCATAGCTGCTATAACCTTCTTCCCCAACACCCTATTTAGATATGAAACATGAAAAATATTGTGGATATTTATCCCTGGTGGAAACTCCAACTCATAAGCTACCTCTCCAACCCTCTTGACCACCCTGTAAGGTCCATAAAATCATGGTTGCAGCTTCTCATCCCCCTTCTGTTTCAAAGTGAACTGTCAATATGGATGCAATCGTAGGAACACCAAGTCACCATTCTCAAAATGTATCTCAACCCATTTCCTATCATCATATAAATTTTTCTAGTTTTGAGCTGACAACAAATTATCCTTAAGAGCCTTGAGGATGTCTTGGCTCTCTTGGATCCAATATTTTGCCTTTGGTGCCCTATTGTCTCCAAAAATGATGTCAGCAAATGACAAAGCGTCATAACCATATAGAGCATAGAAAGGAGACATACCGATGGACATAGGATGTGTGGTGTTGTAGCTATACTCTCCCAAGTGCAGCCAACTAATCCATGCCTTCTGCTACCTGGCCACATAGCTCTTGAGATAAAACTCTAGCCACTTTTTTACCCTCTCTTTTGAGTTGTCATTATGTGGATGGTAACTAGTGCTCGCGGTGAGCTCTATGCCCACTAGCCTAAAAATCTCCTGCCAAAATCCCCCCATAAATCGGTTGTCTCTATCACTGACTATAGTCTTAGGGAGTCCATGTAGGCGGAAGACCTATCTAAAGAACAAATATGCTACTTGAGAAATTGAATACCATGTTGGAATGGAAAAATAAATGTGCATACTTGGTCAACTGGTCGACCACCACATAAATAAAATCCTTCCCATGCACTATGGGAAGTCCTGTGATAAAGTCCATAGAGATACTCTCCCATTTCCACTCAGGAATGGGGAGAGGCCACAATAATCTTGTTGGGTGAGTCAATTCCCCCTTGTTCCTCTAAAAAACCTCACATTCTTGAACATATATCAACACGTCCCCCATGAGGCCATTCCATATGAAACGCTCTCTCACAACCATGTATGTCTTCTTGAACCCCTAATGCCTTGACAATGGAGAATTTTGAGTTGCATGAAGTATTCTCTCCCTCAACCGTGAGCCCAAAACTAGAAATATGATCCCCTTGTAGTAGCTAATATCGGCCATCACCCGGTAGCACTCATATATGTGAATTACCTCCAAGATCTCACATGCCCGTCGATCCTTGGAGTACTAAACTAACAACTGTGCCTTCGAATCATGGAAAATTCTCATGACTGAAAGTCATGCCGGTCTCCTGGATAATGCATCGATGACCACATTGTGCTTCCCCTGAAAATACTTAATATCAAAATCATAGGCCTACACCTTGCTGACCCACCTCTATTGCATGTCATTGAGGCCTTGCTGCCCCATGAAGTGGCGAAGAATGTTATGATATGTCTTCACCTGAAACAGGTTACCCACCAAATACTACCGAAACTTGGCCAATGCATGCATTATGGCCTATAACTCCTTGTAGTATATGGAATATGACCTCTCATGCGGTAAGATATTTCCACTCTCAAAAGAAATTGGGTGCCCATCTTGGGACAAGACTGCCCCAATCCCCTCACCCGATGTATCACACTCCAAAGTCGTAAAGACTGCGTAAATTTCGAGAGTACCAATACTGGGAAACTACTCATCACCTTCTCGAGGCGATCAAAAGTTGCATGAGCTCCATCTCTCCATGCAAAAGCCCCTTTATTGGTGAAAATGCCCAAGAACCCCCTCAACGTTGTCAAATCTCTAGGTACTGGCCAATCTTGAATGGCCCTGATATTCTCCTCATTTACCTTGACCCCATTTGCACCAATAATGTGTCCCAAGTAAAGCATCTCTGTTAACCCAAATTCACACTTGGACACCTTGGCATATAACTGTTGCTCCTCCAGAATGCATAACATCGTCTCTAATTATTGTAGGTGCTCCTCCCACATCTTGTTGTAGATCAGGATGTCATCAAAGAAAACCAACACAAATCTCCTCAACTTTCCCCTGAACACATGGTTCATGCATGACTGGAAAGTGGCAAGGATGTTGGTCAACCCAAAAGGCATGAATGGGAACTCGAAATTCCCATAATGACACCTTACTACAAGGAAAATTCCTTCTAGTGGAGGTTATAAAGGAGGTTTTTAGTGTTATAAAATTGGCCAAAATTGCCAAAAAAAAGTTGCTACAACATCTGTTTTCGGTAACGGAGGTTTTGGTGGAGCTTCTAACGGAATTTCAACACAAATAAAAAGCGGTCGAAGATTGTTACACATGTTTTTCTCATTGGTGCACGCCTCAGGTGTGAACACACCGATGTGTTTTACCATGTACGCACTGGTACTATAAACATACCAATCACCGGGATGGAAAACAAATTTCGGACGCCCCAATGCGATTAGCAATGTATCAGTGTGTGTCACCCAACAAGACGCACCGGGCCGATGGAAGGTGCATTCACCGGGCCGTTAAGGTGTTAAACTGCATTGGGTCGTTAAGTTATAAAAATGCATCGGCACATTAAAGGCAAACCGTACTGGTACATGAAATTCCTATCGGACCACTCGGGTGGTAGTCGTCAATAAAGTGCACCGAGCATTCTAATTGGTATTGGTATTTGTGCAATGCCCATAGGTCATAGAAATGCATCGGTGCACATTATAATACAAACGCACCGGTGCGCAGTAACTAAAACGCACCAATGTTCATTTTGTATTTTTTAGAAACATCAACCTGTGACAATGCAATTATTGTGAATTTTTAAAATTCGATATTCATCAAAAATCGACAGATATGTTATAATAGTATTCATATCAATTAAATTTTTATTATTGTATTTGAATGCGATGTTTGGATTAATTTTTTATATCATTTCATCAGATTTTGTATCTCTTCATTATAATATATAATCAATGGTGTAACATTTCACATCGACAATGGAGAACACAATAGAATAAATTAAAACATTTAAATTTGTAAAATATCTTTCGGTAATAATCACATGCAATGGAACATTAAATGACAAGAAAGTTGCCAATTAATTAAAGGTGGTTCATCATCAGACGCATCGAATTTATGATGAAATCTACACCGCTGGTTCGAAACGCGTCGACAATGTTCCATTGCATGTGATTATTACCGAAAGATATTTTACAAATTTATATGATGGATCACAAAAGGGTAGATTCTAAAAAAATTAAAACATATTTAATTATATATATATGAATAAGATAGTATTTTTCATACAAAATGGGACAGTTATTGGTATTCCTTTGTCTTTCAATTGGGACACTATGTTCATTACCTTAAAAAAAATGTCTGATTTCACACACAAATATTTCAAAAAATACAACGCCTTGCTTTGATATCCAAATATATTGATCATCATTCTTCGCTGGAACTTTTTCACTGCTCGGGCTACTTCCATGACTTGGGTTATTTGGAGGAATGTTTTGTTCACTGTGTTGATTACTTTCTTCTTCTTCAAGTTCCATCTGCAAACATAAAATTAAAGTGTAATGAGTGTATATACATTGGCGAGAATAATGAAAATTGAAATCTTAAATAATATACATCAATGTAAATAAAAAATAAATGTACCATATAAATAATTGACTCATGAACTATACACATTCTTTCAAACCAAATTTCATGCCATCTCTCAAAAAGTCATTTGCTAGTGTAGTTCCATACTTTGTTTCTTGCAAATTGTATACCCCATAACAAATCATAGATTTAATATAAAAGATTTTATTTTTTTCTATTAATTATAGACAGAGCTAAGTAAAACAAGATAGATGCTAACAAATTCCACAATTAATTTATGATATACCAAAATATAATGACAAACCATATTTAACACAATGTCAATTGATTCTTCTGATGGTTCTTCTTTGTATGTTAGCACATGCTTGAAGACATTCAATGATGATTGTTGTAAAACAACTTAAAATATACAAAAATGAAATCTAGAAGTTGTTATAAGGAAGTAACAATTACTCACAAACATAGATATCAACCCTTTTCTTCCTTGTCGTCCTGTTTTATGTGTTGAATGGGTTCCATTTTCTTTTCTTTTCTGCAAGAAAATACTTGAAAATTAATATTTAATGCTAAATTGTTTTATTGTACATAATCGAAAAATTCAATGACTACATATTACATTTGAAGCACGTTGTTGTTGAGATGGTTCCGCATGAGATGAAATTATGTCCATTTATTTGACCATATCCTTGTACACCTTATTGGACATTCCTATTGGCATATTTCTGATATCAGGTCGTTCATCCTTTGAGATTTTCATAATCTTCCTGAAAATGTAACATGACAATAAACTATTTAATTTTTATATTGATATATGAAAAGTAAATATAACAAAAGTGAGATTTATAAATTATTGCTTTCTAGTAATATATACATATAATTCAAGAAAAACATTTAAAGGAATACTACTCTTTCATTCCTTCTTTTTCGTTGTTGTACATTTTTGCTATTAAAAGTCTGACATGTCTCATTGATCAATTCTCTGGAAACTCATCCTGTAGTTTAAATAAAATTTGGCTATTGAAATCATTGGATTTATTTTTTTATTGTAAGTGGAAAGAACGTCTATACATTCATTCCACTAGATCTCTCAAAGTTTTGTAAGTCCCCCCCCCCTTTTGTTAACCTCCAACACCACTCTAGATGAGCTAAGGAGCAATTCATTTTCTTTTGCATATTCTATTTTTTTTTGTTCTTCGAACAACATTCCTTTTATTTGCTATTGGTCCTTGTAGAAAATTAAACATATGTGAATTAATAGCTTATTTGAGACATGTTATCTAAAATTTTTTCAGTATATTATTAATAAAAATTCAAAAAAGAAACTCATATTGGATCGATAGTTTTTTTCATTCACCTGATTCATCCTTCTACATTTTTTCTATCAAGATTTTACGCTCTTCTGGTATTAGATTAGAAATAATATTATCGAGCTTCATCATTTTGTGGCTCTGCATGATACACAGTAAACAATACATATTAGTTAAGCTTACATATAGTTCAAAAATAATAATTTTTGTAAAGAATTTACAAATAACTTGTATTTTTTTCTATTCTCGATATGCTATCAGTATTTTTGTTACTGGAACTCTTGGCAGCCATTTGTTTATCAATATGAAACATGTGCCATACCATTCATTAATATATTTTATAAATAAATCACATACCTTTCAGGTTAAAAATAAAAAAAATAAAAATCAAGAAAACGGCGGACCTTTCCCAAAGTATGCACCGAACGCGGCATGATAGGTTCTTATGTACGCACCGCCAATACAGTAGAAACATCGTATGATGCTCTTTGTCAACAAGGAGACCCGGTGCGTTATTTGTTAACCAGTGCATTGATTAACACAAACATAAATTGCTAAAAAAATATTTTATCTAATAGTGTTTTTTGTTAGTACGTGGCCAATGTGCTATACTACAATAGTGCACCGATGCGTTATTTTAAATAGGGCGCACCAATTAAAAAAAATCGGTTTCTTTTTAAATCGTGCAAGGGACAACATGGATTTGGATCCGACTTTGCAAGTGGTATCACAGGTTAGATGTCATATGCCTATATATATAGTAATACAAACCCTATAAATATAAAATGAAAAGCCCTAATTTTGAAGTCACATAAACAAGAGGAAGCAAGGGTTTAACGTAAGAATGGATTTTTTTTGTTTTTTTTTTTCTTCTGAAAATGCACAGTAAAATTTAAAATTTTTACTATGCATGTATTAAACCCAACAGAAACTGTCAAAAAAATAATTATTAGAGTAAAATTTAACAATTTTACTATACTACAGGGTTTTTGTGCGAATCCCCAGATGTTTCAAGTTTTGATTCTCTGAATAGTGCTGTTGTTCGAAAATATTTTGCTGCTCCATAGTGCTCTCGTGCTCTCTTGTTCCAACTATGTATATCGTACAAATCCCTCCCTGATTTTTTTTTCAAAAATGATGAAATAATGAATAGCTTTTACTATTTAAAGAATTTTTTATGAAATTAGATTTCTGAAAATAATTTTCTGCCCATTTTTCAATTTACCGCTTTTTTCACTTAAAAAAATAAAGTTGTGCTTTTTTTATTTCCGCATTTTTGGTGCGTTTGTTAACTAACATCACCAGTGCGTCAGTTAATAAAACCGCACCAGTGTGCAGTAACTAAAATGCACCAGTGCGGTTAACAGTACATTAACACCGATAACAATAAGTCCATTTTAAGGCACTAGAATTACTTTTAAGTATATTATACACTGAAATTTATTGTTGATTTTGCTCAAATGTAGGGAGAAATATCATAATTATATCAAATGGACAATTCTTCAAAATCCAGCTCGTTCCATAATATTTCTCAAAGTCCATCGCGAAGTTCTCCTTATCCATCTCCAAACATAATTACTTCAGATTTTATTTATAGTTTCATTATCTAATTGAATTTATTTTTTGTATCCATGTCAATCAGCTGAATACAATTAATGTATACAAATTTGCAGGTTCATGCATATTTAGAATCGAGTTCAAATGCACAAAATATTCAAACAACTCCAAAACGTCGAAAGCTCTTATCAGGAGCATCATACTGCAAGGTGCATTTGGTAGATGAAAATGGACAACCGCCTCACCCTGCCAATTGTAACATTGCATTTTATAGCCACAATCCTGGGACAATGCTGGTAATAATAATTTTTAGGTATATTATGGTAATTATTTCAATGTCAAACCAATTAATCATGCATTGTCTGCATGCTTATTAATTGATATCATCGATTTTGTACTAATCATGTTCAAAAATATTTTTTGAAATTATTAGGATTCTAGTGATGATGAGCGACCTACCTACCATCTTCCATTGCATCCCATGACAATGTCAAATTGAGAGAAGGTTGAATTAAGAGAAAAACTCGGAGAGAAACGATACCAAGAATGGTTGAATCAACCACTTATTCAATTCCCACTACGTCCAGATTCACCAATTAGGAATAACTACAACAATAGTAGTTCTTCACAAGCTGGCAATGGAGGAAATCAAATAGAGGTTGGTATGGATGATTACTTAAGGGATACGACTGCCATGGAGACAATGTTGTTAGATGCATTCCAGAACAATGATCATCTATGGGATGATGCTCATATCGCTCACACCTTTTTCGAAAGCCTTAAATTTTCTTCCACCACCCCTCACTTTGGACCTGGTGACCAGTCAAATTCTACCCAGTTGGGGACAACGACGTTACTGTACAACTTGAAAACAAAGTTTAGCTTGTCTAATGCATGTTTCTCGGAAATTTTGAGGTAATTGACCATCAAGTCCTCCCTTATATTTTGATAAATATAATCACACAATGAACATTACAAATGGTCAATTTTATGAATGTTAATAATTATATCGGAATTAATGTACATTTAATATTATCCATGACCAAATACAAGTTATTCAAAAATAAGGTTCTTCGGAGTAATAATGTATTTCCTGGTGTTATCACTCTCGCCAACTTCCCAAGGATGACATTAGGATTGGAGAAAGGTAACCAAAAACCAAACTTTAGGTCAGATAGATAGCCCTACCTGGACCAGAGAGGGCTCTCTCTTTGTCACTTTATGCAATCAAATGAATGGCTGAGTATCTAATGATTTGGGTCTGGGTATGTAAGCTTAATAAGTAGAATTTGTTTGATGTTTTGAATGCTTGATAGAAAAGTCAGTGAATGGACTGTATATAAGGTTTTTAGGTATGAACTTCAAGGTGAACCTACAGAGAATGTGTGAGGAAATATAGGTAGTTTGAAATCATATTAATCATTCATTGAGTATAGGGTGAAAATGGAGGAGATTTTGAATGAGCACTGAGATGAATTCATTCAATTTAGAAGCAAATAAACATAATATGGTGAATCTAGTCTAAAACAGAGCATGCATAAACATGAATTCTACTCTCAAACTTACAAGATAAACATATATGAAGAAGAAGACATGGTATTAAGCATAAAATTATAAACATACATGAGAAACAGAGATTCTCCAAATCATACCACAAGTATCTCAATACAATTCCTACAAATTTATCTTTGATTTGATTCCAAAAGCTGATTACAAGAGCTCCACTGCAATATGATACTATCCAACACCATACAAGACTAAAGAGAGTCTAATTATATACTCATCAGGTCAAAATCCCATCCAAAATGGATCATAAATTCAAAAGATGAGTCATTTCCTAGTTTCTAGGGAAGTTAGGAACCATTCCCTAAATTTTAGCTATAAACTAGGAGTGTTTGTCCCTTACATTAATTATAAATTCCTTCATGATAGGAAGCCAAAAAAAACCCAATAAATCTAATGAAAACTCACAGGACAACATTTCCTCGAATTTGTGACCAATTTTGAGCTTGACAAGTGTCCTGAGGAATCCAATGTTGATTTGTGAAAAGTTTGACAAAATATTAAAAATAAAAAACAATTTGCAGAAGCATAACAAAAATATGGAGGAAATTTTTAGGCACTTTGAAAAGTCCAAATCCACTTATGAAAGAACAGTCAACTATCCCTATGTGTCTAGTTTCCAGAACATCTTGAATTTTTCAAAATGACGCACGAGATGTCCTTCAAAATTTCATTCTCCCAAGGTTACTCCAAAAGCGTAACAAAGTGTTCTAGAAGCGTAACAAATCTCTTTGAGAGGGATTTTGGAGGTCTTCCCAGAGGATTTTGGGCCTACAAGTGGTATGGTTTGAAAGCTTAGAATTTCTACTACAAAATGGAGTCATTAATCATTGTAAACCCCTATTCCAACCCCTGAAAAGTTGATTTGAAGACAACTTGTCCATAATTGCAGAAAATGACCTAGAGCAAGTGTAGTGTTGGCATTTCTCTCAAACCATAACACCTGTGCATAAACTAAATGAGGTTTTTGTTATTTTACCTATGATTGACAAAAATATCTTACAATTTTGTAAAATTCATCTCCGTTACTTCATGTTATCCTAGGTATGTTAGTAATCAAATGACTCTTTCAGTTGTTTTCCATTAAGTCATAGGCTAAAATTTTTACTTTTTCGAACTAGTTCTCAGAAATAATTTTGGTCACTGAAGAGGTCTAAACCATGTATGCTTCTCCTTCATTTTATTTATCATCACCATTTTCAAGGTCATAGACATCATCAGTTTCAAGTTCACCATCTCCATCATCATCACTGAAGAGGTCCCGGGTTAGGTCATTCCATATCATATAGTTCAAGTCTAGGTTCAACCCTGTCTTTGGAAAAACTTTCAAATTTTCACTTAAATTAAGGCAGTAACCCTCCATTTCATCCATAAAATCCTAGTGAAAGATAAAGCATGTTTATGAAGTTCGAATAAAGGCATATCTCTTGTTTCATATGGCTCAAGTTCCAAAAAAAATTTCAAACAAGTCCAGTTTGTTTCATTGTTTCATGAAAAATAACAATTATGTCTCATTGTTTTATAAAAGGATCCAAAGAGTCATTCTGACTTACATAGCTCAAAAGTAGGTCATTTTTACCTACTATCCTAGTCAAATGCAAATAGAGTCATTTCAAGTTTCAAAGACATATTAGCTTGTTTTGAAAAGAGTCATTATCTAATGTGAAAGTTGAAACGTGTGAAAAGATTTCAAAGTTTTAAGAAGAAGTATCACTGTCCCATGAAAAGAAATAGTCTTGATGTCTCATCAAGGATCCATAAATTCACCTAAAATGTCAAAGAATAAAAAGGTTGGTTTTGTCCTCTTCATCTCACTTAAAGGAGCAACATGTCACTTTTCAAGTGTAAAAAGGTTAGAAGATCATGGTAAATGTCACGGGAAAAGGTAAAAGGGTCATCAAAGCTTATAAAATGAAAGGCCAACTTCATTTTATTCATTATTTACCCTTTCATGTGTATGAGAGAGAATTTCTCCACTCTACTTACCCTCCACGGTTCTTAAAATCCAAATTCCAACACTTAAAATCCCATTAAAATCACTTATATCCCTTCAAATCCATAGGTGTTATGCTTCTCGGATTTATACTTCATTATCGGGCTACTTTGTTACGCTCATGTAGTGAAGATAAAGGTTGTTGTTACACTCCTGTAGTGAAGAGAAAGGCCGTTGTTACATTTCTGTGGGAATAAAACCACATTGTTATGCTTTTGGGAGGTAGATAAAACCACAGTGTTACGCTTATGGGAGGTAGAGAAAACCACAGTGTTACACTTCTGTAAAGTGAAAATTCTTGAGGTTTTGAAGCCCTAAACCCAATTCAAGCTCCATTCCTTGCTGTGACCTCCATAATTGGTAAGTAACCATCTCATGTTGGTTTTTGGTCATATTTTGAATCATTTAAAAAATCTTTTCATGTCACTTTACGTCTTCTCCATGATGTTCACTATCCACACACACACACACATATATAACCTATTCAACCTAAAACCCTAACCCATTATCTAAACTACATTTATACACCCCCATGCCCCATCTACATTCCTATCACATCACCATTCATAACATGTTTTACACTATCAAACCCTCACTCTAAAATTTTCAACATAGTGAAGATAGTCAACATAGGGAAATGATTGTGTTTTAGGGTTTTGACTACCCTATACCCCTTCATTTTCCTTCATTTCACTTGCACTGTGGAGCTAAGGTGCCATACTCCTCACTGAATTTTTATTAAAATTTTTATCAAGCTCCATGGCCCTCAAACATCAAAAACACTTCTTCACTAGTTTTTTATTAGAGTCAAAATTGGGAAATGACTGTTTTTTGAAGTTTTCATCATCCTAAACCCATCCATTTGCCTTCATTCCACCTTCATTGTGGATAAAAGACACCATCCTATTCATTGAATTTTTTTTAGAATTTTTTCTCAACACCATCACCCCTATTTCACCTCACAAACTTACCCTACTATTACATAGGCTATTCTCATAGTAAAAATTGGGAATTTCCTGTGTTTTAGACATTTTGATACCTTCCACACATCTATTTTATATCATTCCACCTACAACTTAAAGCTAACACACAACGCTGCCTACTAAAAATTTTCTATATTTTTTCTCATCTTCAAGGCCCTGCATTTCATCCACCGAACTCACACCTTCCTACACCCTATTTTTCAAACATTCCATTCTCATTCACTCATTTCATTGAAACCCTAGGGTTTTCATCATTCCAGTAACAAACACCATGGAAAGTGACAATAAGAGCTTCAAAGGAGGGTGTCATCTTAGGCTTGAGCCATTCACCATGCATGAGATTAATGCTTCGCCATTGGCTAGAAGGTGATTTCAAAGAACTCAGTGTTTAAAATTTTGTGAAAGGCTTATGGAAGGGGGGTATCATCTTCAGTTGTCTAGCCTTTTTGAAACCAGCTACAATATGGGAAAGGTCACTCTTGCAGCTATGGAGATCAGCTTATCAGCTGACCTAATTTCTTCAGCTACTGGTATCCCCTCTCATGGAGAGCAATTGTTCAAGGGTATGGACTTAGACATTGAAAACTACAAGAAGTTCCTAAAGCCTCATGTTAGAGATGATCCAGAATTTATTTTTCCTTTTAGAAATCTCAAAAACAAGTATGCTCCTCTGATTATGTTCATAATGAATTACTTCACATGCGAAGGAAGATTCTACAAGCTATATAGGTATCACATCAGGCTTTTGATGCATTTTACTTAAGTCAAAACACTTGATTTGCCTCATTATCTATACAGGAGCTTGATTAAGATGGCTGAGAAGGTTCAGAGCAGAAGGGAAGATCATCATACTAGTCTCTTTCATCATGGCCTAATCAAGCTCATTGTGTTGCATCACTTGTCCTCTGTAAACATGACCTGGGAATACTTCTTGGAGATATTGTTAGCAACACTTTTTGTCTTGCATATTACATCATTACCATAGCCAATGGAGATTGGCTCTTCTAGAATTCCTATTCAGATTTCATATGTCCCTAGGGTTGTGGGATTTGATCACACATATGAGAAAGGGAAGAGACAAGTTTTTGTGCCTAAGTCTACCAGGAGTTTTCTTACACTTGGCACCCATGATGAGCTATGTCAGATAGAGGAGAAGCCTCTCTTGCATCAACATGATGAGTCAATTCCATTAGAGAATGAGGTATCAGATCATGAGGAGGTCAAATCAGTTGAATACATCTTCAAAGAGAAATATATAGAGATAGCATAATTGAAAGAGGCCTTCTCCATTGCCCAATCCTGATTTACTTTCCTTGAGCGGGAAAATTTTCAATTGCAAGTGAATCAACTCCTACAAAGCAAGCACAAATCAGAAATGGAAGAAAACAAAGGCAAAGGCAAGAAAATTGTAGTTTTTTACCAAATGCAAGAGATGGAGGTTGAATAACACACAAAAATACCAAGAACAAGAGGCCTCAAAAGGGCACTAGAGCGAGAGAGACAACAAATTCATCAATATGAAGAGTTGACATTTGATGAGATCATTACCATGGAGATAAATGAGGATAGATAGCTTTGGATATCAAGAGTTAATGAGCATTTGGAGAAGCTATTGAAGAAGGCTAAAAGGGATAACAATCTGTAAAGGCACATGGAAAATCATTATCGCACCAGGGATACCATTTCTCCAATAAGGTTGAAACAAGTGAAAAAGAGGCACAAATGAAGCTCAAGGAGAAGGAAAGCTTGGATTTATTGGCTAAAGCTTCATTAGCTATGTATCCTATCTCTTACCGGTGTCAATGAACCAATTTTGAAAGCTTTCGAGCAATTTTGGTATTTTACATGATTTTTTGCAGAATTCTGGAATTTTCTCATTGCAGAAAGGCAACAGACACTTATGAATTTTTGTTTTGGAGGCATCCAAATGGTTATTTATTTATATTTATGGATTTATTTTGATGAGTAAATCATATATCCATAACCCTCCTAGCATGAAAAGTTGCAATTTGGGAGAAAAAGCTCAAAAACCACCTATTTTTCATGTTTCTGCCTCCTTTTTGGACCCTCTGTTGCGCTTTTGGGCGACCCTGGGAGAATGGATTTTTGAAGGCCTTCCTGTGGTCCATTTTGAAAAATTCAAGATTTTCTGGAAACTAGACACATAGAAATAAATTACCATTTTTTCATTAGTGAATTTAGACTTCTCAAAGTGCCTCAAAAATTCCTCCAAAGTTCTGTTATGATTCTACAAATTGTTTTTAAAATCTTTAATCATAATTGTCACAGATCAGCATTGGATTCCCTCAGGACACTTGTCAAGCTCAGAAATGGTCACAAATTTGAGGCTATGAGTTGTCATTAGAGTTATTGGGTTGTTTTTGGCTTCCTATAATGAAGGAATTTTAATCAATTTAAGGGACAAACACTCTTAGTTTACAGATAAAATTCAGGGAACGGTTTCTAGTCTCCCTAGAAACTAGGAAATGACCCATGTTTTTCATTTATGATCCATTTTGGATGGGATTTTGACCCAATGAGGTGCCATAGTATATATTTTCTATAAGTAGACTCTCTTTCGTCTTTTTTGGGGTTGGATAGTCTCATATTTTGCAGTGGAGCTCTTGTAACTAGCTTGTGGAATGAAATTAGAGACGAATTTGCAGGAATTGTGTTGAGATACTTGTGGTATGCTTTGGAACATATGTGGTTCTCATCTTTGTTTATCATATTATGCTTAATACCATGTCTACTTCTTCATATATGTCTATCTTGTAATTTTGAGATTAGAATTCATGTTTATGCATGCCCTGTTTTAGACAAGATTCACCATATTATGTTTATTGCTTTCTTAATTGAATGAATTCACCTTAGTAATCATTCAAACTCTACTCCATATTCATCTTATAGTCAATGACTGATTAATATGTTGCCAAGCTAACTATCTTGCCTCACACACTCTCTGCAGGTTCACCTTGAAGTTCAGACCTAAAAACCTCTTTTACAGTCCATTCACTGGCTTTCCTACCCAACATTCAAAATATCAAACAAATTTTACTTATTTAAGCTTACATATCTAGCCTAAAATCTTATGATACTCAGCCATTCATTTGACTATTTAAAGTGAAAAAGAGAGAGCCCTCTCTGGTCTGGGTAGGGCTAGTTACCTGACTTAAATTTTGTTTTGTGGTTACCTTTCTCCAATCCTACTGTCAGCCTTGGGAAGTTGGGGAGAGTGATAACACTTCAAAAATTGATTTTGAAGCCAAATTGTCCCTGTGTGCAATGTAAACCCTGAGAAATGACCAAGAAGATCTAAAAATGATGTCATGGGTTTGGGTTAGATCAAACCTGGAATGGTGACCTCCCTTGTAGCTCTTCTTCTCACTCTCCATCTTGTTTATCACTGAAAGGATGAAAACCCTAGTGTTTTGGTGGAATGAGTGAATGAATTGAAATATTGGAAAAACAAAGTGTAGGAAAGTGTGAGTTTTGTGGATGAAATGAAGGGTCTTGAAGTTGAGAAACACTTTAAAAAATTGAGTCGGTTGTGTGTGTGTTAGCTTCAAGTTTTAGGTGGAATGAGGGAAAATGAATGTGATGAAGGTGACAAAATGTCTAAAACACGGGAAGTTCCCAATTTTGACTGTGAGAATAGCTTGTGCAATAGTAGGGTAAGTTGGTAAGATAAAATGGGGGGCATGTGGTTAAGTGAAAATTCTGATAAAAAATCACTGGATAGGGTAGTGTCTTAACTCCGCAATGAAAGTGGTATTAAGGGAAATGGATAAGTTTAGGGTGATCAAAACCTCAAAACATGGGAAATTCCCAATTTTGACTATGGGAAAAACTTGTAAAAAAATGTTTTTGATGTTTGATGGCCATGGAACTAATTAAAAATTGTGATAAAAATTCAGTGAGGAGTATGACACCTTATCTCCACAATTCAAGTGGAATAAGGGAAAATGGATAGGTATAGGGAAATCAAAACCCTAAAACACATTCAACCCCTATTTTGATTGTTTTCATTTTGTTGAAAAACTAGAATGTGGGTTTTATTGTATAAAACTTGTTATGGATGGTAGTGTAAGTGATAGGAGTGTATAGATGGAGTATAGGGAATGTATGAGTCATGGTTTATGTGGTGGAGTTAGGGTTTAGGTCAAATACGGTAGGTTAGGGTTTGTCATAATTTATTATTTTATTATTCTTATTATTATTTTTTTTCTTTTTTTATGTATGGACAATGAACACATTGAGAATATGTAAAGTGGCATAAAATGATGTCAATATTTCAAAATAAATCCAAACACCAGCATGAGAGGGTATCTTACCTTGTATGGAGGCCACACCAAAGAATGCAGCTTGATCTTGAAATTTTTGGAGGGTTCTCGAGCTCAAAACGCAGGAAAATACAGCCTAACAGAAGTGTAACAGCGTGTACAAGAGCATAACAACTATCTAGTAGAAGTGTAAGAGTGTTATAGGAGCGTAACAATTGTGTGCGAAGTACTTGTGCAATGCCTACGCAACGCTCTATAAGGGTTACAACACCTATGTAGCGCTATAAGGGTAACAACACCTATGTAGCATCCTCAGAAACATAACAAAGGAGTCTGGGAATGCAATAAGATGCCTAGAAATGTAACAAAGAGGTTTTTCAAAGGATTGCAAGTGGTTTTAATGGAATTTGAAGGTGATGCTTTGGAGTTTTGAGAGTATGGATGGAAAATGAAGATGAGAGTTTCTCTCACACTCATGGAAATGATAATAATTAGTAAAAAGAGGGTTTATTTTCCTTTTATAAACTTTGATGACCCTTACTTTTTCCTTTTGAGACTTGACAATGACCTTTTTTTACCCTTTGTGCACTTGACAATGACTTTTTTGCACCTTTTAATGAGATATAAAGGAAAATTGACCTCCTTTGCATTCTTTGACACTTGAGGTAACTTTTTGGCATTTTAATGAGACATGAAGACACAATTTTCCTTTTTATGAGAAAAAACTTCTCCCTTTCACGAGACAGCAAGACTACTTTTAAAAAAATTGAAATCTTTCATCTTTTGGATATGACCCTTTTCAAAACAAGATGAGGTGTCTATAATATTGGAAGTGACTCCCTTTGAATTTGACTGAAACAATATGTTATATTAACTCATTTGAAGCTCTGACAGTCAAGATGACTTTTTTGGTCCTTAAATGAGGCAGTGAGACAAAATTCTTCAATTTTTCATGAAACGGTGAGATAGGAATGAGTCACTTTGACAATGTTTTGGAACTTGAGCCATATGAAACAAGAGAGGTGGATTTTATTTCATCTTCATAAACATGCTTTCTCCTTCATTAGGGTTTTATGAATGGAATGGATGGTTGCTGCCTTATTTTAAATGAAAATTTGAAGATTTTTCAAAGGCAGAAATGAACCTAGACAGTGACCTATATGAAATGGAGTGACCTAACCCTAGACCTCTTCAGTGATGATGATGGATATGGTGACCTTAAAAATGATAATGGAAATGACCTTGAGAATGAATTGAAGGAGAAACATACATGTTTTAGACCTCTTTAGTGACCAAAATTATTTTCTAAGAAGTGGTTCGAAAAAGCAAAAGCTTTTGACCTATGAATTTATGGAAAACAACTAAAAGATTCATTTGATCACTGACATACCTGAGCTAACATTGGCTCCAGCTGGGGATGTCAGCTTCTTCAGGAGGTGTCAAGAACACCGTAGATCAAGTTGCCTTACCATTGGGTGATGGAGTCAAAGTGGACTTTGAAAACTTTGCCAAACTGGAAATGATAAGCTAATTCTGAAAACGACTCTGACTCAAAAATTGACTTGACTACAGAATGAACTTACTTATGGAAGCAAACCATCGGGATATTAGGGCTTTCGCCTCAAGCTTCAAATCATAATGATAACCGCCCACCTACTGAATATGTATATACAATCATGTGGTATGATCATGGGCCTGTGTAACCAATCTAGCAAATGGCTACTTACTTGGATCAAGCTCACACTTTCCTTGAGCAGGAAAAAGGAACAAAATATAGGAAACTCAAAGTTTCCACTAAACATGTGCTCGTGATCCATAAATACAAGGATATTCATCTTCCCAAATTTCTGCAACAAACTTACCAAAGGATCATGAAGAACATGCAACATAAGATTTTCTGGATGACTTAAAACAGGAAAACAAACCTCCTTCCAAATTGTAGGTTTGTCTATGTGTTGAAACTGATCACCTTCATTAATGAATGCTACAACATCGACCTTCATTACTGACTGTAAAAAACTGGCAATAGGGTCTTCAATAACAGTAGGAGAAAGGGAAGTTTTTTCTTGAAAGTATGCATTTGAAGTAGCCATTTTATCAAAAGAAAAAATGTGCAATCCATAGGATCCAGGACAATCCTCTTCTTTAGAAGACTCTTCAATTTATGAACTTGGATGAAGATCATCATCTGAAAAAGATTCTAAAACAACCTCTTCTTTTTCACCACTTTCCTGCAACTTATGATGTTCAATTTGAAGCCTAGCATCTTTAGAATCTGAATGTACATGCATCTCTCTTTCGAAAAATGGATTCAGGAATAATTATTCATGTGAATCTGAATTAAGAGTTTCTAAAGTAGAAAATTCATTAGATACTTGCAAAAGATTGACTTTAATGGACTCTTCAACAACTGGTACAGCAAGATGCAATTCTATGTCACATACCCCTTTAATCCCATTGTCTTGGGCTACATTCTCATGCTGCTGAAAGTAAGAATTTTCAAAATGATTTGTAATCTTCTTTTCCTCTATCATCGACCCAAAAGATGAATAAACCAGTGTAATGTCTATTTAATTCTATTTTTTAAAAGAGTTCTCATACTCGTGATCATGAAAAGACGAACAAGGTTGAAAAACTTTGTTAACTTCATGGGATATCACTTGAATATTAGGATGAAAATCTGTTTCATTTTCAAGAAAAGAAGAAGTTGATGCATGCCTTGAATGATCATTTGTATCAAGGCAACTAATCTCTGTTATTTTCTGTTGAGAATAAAATTCATGAAGGGCCTCTATGATCTTGATGCAAGGGCATTAGACACTAGCCAGCAATGTAGGAGGTTTTGTCCACATGTTGTGGCTAGGAGGGTTCAAAATCATTCGAATTGTAATAGCAAGGTGTCAATACCTTAGCTGACTATTTCATTTAGATCAGTTAGAGTTAGTAGAAGTCGAATAGTTTAGTTTATTCCATCTGTTAGGTTCAGTTATTCAAAAAATGTAATTAAGTTTTGTTAGAAGATAAACGGTCCTCATCGAGGAACCGAAGAGACTCATTATAATGCATATAAATTGTATCCCCCAGATGCATTGGGGGGGGAGGAGATTTTCACAGTAAATATTATGTGTGTTAAGCAATTGTTCTCTGTTGAAAATATTTCGATGTTTGTTGATTATCAGTGTTGTGTAGTGGACATACTGTTTGTGCATACAATCGCTTTATTTTGAAGTGTTCGAGCCTCCAGTGTTGTGTTAATTCGATGAAGAATCTGCTGTGTTGAACCTTCGTTCTGTTTCTGTAGTCGTGTGTATAATCCCCCTCTGAATTTCCGAAGTAGGCCACAACGACATATGAACCCAATAATGGATGTATTATGCCCTTAACTTATGTGTCGAGCCATATGTGTACACTGGTATTATCGTTGTGAGCTTTGCTTGAAGGTGGAACCCACTTACGAGCGAAGCCGCTTTGGTTTGCTGTTGACTGAAATCCTGTCCTGAGGTTAAACCCCGAGTTTGTGAACCGGAGTGAATAGGAAGGATAGCGTAACCCCGACTTAACCTTTGTTCAATCACTATTCAAAGGCTGGAAGCGGTTTTGATCGCACCGCCTTTGTGGGAGGAGCAGTAATTGAGAATTGGGAGTGATCACATCAGTTGGAGGACACGTGGAATAAGGCGGGTTTCCAAAACTGCCCCATCGCGCGTTAACGTTCGACTGAGGAGGCAGCACGATATCGACGAACGTCGTTGATATGGAGGAAGGCTCATCGAATTGTGATCGCATTCGGAAGTAGCACAGAGGTTAACCAAGGTATGGGCATGTATATTTAATTGATATTCCGCCGACCGTATGTGTGGGCCCGCGGCATAAATTATATCAAAGTGATTCATTGCCAAGGTTGTCAGATTTTAATATAAGTCAGGAGTGTTAAAGTTAAAAGGCATAAGGTGGGAGACTTAGGACTATCATAGAGTTATATCGTGGGGAATTAAAAATCCAGAGATATATTTTAATTATGCCAAAGGGGATTATGGACAGGATATAGAGACCAACTCTCCTTGAGGGGCCGAATTCAAATTTGTTCCTGTCAATTGTGGTATCAGAGCTGTTTTTAAGTTGTTTTTTCACAGAATTAACATGGAAATCCGAGTTCGTAGTGGTGCTGGCAGAAGCAGAGGCAGACCCATTACCAATGCAGAAGTGTTGGGGATCTTGCAGAGGTTCGAAGCCAGAATGGATGCCATGGAGCGCAGATAGCCCAAAGATCCTGAAGACATCAGTGAACCTGAAACAGAAGAAGCTGGAGAAATTGTTGAGATTCCTCTTGACATGAGGCTCCTCAGAACTATTCTGGGGTTTGCAGTTAAGCCCAATATTGAAGTAGCAAGTTTTGCAGGAGGACTGAATCCAGAGGAGCTGGTGGACTGGATTAATGAAATGAACAAGTGCTTCGATTATGAAGAAATGAGTGAAGATAAGAAGGTCAAGTTTGCAGTAACAAAGCTGAAGGGACATGCTGTACTTTGGTGGGATGGAGTGCAAGCAGAAATAAGGAGAGCTGGAAAATAGCCTATCAAGAGCTGGACCAGAATGATGGCTAAGTTAAAAGGTAAATTCTTTCCTATTTATTATCAGCTAACATTGTTTAGGAAAATGCAGAACCTGAGACAGAGGTTGCTGACAGTAAAGGAATATACAGAAGAATTCTATAGAGTAAGCATAAGAGCTGGGCAATTTCAGGACACACCATAGAAGACTGTCAGATATGTGAATGGTCTCAAGCTAGAGATCCAAGATGAGATTGGTCTTCTATCTCCTAAGACAGCTGAGGAGGCCTATCAGATGGCCTTGAAAGCAGAGGAGAAACTCCTGAGGAAGCAGTCTGCCAAAGGGAGAGGTACTTTCCGTGGAAAAGGAAGTCAGGGTGGTAGAGAAAAGCCTACTACACCCAAAGATGGAGCTAAGAGTAGCTCACCTCAGAATGCATCTACAGAGGGTGATGCAAGAGGCAGAAGGGGTTCTTATAGAGGAGGCAGAGGTAGAGGTAGGGAATTGAGGTGCTATAGATGTCAGCAAGTGGGACACAAAGGAAGACTTTGTTTAGGAGCATATTCAAAGTCCAAGGGAAATGCTACCAACTAGTCATTGATAGTGGCAGCACAGACAATCTGGTTTCCACTAAGGTGATAGAGAAGTTGAAGCTGAAGACAAGGGAGCATCCAACTCCCTATAGGGTGTCCTGGCTACATAAGGGGCACCAGCTGATTGTAAAATAACAGTGTGAGATAGAGCTGCAAATGGGAAACTACAGAGACAAAGTCTTGTGTGATGTGATGCCCATGGATGTCTCTCACATACTGCTGGGTAGACCTTGGCAATTTGACAGAGTAGTAGTGCATGATGGCAAGAAGAACACTTACAAGTTCTTCAAGGATGGGGTACATCATACATTGATACCCATGGAAGAAGGAGAGCCATCAAGCAGAGTGGTTGATCCAAAGACCTTGTTGCTGAGCAGGAAGGAATATCTACAGCAGATTGAAGAAGAAGAGGTAAGTTTTTCTTTAGTTTGCAAGCCTAAGGTAGTTCTTACTTCTACAAAGATTTCTGATTTGCCAATAGAAATCCAAGAGATGTTAGACAATTATTGTGACATTGTTGTGGATGATTTACCTGATGAGCTGCCACATGTGAGGAAGATCACCCATCAGATAGATTTTATCCCTAGTTCAAGTCTGCCAAATAAGGCAGCCTACAGAATGACTCCCACTTTAAATGAGGAAATCAGGAGACAAGTACAAGAATTGGTGGACAAGGGACTGATCAGAGAAAGTTTGAGTCCATGTGCAGTACCAACAATATTGAGCCCAAAGAAAGATGGAGGCTGGAGGATGTGTATTGATTCCAGAGCAATCAATAAGATAAAAATCAGGTACATATTCCCTTTGCCCAGAGTTGAGGATTTAATGGATTGTTTGAGTGGTGCTAAATATTTTTCAAAGATATATTTAAAGAGTGGATATCATCAGATTAGAATAAGAGAGGGTGATGAGTGGAAAAATGCCTTTAAAATGAATGAAGGACTGTATGAATGGATGGTAATGCCTTTTGCGTTGTCAAATGCACCTAGTACTTTCATGAGAATTATGAATGAAGTATTGAAAGAATTCATTGGTAAATTTGTGATAGTGTATCTAGATGACATATTAGTTTTCAACAAAACTAAAGAAGAACATTTAAGGCATCTTAATTATGTCTTGAAGAAGCTGCGCCAAGAGAAACTGCTGATAAACTTAAATAAATTCTCATTCATGAAGGAAGAGTTGGTGTATTTGGGCTTTGTTGTTTCTGTAGAAGGACTGAAGATGCACTCTGAAAAGGTTAAGGCAATTGTGGAGTGGCCTTCACCCATAAATGTTTTTGAGGTAAGAAGTTTCCATGGACTTTCCATTTTTTACAGGAAATTTATAAGGAACTTCAGTAAGATTAATGCACCCATCATTGAGACGATAAAAAAGAGCAAACAACCATTTAAATGGATTTATAAAGCAGAGAGAAGCTTTAAAATTTTGAAGCAAAAGATAACTGAAAAGCCTGTGTTGATTCTGCCTGATTTTACTAAACCATTTCAAGTGAAGTGTGATGCCAGTGGAGAGGCCATTGGAGCTGTGCTGAGTTAGGATGATAGGCCTGTAGCCTATTTTAGTGAAAATATGCATGACACCAGAAGGAAATACTCCTCTTATGAGAAGGAATTCTATACAGTTGTTCATGAATTGAAAAAGTGGAGGCGTTATTTGATGTCCAAGGAATTTGTATTATATTATGACAATCATGCTTTGCAGTAAATTGTACAATAGCCCAAGTTGAATCATAAGCATGCCAAATGGGTTGATTATCTCCAAGGTTTCAACTTTGTTTTGAAACACATAAGTGGCCAAGCAAATAAAGTAGTTGATGCTTTGAGTAGGAGGCACATGCTTGTTCAAGAAACCAATTTTGAAGTTGTAGGATTTGATTTTCTCAAAGAACTGTATAAAACAGATTTAGATTTTAAGGAAGCATTTGAGGCATGTTGTAACCCTGTTCTAACAGATAGAAGTCAGTGGCTGGATTATTTCTTGCAGGAGGACTTACTATTCAGGAGAAACCAACTGTGTGTACCAAAATGTTCCATGAGAGAAAATTTGATCAAGGAGAAGCATAGTGGTGGACTTGTTGGACACTTTGGTACTGAAAAAACTTATGAGCCGCTAAGTCACTTCTATTATTGGCCCAAGATGAGAGCAGAAGTGGACAAGTTTGTGAAAAATTGCAAAATATGTCAATATGCCAAGGGAAGGAGCCAGAATGCAGGATTGTACACTCCCTTGCCTATTCCAGACAGGCCTTGGGACATGGTGAGTATGGATTTTGTTCTAGGATTTCCCAAGAATCAGAGAGGGAATGATGCAGTCTTTGTTGTAGTGGACAGATTTTCCAAAATGGCACATTTTATTCCATGTTATAAAACTAGTGATGCCACCCATGTTGCTAACTTGTTTTTCAAAGAAGTTGTTAGGTTGCATGGGTTGCCCAAGAGTATTGTTTCAGACAGAGACACCAGATTTGTGGGCCATTTTTGGAGGACATTATGGAAGAAACTTGGTACCAAACTGAGTTTTAGCTCAGCTTATCATCCTCAGACTGATGGACAAACTGAGGTAGTGAATAGGAGTCTGGGAAATCTGTTGAGAAGTCTTGTAGGAGAGCATCCCAAGCAGTGGGACCATATTTTTCCCCAAGCAGAATATGCATATAATTACTCACCAAACAGAAGCATAGGGAATATTCCGTTCTATATTGTTTATGGAGTGCACCCCAGAGGAATACCAGAGTTAATAAATCTGGGAAAGTCAGAACTAAGGAGCGCTGATGGTGAGGAATTTGCTTCAGAGATCCAAGCCATACACGAACAAGTGAAATAGCAGCTACAAGGCAGCATCATCAAATATAAAGGTAGAGCAGATTTGAGTAGAAAAGAAGCCCATTTTGAAGTAGGAGATCTGGTTTTGGCACACTTGAGAAAGGAGAGATTCCCAAAGAAGCAGTATAATAAAGTGAAGTTCAAAAAGATTGGGCCATGCAAGATACTTAGAAAGTTTTCTGCTAATGCTTATGAGATTGAATTGCCTCCTGATGTTGGAATATCTCCCATTTTTAATGTTGTAGATTTGTACAAGTATGAAGATGATGGTGCAGAAGAGGGACCAATAGACAAGGAACACATTGAGTGGAAAAATCAGCTACCTCCAGCACAACCATTACAACCAGAGAAGATATTGGACAAAAGAGTGTTCAGGAAGACCAGAGGACAAGAGTAATTTCAGTACTTAATCAAATCGAAGGACCAGCCAGAGGAAGATGCCACCTCGATGACTGAAGGAATGTTGTAGAAGATAGGTAGATCAGTGGAAGAGCTCATGGACAGGAGTCCATGAAGAAAATTGCCTTCGGCATTTTGATGCAGGGGCATTAGACACTAGCCAGCAATGTAGGAGGTTTTGTCCACATGTTGTGGCTAGGAGGGTTCAAAATCATTCGAATTGCAACATCAAAGTGTAAATACCTTAGCTGACTATTGCATTTAGATCAATTAGAGTTAGTAGAAGTCGAATAGTTTAGTTCAGTCCATCTGTCAGGTTCAGTTATTCAAAAAATGTAATTAAGTTTTGTTAGAAGATAAACGATCCTCACCGAGGAATCGAAGAGACACATTATAATGCATATAAATTGTATCCCCCAGATGCATTTGGGGGGGAGGAGATTTTCACAGTAAATATTGTGTGTGTTAAGCAATTGTTCTCTGTTGAAAATATTTCGATGTTTTTTGATTATCAGTGTTGAGTAGTGGACATACTGTTTGTGCATACAATCGCTTAATTCTGAAGTGTTCGAGCCTCCAGCGTTGTGTTAATTCGATGAAGAATCTGCTGTGTTGAACCTCCGTTCTGTGTCTGTAGTCGTGTGTATAATCCCCCTCTGAATTTCCAAAGTAGGCCACAACGACATAGGAACCCAAGAATGGATGTATTATGCCCTTAACTTATGTGTCGAGCCATATGTGTACACTGGTAGTATCGTTGCAAGATTTTCCTGAAGGCAGAACCCGCTTACGAGCGAAGCCGCTTTGGTTTGTTGTTGACTGAAATCCTGTCTCGAGGTTAAACCCCGAGTTTGTGAACCAGAGTGAATAGGAAGGATAGCATAACCCCGACTTAACCTTTGGTCAATCACTATTCAAAGGTTGGAAGCAGTTTTGATCGCACCGTCTTTGTGGGAGGAGCGGTAATTCCGAATTGGGAGTGATCACATCGGTTGGAGGAGACGTGGCATAAGGTGGGTTTCCAAAACCACCCCATCGCGCGTTAATGTTCGACTGAGGAGGCAGCGCGATATTGACGAACACCGTTGATCTGGAGGAAGGCTCATCGAATGGTGATCGCATTCGGAAGTAGCACGGAGGTTAACCAAGGTATGGGCGTGTATATTTAATTGAGATTCTGCCAACCATATGTGTGGGCCCATGGCCTAAAGTATATCAAAGTGATTCATTGCAAAGGTTGTCGAATTTTAATATAAGTCAGGAGTGTTAAAGTTAAAAGGCATAAGGTGGCAGACTTAGGACTGTCATAGAGTTATATCGTGGGGAATTAACAGTCCAGAGATATATTTTAATTATGCCAAAGGGGATTATGGACAGGATATAGAGCCCAGCTCTCCTTGAGGGGCCCAAATTCAAATTTTTTGCTATCACATCTCATAATGCAGACAATCTTCATCACCAAAAGCCTCTTCAAGGTATTGAATCAAATCTTCACAGGATTCACAACAATATTTGAACAACAAGAATGAATGGTGAGACTTTCCATAAAACTCAAAGAATGTTGTGTGAAAATATTTAATAGAGAATAAACTACCTGACTTCAACCCTTCATACCATGATCTTGCTTTCCCTTCCAGGGTAGCCATAAACATTTTCATCAAACAATCCTCATGAAACCTAATCCCAAGCTTATGTATATGCCAACAAAATTTTATTAGATGCAGAATAGCTTCATCATCATTTCCATCTGTGAATTTGGGCAGATAAGTTTGCCAATCTATGCAAGGAATTCGATTTGGAAAATAAGGAATGTGAGAAAAATTCATAGGGGCATACATTCTAGCAGTTGAATCCATCTTGAAAACAATGAAGCACCTATAGTTCTTGAAGCTACCGGTTTCTAAACAGTGGAGTCACCATGAAAAATCTAAACTTTTGGATTCTCTACCATTGGAGTCACCAGGTGAAAGATGCACAGAATTTCATGTGCCTGGCCACTGTTCACCATGAACAATCAGAGCTAATATTTGTCGTTATTTCCTAGGAAATATTTAACCTTCGCTCCCCGAAAATGGCACCAAGAATTTTATCACTCTCCCCAACTTCCCAAGGCTGACAGTAGGATTGGAGAAAGGTAACCACAAACCAAACTTTAGGATGGGTAGCTAGCACTACTCAGACCAGAGAGGGATCTATGTTTGTCACTTTATGTAGTCAAATGAATGGCTGAGTATCTAATCATTTTAGGCTAGGTATGTAAGCGTTATAAGTAGAATTCGTTTGATGTTTTGAATTTTGGATAGAAAATTCATTAAATGGACTGTATATAAGGTTTTTAGGTCTAAAATTCAAGGTGAACCTGCAGAGAATGTGTGAGGCAAGATAAGTAGTTTGAAATCATATTAATTGGTCATTGAGTATAGGATGAAAATGGAGGAGAGTTTGAATAATCACTGAGGTGAATTCATTCGGTTTAGAAGAAAATACACATAATATGGTGAATCTTGTCTAAAACAGAGCATGCATAAACATGAATCTTGCTCTCAAACTTATAAGATAAACATATATGAAGAATAATACATGGTATTAATTATAAAATGATAAACATACATGAGAAACACAAATTTTCCAAAGCATACCACAAGTATCTCAACACAATTCCTGCAAATTTGTCTATGATTTCATTCCACAAGATGATTACAAGAGCTCCACTACAATATGGGACTATCCAACACCACAAAATACTAAAGATAGTCTAATTATAGAAAATATAGACTATGACACCTCATCAGGTCAAATTCCCATCCAAAATGGATCATAAATGAAAAAGATGAGTCATTTCCTAGTTTCTAGGGAGGTTAGAAACCGTTCCCTGAATTTTAGCTATAAACTAGGAGTGTTTGTCCCTTATATTAATTACAAATTCCTTCATGATAGGAAGCCAAAACCAACCCAATAACCTCATTTAAATCTCTGATAGTCAAGACAGTGAGACATAATTCTTCAATTTTTCATGAAATAGTGAGATATGAATTAATCACTTTGACATTTTTTTGGAGCTTGAGACATATGAAACAAGAGAGGTGGCTTTTATTTAATCTTCATAAACATGATTTCTCTTTCATTAGGGTTTTATGAATGGAATGGATGGCTGCTGCCTTATTTTAAACAAAAAATTGAAGATTTTTCAAAGGCAGAAATGAACCTAGACAGTGACCTTGTTGTGTAACCAGCTTCAAAAATAGAAGAAAAGATATATCAACGCCTTATAAATAAGCCACTTTTAGGGGGAAACCTCCAATACATTACATAAATGAACAATTCTTGGATGATACAATTTACAAAACCTCCTTTCTATATATAGGAGTCCATGGGGCCATAATGTAATCCTAGTGGGCCACAATGTAATCCTAGCCGACCCAACAATAATAATTTAAGGGCACAATAATAACAAAATGGGGGTTACAAGGGTACAATAATAACAATAAGGGGGTTACACTAACAATAATAAGGGACTCTACTAGTGATATAGGGACCTAACATGCCCCTCTCCTTCAAAAAAGTGTTGTCCTCAACGCTTGAGTAGCTCCGGGTGCTTCTATATAAAATTCTCATCCTCCCATGTAGAATATTCAGTGGGTAAGTTCTTCCACTTGATGAGATACTCTGAAATTGATCGATTCCGTAGCTGTCGAGTTCTTGTTTCCATGACCGCTTCAGGTTCCAATATGATTTTTCCTTCCTCATCAAGTTCTCGCAATATTGTTTGAACTGGAAGATTTTCACCTATAACCTTCTTTAAGCATGAAACATGGAAAACTGGATGTACTCGCGAAGAAGCAGGAAGCTCCAATTTGTATGCCATAGAACCAATCTTTTGCAACACCTTGTAAGGACCATAGTATTTTGGTGATAATTTATTATCCTTCTTAGCTTGCTTGAGGGACATTTGTTTGTATGGTTGTAGCCGTAAAAATACCCAATCTCCTACATCAAAACTTCTCTCGTTGCAATGTTGATCTGCCTGTTGTTTCATTCGATTTTGTGCCAAATTCAGGTTATCCTTTAAGAGTTGGAGAACTTCTTGCTGATGCTCGATGTGATCTTCTACTGCTTGAACCTTTGAATTTTCCCTTAAATATGATGTGATGGATGGTGGATGATATCCATAAAGTGCCATAAATGGGGTCATTTTTGCTGCAGTATGGAAGGAAGTGTTATACCACCATTCAACGAGAGGTAACTACTTGACCCATTGTGTTTGTTTATCAGATACAAAACAACGAAGATATCCTTCCAAACATTTATTTACTATCTCAGTTTGACCATCAGATTGAGGATGATAAGATGAGCTATGAGCTAATTGAGTACCCAAACAAGAAAATAACTCCGTCAAAAAATTTCCAGTAAAAATGGGATCTCTGTCGCTCACAATAACCCTTGGGCTTCCATGTAGCTTTTGAATTCTATCCATAAATGTAGTAGCAACCGTACTTGCTTTAAATGGATAAGATAATGCACAAAAGTGTGTATACTTGGTAAGTCTATCAACTACCACCATGATGACACTCTTTCCTTCGGACTTAGGTAAACCTGTGATAAAATCCATTGAAATCTCCTCCCAACGTTGACTTGGAATGGATAAAGGTTGTAGAAGTCCCGGGGTCTTAATTGTCTCAACTTTATTCTGCTGGAAAACCAAACATTCTGTCACAAACTTTTGAATATCAGATTTAAGACCATCCCAAAAAAATTCTTTCTTCACCCTGTGGTAAGTTTTTAAAAATCCAAAGTGTCCTCCTAAAGGAGAAGTGTGCAATTCCAGAAGAATATTTTGTTTTAGTTGGGAATTCTTACAAAGATATAAGCGATCTTTGTACCATAAGGAATCATTTTTCCAACTAAATTTATCAGATGTACTAGGATCTTGCTGCAACTTTTGAATGAGTGTCCATACATATTTTTCCTTCTTCCATTCATCTCTTGCTTCGGTTATCCAATCTGGTTGGATAATAGAAATGGCACAAAGAAATTCTTCCACCTCTTCATTCTTTCTTGAGAGTGCATCTGCAACAATATTAAGTTTTCCTTTTTTGTAGATTACTTCAAAGTCATAACCCAACATCTTTGTGACCCATTTTTGCTACTCTTCTGAAGATAGTCTTTGTTCCAAAAAGTGTTTAAGACTATCATGATCAGTTTTTACCTTGAAGTGTCTTCCCATTAGGTAAGTTCGCCATTTCTTTAGTGCATGCAATATTGCTAACATTTCCTTCGCATAAATAGGTTTCTGTAAATACTTTCCTTTGATTGGACGACTTTCAAAAGCAATGGGTCTTCCTTCCTGCATTAAAACAACACCAATTCCATTTCCTAAGGCATCACATTCCATAATAAAGGTTTTTGTGAAGTCTGGCGTAGCTAAGACTGGTGCTAGGCACATTGCCTCTTTAAGATGTTCAAAGGCCTTAGTTGCTTCAGGAGTCCATGTGCATCTTTCTTGATAATGTTGTTAGAGTCTTGCTATTCTCCACTGACAACCGAAATCCTACTTGGTTTGTGGGGACTTTCCATTCCTTAATGGCTTTAATTTTGTTAGGGTCTACCTTAACACCCTCGTGAGATACAATATGACCCAGATATTCCACCTCTTGTACTCCAAAGAAACATTTGGATGTTTTTGCATATAATTGTTTCTCATGCAATAGTTTGAGCACCCTGTCAACATGTTCAACATGATCCTTCCAAGACCTGCTGTAGATTAGTATATCATCAAAAAATACTAGCACAAATTTTCTAGGAAGGGTTTGAAAATGGAATTCATCAACCCTTGAAATGTAGAAGGTGCATTGGTAAGGCCAAAAGGCATGACCAAAAATTCATAATGACCCTCATGAGTTTGAAATGTTGTTTTTGGAATATCTTGAGTCTTCATTCTAATTTGATGATATCCTGAACGAAGATCCAACTTGGTAAAATAAATTGCTCCATGTAATTCATCCAATAATTCATCAATCACAGGAATGGGAAACTTGTATTTAATGGTGAGCTTATTGAGCTCCCTATAATCAGGACACATTCGCCATGATCCATCCTTCTTGTGTACCAATACTACAGGAGCAGAGAAAGAACTTTGACTAGGTTGAATTATACCCGCCTCTAACATTTCTGCAATCATACGTTCAATTTCGCTCTTTTGGAAGTAAGGATATCTATAAGGCCTAATTTTTGGAGGAACACTTCCTGGAATCAAATGAATAGCATGATCATGATCACGAATAGGTGGGAGTCCTTTGGGAGTTTCAAACACCTTGGAATGATTTTCCAAGACTTGTTGGAGATCTGCAGAAATAGATGATTTTGATGTCGGAACTTCTAGAGAGCATAATTGTGCAATTACGCCTTCTTGTTCTTTCTTTAGAAGCTTTGTCATGAAATTAGAGCTTATTATCCTTCCTGGATTCCCTTCAATACCCCGTAATTCGACTTCCTTTCCTTCTGAAAAAAATTTCAAGAAAAGTTCTTGAAAATTAAAAGCTACCATCCCCAAAGATTGTAACCATTGTACTCCTAGTACAACATCAGCACCTCCCATAGGAATGGAAAGCATTGAACTAGTCAATACATATTCCCCCATGGTTAGCTTGATATTATGGCATTTTCCAGAGCAATTTATAGTTCCTCCATTTGCAACCATCACTTGACATTCTGGTGCCGGGTATAGGAAACAATTTAATTCCTTGGCTACCTTATAATGAATAAAATTATGGGTGCTACCTGAATCAATCAACACTATTACCCTTTTCTTCTTTATATGTCCTTCTATCTTGAGAGCTTGAGGAGTGGTAATTCCTGCCAGTGCATTACACGATATGGTCGGATTCATTTCTTCCTCTTCTAGGGGTGGTTCCTGGTGTATATCCTCTTCTTGTTCATTTTCTTCTTCTTCTTCACAATCTATGTAAAATAATTTCTTCTCAGCACACTTATGACCTTTAGTGTATTTGCTATCACAACTGTAGCAAAGCCCTTTTTGCTCTTTTTTCTTCCAATTGTTGTGGTGTCAACCTTGTAGGTTGTGGAAATCTAGGCGTAGCAACACTTCCTTCTTTATAGAATTGAGTGGCAGGCTTCCTTGTCGCCATAATTTTACATTCAACTTTTCTTGCCAACCTGAATGCCTTCTCTAATGAATCAGGTTCCAACACACGAACTTCATGTTGGATGTTATCCTTTAGAGTACCTATGAAGAGATCAATCCCGTGTTCCTCTGGAATATCAGTTACCCTTATATTCAATTTTTGGAAGTCCTCAATGTGCTGCCCCACTAAACCCTTTTGTTTGAGATTTATCAATTGGCCAAAGAAGGTGTTTCTCTTTGTATCCTCATAATGTGCTATCATTTCCTCCGTAAAAATTGACCAAGTGACAATTTTTTTATGGGAGCAAAGCCATCGATACCATACAAATGTATTTTGTTCTAAATGTAAAGTTGCAATGCGTACATTTTGTGTGTTTTGCACGTTATGGAGATCAAAATATTGCTCCATCTGTAGTATCCATGTTACAGGATCCTTTCCATCAAACTTCCTCATATCCATTTTTGGAATATGGTGGTTCTTCCCTCCAATAGTAGAGTTTATGAAATCACGATTAACATTTGTTTTGTTCTCATCATGAGTTTCCTCTACTATCTTTTCACCATTAGGAAACATTTCTTGTATCAACTTTGCCAAACCTTCGATGTCTACTTTTAGATCCTTCTTCATGTTTTCCATGTTGTCTTTCATTTTTTCATCGATCATAGCTTCCATGTCATCCATCTTAGCTTCCACGCCCACTTCCATGCCATCCATCTTAGCTTCCACGCCTTTCTTCAAACCATCCATCTTAGTTTCCACGCCTTCCTTCAAAACTTCCATTTCATTTTTTGTTGTTCTTTGCGAGAGCGAAATTTGTTGCACTTGCTCTTGTAATTTTGATATGTCATGTTGCCATTCTTCGTCTTCATGAGTCATAGTAGAGCCTTCTAAAGGCTTAATGGGTGTTGAATTCTTTTTAAGGGCCATTTTAGAATCCAATATTGATATCTATTCTAGAATATGCCCTTGGAATCAATTCAAACTTGATTCTTCAAACAAGACTTATGCAATTCGGAAAAAAAATACACACCTTTTACTTGCTTTGAGGAGCTCGATATTGAAATTGAATTATCTTTGTAATTGAAAATATTCAATATCTGAAATTCAGCCCTGTAGTAGCCCTATGAAGCTTCTTTCAAATGCCAAAGGTCTGATCTAATTTGGATTCTTCAAGACAAAGTTATGTCCACTCTCCCACAATGACCCAATTTTGGACTGGTTCAGTAGAGTGAACTTGTATGACTTTCCACATGTCACTGTTTCATCCTTCGGATCTAAAATTGATAGCCAAGAAACTACAGTCCGTTTAATTGTGACCAATTTTTACGGCACTCCAATCTGATGCTTAGAGAGAGAGTTATGAATATTTTCCCACGATCACCTCTTTGAGATGAAATTTTGGGGCCTGAAAAAGCACTACCTTCCATAGATCATATCTCCGAAAATATTTCGAACCAAGCTCTGAAATTTTTAGAGCATCTTCCTCAGGATTTCGGCTTCGCACCCTAAAAATTTCAGCTTCTGAAACTTTGTAGAAAAAAAGTTATAGCGCAAATTCCACGATGACCTGTTTGGAGCAGTGAAACCCTAGAATCCAAAGCTCTGATACTAAATGTTGTGTAACCAACTTCAAAAATAGAAGAAAAGAGATATAAACGCCTTATAAATAAGCCAATTCGAGGGGGAAACCTCCAATACATTACATAAATGAACAATTCTTGGATGATACAATTTACAAAACCTCTTTTCTATATATAGGAGTCCATGGGGCCATAATGTAATCCTAGTGGGCCACAATGTAATCCTAGCCGACCTAACAATAATAATTTAAGGGCACAATAATAACAAAATGGGGGTTACAAGGGTACAATAATAACAATAAGGGGTTTACACTAACAATAATAAGGGACTATACTAGTGATATAGGGACCTAACAAACCTAACCCTAGACCTCTTCAGTGATGATGTGGAGATGGTGACCTTGAAACTGAAGATGGCGGTGACCTTGAAAATGGTGGCGATGAATAAAATTAAGGAGCAAAATACATGATTTAGATCTCTTCAATGACCAAAATTATTTTTTGAGAACTGGCTCGAAAAAGTAAAAAATTTTGACCTATGAATTTATGGAAAACCATTGAAAGAGTCATTTGAACAATAACAATATCCCCCCATGGTTGTCTGTGAAGAATGAACATCTTATGTTGGCTCTCATAGTCCCTATTAGAAGACAAGTGAAGAATATGGATGTATACTTACAACCACTGGTAGATGAATTAAAGGAATTATAGGATGGGATAAATGTATACGATATATCAAGGCCCATCGCAGCAGAGAGGAGTTTTACATTGTATGGCATATGTTCTTACATGCCACATGATTATCCAGGCTTAGGAGTTTTTTTTGGTAAATTAATTTTTTTTTTATTTGTTTATATACGTAACAATATTCTTTCGCATATTAGTTATTTAATTCGTTGTAATTGTTTTGATCTTCATGATATTATTTAGCATGCCATGCATATTGTATATAATAATTTCGCAGGTTTTGTAACAAAAGGGTATTATGGATGTAAATTTTGTGGACCTTCTCTGAAAGCTAGATGGTCCAACGACCTACGAAATCCAGTGTATGACTACTCCAGGGTATTCCTCCCAGAAGAGCACCCTTACAGAAGAGAAACATCTGCTTTAAATGGTAAACAAGAGAGAACCTAAAGGCCTCCAATAATGACACTAGCTAAATGGATTAGAGCATATGAGAGAGAGAAGGAGAAGGAGTTCATAGAAATGTTTGATTCAAATGGGGAGCCTGTGTTCGATGATCTAGAATTCTTCGACACCTATGTTGAGAAATTTCCCATTGGAATGAAAATGAAATCTATCTTTTATAACCTCCCATATTGGGTGCATATTAAGATTACACACTTATTAGATCCCATGCATATATTTAAAAATGTTTCATATTATTTATGGAGGCACATATCATCGAAAAAAAGTGACACATTGGTTGTTAGGAAATATATTATTACTTCAAAAACTAAAAAGAAACATTGGTAAAGACGATTAGAAAGTACAGGATCAGAGGCAGTTGGTCCCTCTAATTGGTATTTCAAAGAACGTGATGTCCCATGGATTTAAAAAGAAATGATATTTCTTTGGAAAAGGAAGTTATAGTGGGTGTGAGGGTGCCATCTTCATATGGGTCTTCACTACAATGCTGCTTCACCATGGATGACCATTTGTCAGGGTTGAAATCACATGACCATTTGAAACTTCTAAGAGTACATATAATGTTAAAAGCATGATTTTATTATTTTTATATTAATAAATTTTATCCCATGCATGGATCATAAACATAACTAATTTTATATATTATTGCATGTGTTTATAACTTTTCAGTATCATTATCCTTTGTTCGTGCATGCGTGTGTGAAACATGACTTCCCCCAAGACCTAGGATGTTCCATCTCTAAATTATCTACATTTGTACATTGGATCATGTTAAAGGAGATTCATATGGCTAGCATTCCACAGTGGCATCAAGAGATAGTTGAGATTGTTTGTATGTTTTACAAGGAATTTCTGACGAGTTTCATGGACTTGCAGGTTCATCTTCTAATCCACCTAGTAGATGAGGTTGAATTAGTTGGGCTAGTTTCTTGTCGTTGGATGTTCTTCTTAGAGAGGTACGTGACGAAATTGAAAGGTTTTATTCGGCAAAGGGAAAACCTGAGGGGTATATGGAATAGGGGTACATATCGTATGAGTCTTTCTATTATGCCAGTGAGTACATCAAGCAGATCGACAACAAACCAGGTGTGGTGATTTGGGACAATGAAAGGGATGAAGACAAAAGAAAATGGGAGCTTCTCCAAACAAATGGAAAAAGGAACTTGATAAAGAGTAAGCGACTTATAATTTTTCAAATTCAGACAAAGTAAATATTCATGTTTAACTTCGATATAATTTATATTTTAATCTCATATGTACTATATGTCGGTTTTATTTCATCAGAAAAATTGAAGCAATCAATAAATTTGTTCTTTACAATTCTGAAGTGACACAACCGTGGGTCGCATTGTACGAACAAAAGAGGATGAAATGGGATAGTGACAAGAAATAATTCAGACGGTTGAATGGTAGAAGTGTGCCTTATCCCGATCATTTAAAAGAAAATATGTCAATTATATGCCCCAACAGTTAGGTTGTTGACAAATTCAGAGAGAAATACGGTGCAATCGGTCGTTACCCGCCTGCTGAAGAGGATGCACTAAACGTAGGGATTGGATGCACCCACTCGGTAATAATCTATTTATGTACATTTTAAAATTAATAATTCACCTTTGAAATGTAACATCTATATTTCATATTTTAACAGTTGGGTTATTATAAGACACAAGAAACTATGATTTTTTAACTTTTTTATAGGTGAATTTGTTCCCATATATGTGGGCATATGGACACCATTTTCGCACAGAAAATTCTAATGATGGACACATGACACAAGACTCTGGAGCAGAAGTCGAGTTCAATCAATCTAGTTGAGCTAGCCACCATGATAAAAACATAGTATGAGGGAAATTAGGTTACGTTGAAAAGATACAAGAGATCATTGAAGTGGATTTCTCTTCTTTCCAATGTGCTATTTTAGGTGCAAGTGGTGGGACACCTTTGAATGGAATAATGTAAAGGAATATCGTGATAGTAGGATGATATGTATCAACTCTAGAAATATGTGGGGTGAAGCTAAGGAGCCATATGTTTTCCCCAAACACTGCAACCATGTGTTTTTTTACCTAGATGTGTTGGATAGGGATTGGTGGTTCGTATTGAGATATGCCCCTATATCAAAACATATTTTTGATGAAAATAGTGTTATCATGCCAAGCGAGCTGGAAGATAATGAGGGTGATCATGAGAGCCGAGAGTGATATGGTACATGTTTTATTTCATCATTTATACTTTTTAATATGGGCTTTTATAAAGAAGAGGACTTAACCTTATAACTAAGACTCTTTTTTTCGAAACATTATAATATGTATTTTGAATTAATTGGTTTGCATTGTGTTAATGTTAAAATAATTTCACTTGATAATTTGCAATTATGTTGATCTTGAAAAAAATGGTGCACTGTATCAAGTTCTTTTCTTTATGTCAATTCCTAAAATAATACAACTACTTGATTGCTTTAAATGTGTGTGAATGATATCTTCAAAATGTATACTGTTATATTTGGTATGTAAGATCATAATAAAATAATGATAATTCTAAACATGAATTTATTTGCATTATTTTCTAAACTTTATTATGTTAAAAAAATTCATATTATTCTAGATTTATTATTTTACAATTATTTATATTCATATAAATTTACAAATTTACAAATTTTAATAAAATTGAATGATGACAATACATATGATTACAATTTTACAAATATTTTACATACAATTAAAATTACAATTACAATTTTAAAATTTTACATACAGTTACAATTACAATTAAAATTACAATTTCGTTTCACAATACAATTGCAATTACAATTTTACAATTTCACATACAATTACAATTACAATTTTACAATTTTACATGCAATTATAATTAAAATTACAATTACAATTACATTTTTAGAATTTTACAAATTTACAAATTTTACAATTTTAATAAAATTGAATCATGACAATCCATACAATTATAATTACATTTTACAATTTCACAATATAATTACGTAAAATTACAATTACAATTTTACAAATATTTGACAATAAAAGTTACAATTACAATTACAATTTTACATACAATTAAAATTAAAATTTCAATTACAATCACGACATAATATTTAATAAGTATCATGATTTAATATTAAAAATAAACATCATGATCATGATAACCATCGTACAAACATCATATTCGAAAATACACATTAAAATTCACTAACATCATCTAATCATCGTGATCATGATCATCTAACAAAACACAAGCATTGTATAAAATCATCACAACATAAACATCAAATATACATCTCATGTCAAAAAACTGCTATCACATACATATCTATCTTCAAGCACATTAAATGAACATATCTAACATGACCTAACAATATACACATCATGATTAACACCAACATGTAAATTAAATACATCAACATGAATATAAAATACATGGACCATATATATATATATATATATATATAATGTCAAAAATATACAACTATAATATAACTACATATAAATGTCAAATATCTGGTCGTACTACATCAATACTAGTACTAGTCAAGGCCTACTCAGTCGATGGTGTAACCTCATGCTCAGATAGATGATGTGCCTTCTCCGGAGGTGCCTGTTGATAAGTCGATGGTGCATTCTGCTCAGGAACTGCCTGTTGATGAGTTGTCGATAGTGCAACTTGCTCAGTGGATGGTGCATCCTGCTCAGATGAACCTGCCTGCTCAGGATCAAGTGCCTGCTCAGTCGATGGCCATGCCTACTCAGGACTAGGTGTCTGCTGTTATCATGTCGAATGCTTAGAAGATGCCTGCTAATTAGGACTGGATGCTAGATGTTCATGATCTCCTACACGAGGTGAAGGAGGAGGAGGTGCAGTACTAGAATGATGATCACTCCCCTCATGATCACGATCATCAGATGAATTATTCTGTCATGCATCTCCATGAAGCCTATCCCTCCTAGCCCGCACCAATGTTATGGAAGCTCCAATGATATGACACATGAGGGTCATCATATCGAGGGGCATGCCTCTTGTTATCACCCTAAATTTTTTTTTTTTTTTTTTTCTAAACTCTGTAAGTTTACACTGTCTTGAGTCACTTTAGTCTTGATAAAGGGCAGGACATAGATTTAGAAGTCTCAAAGGTCAATTTTCAATTTCAAATAAATTCTTTTAGTCTCATTCCATGATTAAAAAGTCTTATCATTCACTTAAAGATCATGTTATTAGGTTTCGGATGAAATTCCTGCAATTAGCCACAAAACGTTTCAGTCATTCCAGTCTACATTTGCTCATACTAAACTGTGAAACATCTCTGTTTCAAACTCTAAATTATTAGAGTTAAGCCTGTGGTTGTTCTATACCAAGGCTATTTTCATACATAATCAAGCGAGGCTGCCAAATTAAATCAAGCGAGGCTGTTCCTTTTTCTCAAGCGAGGCTACCAAATTAAATCAAGAGAGGTTGTTTTATAAATTCTGAAGGAAGCCAACAGAGTTTTTTTCTGAAGCAAGCATGGCTGAGGAGAAAAATAACCATAGAGGAGGACATTTTTTGAGATCTGAATCTGAAAGCACAAAAGTTTTAGCTGAAGATAAAACCGTCATGGATGCTTTTAGTAAAGCAGGTTTTTTAAAGTTCTGTGAAAAGTTGCAAGGTGGACATACTCAGATATCCAAAGAGTTTGCATTACATTTCAGTGGGACAAATACAAAGGTTAGAATGTTAAACATGTCAGTGACACCTGAAACCATAGCTCTAGTGACTGAAATACCTAGAGGACAGGAAACTTGGTTTAATGGTTTTAGATTCGATATGGAGGCATGCAAGATATTTATGAAGTCAGAATATGCAGAGATGGACATGAACAATGTAGTTCCTAGAAACTGTATTAAGGATAGCTATGCCAAACTACTGTTCAACATCCAAAGATATTTCACATGCGAAGGCAAGTACCACAAAGTCTACACCTATCATTTCAAACTCCTATTACATTTCATAGGTATGATATCACTAGATTTACCTTTTTTCCTATATAGAAGCATTGCCAAAATGGCTGATAAAGTTCAAGTAAAATATGAGGGTTGTGAAACATCTCTGTTTCACCATGGTTTAATTAAACTGTTGGTTTTGAATGAGCTCTAGAAGATTAGTAGGGGCCAATCTTATTTTCTTTTTATAAGTGGATTTGAAATGGAATCTCTAACCCCAGCTAAAAACCCTAAGGTAAAGGAAAATCCATCACCATCACCAGAATCCAGTCAACCAGTAGATATAAGGACAAGGAGGTTTGTAAAATTGAAGCCAAGGAAACAAGTGAAAGATAAGGTAGAAAGAACAGCAGTGATTGTTACAGAAACTCTTTCACCTGCAAAACAAGGGTTACAAAGTACCAAGGAAGCTAAACAAAAACAAATAGCTGGTAAGCAAATAGTTCAGAGAATTACAAGGAGCCAAGCTGCAACATCAAAAGGAAAGATAGTAGCTTCAGGATCAAGTGACAACCTAGGATTGAAAGGAAACTTGGATGACATATTGCATGAAATAGACATAGAAGAATCACCTACAGTGCAAGTTGATTTCATAGGAATAAATGAAAGCAAACAGAAAAAGGTGAAATCAACAAAGAAGCTGGAGTTTAAGGGTGAAGATGCAGAATTTGTTTTCCAAGCTAGGAAGCCTGTAACTAGACATTATAAAAGGCTCAAGGAACTTAATGAAGAATTTGAAGAAACCAATGAAGCAGCTATTGTTCTTGAAGAGATAGTTGATCTTTCCTCACCTTTAGTAGAACATGTAGAAAACAAAGTAATGACAGCACAAGAAGAAATGACCAAGTATAAAAGGCTGGAGGAGGAGTTAAGATTGTTGAGGTATAAAAGGTATATTTTTAACACCTTTTTAACTCACATTAATTATCAATCCAGTTGCGACTTTTTATCTCAAGAGTGTACTCTGTCTGAAGCTGCAATTCAATATAAGAGTAATGCTTTGCAATATGTAGTATAGTGCTCTAAATACAAGAGTAAACAGATGCTTGGAAATGAAATCTAACTACAATAACATGAACTAAAATGCTCTAAAATCCAATCATTCACTCGGCAAACATCAATCAAGGACACAGTAGCGATAACTCATTCCTATAGAAATTGATGCAATTGAAACCAATCTAAGAACAAGATAATCAATCTGGGAACGTGGGAGCAATAACTAGTATTCTCTATAGTTGATGATCCTGCTTTAAAGCAATTAAAAGGAAATAGAAATTGAACTAAAGCTGCTAATAAAATTAAACTAGGAAAAATCTTTAAAACCAAACTCTTTGCAATTAATCAACTAAAATGAACAGTAGCTCTAGAATTGAATAGAAATGTAAATGAACAGCAAACTGTAATCAAAGGAATTGAACAGAAAATCCTATTTAATAAATTCGAACAGCAACCTCTTAACTAATGGAATCAAATAACGAATCATATTGAATAGCAAAATGTAATGAATATCAGTCAAACGAAACAACAAGTGGAATGAAACCATAATGGAAATATAACAGCGAAGCTCTGTTAAGATATAACAAGATAAATTATACAAAATTAAGATTCTTCTTAAATAATAAAAGAACAGCAACGCGATTCGTCAATATAACACACCGAAATAAGTAATGAACAATAAACCAGTTAACTTGCAAACCGTAATAAAAACAAATACAAACTGTCACACACAATAATTAAAAGATAAGGATACAAACAGCAGATAGATCCACCACGGCCAGGCCCTTTTCCACTGATGGAGCACCGATGGGCTACTACATAATTAAGAAATGGAACGACAACGAGCTCTTGTATTAATCAAACATAAAATAACGTTTACAACAGTCGTACTCTATTTTAATTAACAAGAGTCAATGAACAATTCTGAAAATTACAACAGGAAAATCTCCCTTCTCATGGCAATACATGCTCTCCTTTTATAATCAGAAAGAGGAGAAAGTAAATAGTAAATGTGATCCCTCATAACAATATTGGATTGTCCCCAACAACTTGATCAGAAAGAAAAGATATTTCCATCAATATTTCAACAGGAACAAGTCAAATTTGGATTTGCAGCTGAGATAATTTGGAAGACGGCCACAACAGTAAATATGAGAAAATCGTGCTCAAAGAACCTTCTGTTTCTCTCAATACATGCGAAATTTGGGCAAACTGTTCTTAAAAAAGTTAATTCGGTCTGTTCTGGACAAAACCCATGTTCCGAATTTTCTAGATTCTTCTCCATTTGCCCAGAATATCAACTGCAAAACTGTCACTTCTTATTCCAGCGAATTTCTGAGTTGGAATATTGAATGATGTGTTGTAGATCAAATCTGCATTCTAGCAAATATCTTGGAGGCTAAAATGGCGAGTGATGTTAAAAAATATACTAATAAACCATCATTGATAAAATTATGCATAATAATCATCAATTTATTAAAAATAAAGGAGAAGAAATAATATTTATCCATAAGAGCATAAATAATTATAAAATGGATTTATATGATAAATTATGATAAATTACATGATAAATAAGAGTAGAAATGGATGAAATAGGTGTTAAAAAGTGGTCATATTAGTGGCTCAACATACTCCCAAACTGAATATATTGCATGCCCTCATACAACCCAGAACTGAATATATTGCATGTCCTCATGCAACCCAAAGAAAAAAACCCATGTGTTAACCAAGCAAAAAACAATGTTCATCCCAACTCATGAAATGGATGGAACAAATGAATTTTTTCTCAAATAATGAATATTCAATTTTAGCAATCTTGATGAAGGCGTAAATTTTTTTACAGATGACGTTCAACTATATGTATATGAAGTTGCAGAAAAATGTGACATAAGTAACAGCAAACTTCAATAACCATTTTCTCAAAAATCAAATCGTTTTGATGCACGGATCATGAGATATAAACAAAATGGTTGTAGGTGATAGTGCATAATTTTCGAAATTTTATGAACTAATTTAGCGTGAAATTATCTGGGTTTGTGTATTTTAATGATACCTCTTTGTTATCCAGAAATCACAAGAATTCAGTCATAGTTTTAAAGATATAGACAAATCAATTTCTGCACTGTATAAAAATGAAATTTTATGCCTTAAATGAGAAAGAAAGTAGAAAACATCCATCATGTGTAGCAATTCATTCCCTAAACTGAAGAATTAGCATGTCCTCATGCAATTCTTAGAAAACAAAGAGAGGTGGTTGCTACAATCTGTTGAAATCTATGCTTAGTGTAAAACAACATGGAATAAGGGAGGTGTTGAGAATGAATAAGAATATCAATGGATGATAAAGAATATTACTGCCATGGTCATAAGAAAGAAATGAAGGAAAGCAACACTCCCCCAAACTGAAAGATGATATGTCTCTGAAAAATGGGAAGTGGTAAAGATGTGGAATGAATGATGATAAATAATGCTCAATGGATTTTCATGAAATTCTCCTAAATTCATAATAAATCAGAAAACTATGATATTTTACCTCAAGTATTACCTCCAAAAAAAAATGTGGAATGACATGTAGGAACTGGCATTTGTTGAAGCTGATGTAGGCTGAACGAATACTGAAAATGATGCAAAAGGTGGAAGCCATGCAAACACATCATGTTTGAAGAATTGTACACGGTCGCGAGTTGCGCGAGCCTTTGCTGTTAGTTGCAATAGTGTGGTCGTGATACGAATAGAATTGTCCCCCATACTTTTTGTTCTCCTGTAAAAAAATCATGATTCTACATGCAATTTTCTTGAATCCACAGTTTTAGTTTTGAATGACAACAGATAAGATGCATGCAAAAATTTTAAGCAGAAAAACTTCTGTAGAAATGTAGTGTGAATATTGTGGTAAATAGAAGAGCAACTTACTGCACAACAATTGTATGATATGATCAACAAATTATCACATTACTGAAATCAATGCATATTTTGAAATCATGAGTAGATATGGAAATTTTATGTAATGATTCGAAAATAAGGGAAAATGACAGCAAATGTGAAAAAAAGTACTTATGCGGTCATTATCCACATAAATCATTATGATCAATTTATAAATAAATTTCATGCATAAGAGGTTCCGAACAAAGGGTTTACGAGCATAATCGCATTTGATATTAGATAAAGATATAAGAAAAGGGTTTATCATTACTATTGATTTGTGAAAAATATGACTCCAATACCATCAGCAGAGCTCTGTTGTCCACAGGTGTTTATAATCTTGACAAAGTTTCTTTCTCACCCTTGGAACCATTATCATTTATTTATGTCTAAGGAAGTGTTGTATGATTTCATGATGGAGGCCATTGTGCTGGCTTGGGAACCAGATGAATCACAATGCCATTCACCAGGAAGGAGTGAAAGGTGGGCAGGTAGGCTCGTGATGAGACCTCATGTTCCAAGGACATTTTATTTTTTTGAGTTGTCCATTAGATCATATCCCTGGTGTGGTGGCCATAATGGGAATGCCACTTCACTGATCCCTTGTGATCATGGTAGGCTGGCTCTTAATAAGACCCCCTATCCTCCATCTGCCATATCATAGAATTGGTAGTAATTATATAGAGATTTTTCTTTTCTTTTCTTTTTTTCATATAGCACTTCCCTACTTATATATAGAGGATGGCTCAACACTCCTTAAGAGTAGAGATGGTGGAAGAAGTCTGAACATCTCAATAGAGAAAATATGCTCTTATTCTTATTAATAAATAAAAATCAAAAAGAGTTTTGAATATTAAGGGAAGAACCAACATGATAAAGATAACCGATCATATTAATTTTAGTGAAAATAAAGATAACAAAGTGATATAGATGGTTGTGTCATTTCCTTTTCTTATCACTACAAAACAATTTCTTAAAAATTACAATTTCTTTTGATTTGCTGATTTCAGTAACCTCTAATTTTTGTGTCATTGCATAAATTGTATGTTTGCCTTTAAAAGAGTAATGAAGGATTCAAAAAAATCCTCAAAATGTTGTTCTAAAACAAGAAAAATGCACTCAAAAAGTGATGTTCCTTAGATAGAACAGCTGTTGTTCCTTAAGAGGAACAGCAAAAACAATCTGCGAAAATGTTGTTCCTTTTGAAAGGAACAACAGAAACAGTCGGCAAAAAAACATGTTGTTCCTTTCAAAAGGAACAGCAAAAATACAAGCGGGAAAAATGTTGTTCCTTTGGAAAGGAACAGCAAAAACAGGCGGCAAAAATTGATGTTCCTTTGGAAAGGAACAATAAAAACAAGCGGAAAAAACTGTTGTTTCTTCGGAAAAGAACAGAAAAAACAAGCGGCAAAAACTGTTGTTCCTTTGGAAAGGAACAACAAAAACGCGCGGAAAAAGTGTTGTTCCTTTTGAAAGGAACAGCAAAAAGAAACACACAAACGTGTTGTTCCTTCAGAGGAATGGCTGTTGTTCCTTAAGAGGAACAACAAACAAATATAAGCACGCAAGGTTGTTGTTCCTTAAAAGGAACAGCATGAAAAATAAAGGCACACAAAAAAGTGTTGTTTCCTATAGGAAACATAAAAAAAAATGCACGCAGAAATTGCTATAGGGAACAGCAAAGGAAAAAAATAGAGGAAAGAAAAAATCCATTGTCAAGCAAATCCATGCTGCCGAAGAATTACCTCCTGAAACTTGCATGGTGGGGTCCTTATTGTTCAATTTCCAATGGAGAGGAAACTATAATTTGAAGGGATCAACACCTGAAACACAAAAACATAAAATAAATTAGAAAAGAAACAACACTTTATTAAGTTACAACAACGATGATGTTATTTCCTAAGGTAATATCAATCTGTTAATGGAAAAAAAAAATGATCTTTTTGAAAAATGTTTTGGCATCAGTGACATGAATATTCAAATGGAAACCAATTCTTCATTTCTTCTTGTTATGAATCTGTTAGGTAATGAACTGGATGAAATGCCCTTGTTTCACTAAAATTTCTTTCAAGAATCGCTCATCCATAAATTGACCTTCTTTGTTCTGCTAAGACCTGCAAAAAACGAGTGTTTACCTGCAATAAAACATTAAATCATGGAGAAAGAAAGGTGCACGGCTCCCCTAATCCAAGAATTATGCAAAAAAACTAACAAATAGTTACTCTGTAGAACAAATCCACGGATAAAGTAAAATTAATTTACTACCTGCGGGAGAGCAGTGGCCAATCATACTAACCAACAGTGTTTCAATTATAAATTCTTTGTTTTTCGTCCAATTTGAGTGATTCCAAAGCCAAATGAAAGTGAATTCAGAGATATGTCTCTAATAGAAATAGGTTTTAAAAATTACATGTAATGGTATGTTAAATTTTCTTAGAACAACCCGCATAATAGAGTCATTTTCGATTTTCCAGCTGAGACCAACAGTTGATATTTCAAACATAAATTATTTGTTTGATGAAGGATTAAGCTGATTCAAATTGGAAATGAAAGTATATTCATTTATTTATCTCCAATAGAAATATGTTTTGAAGACAAGAAGAATTGATGGGTCAAATACGCTAGTGAACAGCCGAGAAAACAGAGTTTCAAGAGTACTAATTTATGATAAGCAGTCAGTATTTTGGTCATAAATTCCTCATACGATATCAAAATAGAGTGATTAAAATTTCCTTGTAAACTATATTCATAGAGGAATCTACCATAGAAGCATGTTTTAAAAATATAGTCATTTAGGCCTCAAAAAACTGACTGTCCCAACTCTGTTCCTGAGCTGCCTACTAGATGCCCTGTCAATGTTTTGGTTCTAACTTTTTCGTTTCAAATCTAAATGGAGTGATTAAAATTGGGTTGGAAAGTATAAATCAAGGGCTAATTAGGATAGAAATATTTTTTAAAAATATTCACTTTTGGTCCCTCAAAACATGATTGTCCCAACTCTGTTTTCAGAAATTTCATCAAACCCGCAAGCCAAAAAAATGATATTCAAGAAAATTTTCCATATTGGTGATAAAAATGAATGTAAGTGTTTGTAGAATTTTTATTTTCAATATAATGCATCTAAATACATAAATAAATTAAAATATTTATCACCGATGTTGATTTCCACAGCGTGTTGCAACAAAAACAACTATTTTTACAAAAAAAAAAAAATGTGTTTATTTTATTTCCTTATTTATTTTATTTTTGCACTAACCTACTTTGATTTGGAAAATGAATATGATTATGTATAATATTATTTCCAGTGTAACCATTTTCTAAATAAGGCTTCAAGTATGTACATACCCAAATTTGAAAAATGCATGTTAATAAAAATTAGGGTATGAGAAGCCAACTTCCCTTGAAAAGATGGTGCCAAAAATTGTTGAAGCATCGAGTAATGCTGCAAACAAATGGAGTGAAACCAATCTTCAATGTATCTCTTACTTTCTTTATTTCCCATAGTCGTCGTGTCATGAAGTTCTTGAGATTTTAAAATGGTTTTTTGGTGCAAACTAGAAGAAACCTCATTTTCTTTCATAACTTCTACAATTTTTGGATTTGATACATTATGAGTCTTGTTACACCATTTTTTGGTCATCTAACATATTATCATTAGATGAACCCAAGTACACCATGTAAGACCAGTTTTACCCTAATTAAAACTACTTTCACTATGTTAAAACAGGAAACCCCAAAAGGAAATATTAAACAAACCTATATTTGTTTGATTTTCCTCACGGAATAATTAATTAAACCATAATTTAATTATTATTCCCAGTCATGTTTAACCCAAAATCAAAGAAATTAATTAGATAAACCTTCATTTATCTTATTATTTTCTAGGAATAATTATTTAAACCTTATTTAGATAATATTCCTTGTTAAATATGACCAAATCACCCACAAATAATTAAATAAATCACTATTTATTTAATTGTCTTTCAACCACTTCCTTAAATAATTAAATAAATCATTATTTATTTGATTATCTTCTAACCGCTTCCTTAAAAAGATAAATAAATCATTTATTTATTTATTTTTGACAAAATAAGGGATTTGACCCAAGTCAAATACCTTTTCCCTCCAACAAATATAATAAAATATTCCATAAAAAGTGGATCTAGATCTGGTTAACCCATGCACCAAGATCTAGAATGACCCAATATTTTGTCATAAATAGGAGGGTTTTTCCTACCATTCTTCACCTTTTGTTGCCTATTAGATCACTCTGGATCTATACACTTGGTCACAGTTTTCCATCATTTGCTGTGTGAGCTCCCATTGAGCTCTATTCTTTGCATTGGGTTTTCTACACCAACAAGAGAGAGAAATATTAGATCTGAAGTGCTGAGGACTTCCAAGAACCCATCCCGCTGAGGAGAATTGGATACGCCTTCTTGTTTTCCTCCCAGGTGCCCAATTAATATAAAAATTCTTTCAAAAATTGTTCTTGTCTTGTCTATTGGTATATGGAGCAAACCCTTATTTTTACTGCTTAATGTCTTTCCATGCATAGATCTGGTGTTTTGCAGCTCTTTTCTTGTCTAACTAACCGCAGATCTGAAGATATTGGCGGCCACTTTTGTTGTTAGGGCTATTAGTTATGCGTAGCTAAAGTGAGTATTTCGCAGCCAGCAGAGGGTTCATACTAACAAATGGTGACTCCACACGGGTTTATCGTGATCACAGCGCCATTTTTCCATATTATCCACATATGTAAGTATACCTTTGGAACCCTAGGGTTTTCTTTTCGGTATTTTATTTTTCCTATTTTTATGTTTTTTTTCTCACATAAAACCCTAAAACCTTCAAATTTCTAACTTCCGTTTGTTTCTGGCCCTATTGCGCAGGTGACAGACATCAGCCGCAACTGAGACGACAACTTTTGCGAAAATACGCCGGCAAGGACAACCGGAATGAGGGTCGCGCACTGACCCTAGGCTTTCAGAGCACGGACACTCCGGTGCTTGCCCTAACTTTGTTTCCTGCGACACGCGGAAATAGGGTACGGAAAACGGTGACACCGCCACTTTTCGACAATTTTTCGGCAATTTTACGGGTTTTTATGAAGCACGGGGTCCTCCAGCCTCTGTCCCAGCCTGTTTTGACCAAGTTCTGATCTGTTTTTACTCATCTAAGTGGGAACCTAGCCCCTTAGGGCTTTAGTACCCTCCACTTTTTGTGGAAGAGTTTTAAGCCGTTTCAGCCGTCTGTTTTTCAGAGCTTCAGCCTCCTTTTTTCCAGATCTGTTACCTCCCTTTCAGATCCTTTCAAATCAGCCTTTCTTCCTTTCAAATCACCTCCTGTCGTTTTGTTTGGACCTAATTTTTGGGCCTCCCCCTTGCCCCCTCCGTTTTTTGCTGATTTCCTTCCTTTTTCCAGCCACCTTGCCTCTGTCTCTTGGCTGTGATCTGCACCTCTTTTCAGTAGCTTTATCCTCTAGATCCCTGTCCCTTTCAACCCTAGATCTATTGACCTCTTTTTATGTGTGTTGAGAGTAGATTCTTGCCCTCTTTTAGAGTAGTTTTGAGAGACCCGCCTTTTTGGGTTAGATTGATGCATATTTAGCTGTTAAATGTTCTGTCCTTTCAGCAATTTATATTGTTCTACGCAGATTTCTTTTCAGTTACGCAGCACACTTTTTCTTGCTATCAAAACGAAAAGGGTTTAAAAATTAAAATTAACGCACACCACACACTGACCCTAAGTGAAGAAGCGCCTGGTTAACACCTCCTGGAAAAGACTCTAAAATCAATTGTCACTGCACCTTATCTGCCCTTGACATCGCTTGATTCTGTCCCTTTCTGCCCTTGTCGGTTTCCTTCTTCCTATCATCATTGTGCCCCCAAGGCGCTTTTCCCGGAGACTTCTTGGCCTTCATCCTCAGTTTCCGGTCGATCGACTTGCTCCTCCCCACCATCGTCGAGCCAGTCCACCTTCGAGTCCGCACTCCGACTCCTCTCCTGATTCATCAGGTCCTCCTTCTCCTCCCAGTTCTCCCCCTGTCACCTTCACTATGTCTGGTCCAGGGCCTAACACTAGCGATTCTCCCGGCCCTAATGCCAGCCCTACTACTAGCGGAACCACCACAGGAACTACCCCGGCCACCCCTGTGCTGCCGTACATTGCAGGCCTCAGCCTCCCCGATTTCCATCAGTTGATCAATGACCCCATTCACCACAATGCTAATTGGCCTGCTATGCCAACCAAGCTCCCCTCCGACATCCCTAAGTTTGAGGGCCTTAATGGCGAAGATCCAACCAATCATGTCCGATCTTTCCATATGTGGTGTTCCTCCAATTCCATTACCGATGACTCCATCCGTCTTCGTTTTTTCCAACGCACGCTCACCGGCGAAGCTTCTAAATGGTATGTTGAACAAACCACCTCTACCCATACCACCTTTGAGACTCTTGCCCAAGCCTTTTTGTCGTACTTCCAGCTCCCTCTCTGATACGATACTGGCACGGAGCTCTTGACATCCTTCAAGCAATCCTCTTCAACATGCCTTTTCGCCCATGTTCAGGAATGGCGAAGAAGACAGAGCTTATGTCGAGCCCCTCCCTTCGAAGATCGGGTTTACATGGACTGGTTCCTTCGCACCCTTCCCGCTCCCATCGGCAAAGATGTCGCCTCTCACTTTCCTCAAACTGAAGAAGCCGCCCTCCAAATAGCCTTGAAATATGACTTGATCTACGCTCAATCTGGTTATGTTTATACCGTTCTTCCTGACCTCCCCAGGCCCGGTGGCGCTAATGCCCCGGGGGCATCTCATTCCGCCGACGGTATCGTTGGAGCCCTTTCCCATCCATACGCTCAACCTCCTATGGGCTATGGTCTCCCTCAGGGAGGGGCCAGCTCCTCCAGCACTCTCCCCCCTCCCGGTAGCATGTATCCAGGATATGGCATGCCTCCTTTTGCCCAACCTCCTGCTTACCTCAATGTTGCCCAACCTACCCATTACCCTTATCCGCAGCCTGGTGCACCAGCTCCTCCAGCATATGCGCTTCCTCCTCCCTTGCCTCCTCAACCCCAACACCAGCACCTACAGCCCCCTCCAGGGCAAGTATTTTCACAGCAGGGCGCGACTAATCCCCCTTCTTCTCAAAGAAGGCGGAGAGGCAATACAAACCCATCTGCCCCTAGTACCCATGGACCCAATCCTGGTATGGACCCTAACACTGCCAACCAGCAACAGGGCACTCAGCCCAAGCCGGACAGGCCGCATCGCACAAGTAAGCCTTGTTCGTGTTGCGGTGTTTATGGTCATTACACCCACGATTGTCCCCTATTACCCCAGATGCGGCAGATGTGGGAGTCTCAAGCCACATTACGCGGACAGCACGCCTCCCCTCATGCTCCTCCTAATGTGGCCACTACCCAGCCAGCTGTGTTTACCGATCCTTTCCCTCAGCAAGGATTCGTGGCTACCCAACCACCCGACAGCCAGGTAGCTGCCCCCCCTTCCCTTTCTGGTTCCTCTGATTACCAGATCCTTATGATGCACTCCAATCCTAACCCGTCCGTCGATCTTCACCTTCAAACTCGGTCTCGCCAGTACCCCAAGCCTCCTGCTCAGTCTGCCCCCGAGCCTCCTTCTTCAGGTTCTACAGAGCCTCTTTCGACACCCAGTGGCCCCTTACACCATCCCTCAACCCAAAGTTGGGGTTCATATAAGATTCCTAGGACCCATTGTCTCGAGAAGCAGCCCCACTTCCCGATCAGTTTGCCATTCGTATAGTATAGTAGATGATTTGGCGCAATCCCCTGCTGCCATTTCCACACTGGAACTCCTCCAGTCGTGCCCTTCCAAAAAGAAGGCTCTACTATCTGCCGTGGGCGCTGTCGATCCTGCTGATGACCAAATGATTGTTTTCGACGCCACCCAATCGGACCATCCCCCTCTTCCTCCTTCCGTCGCTTTCCAAATCCCAGTCAAAATCCGGAACGCCACTGTATCCCGGTGTATAATTGATGAGGGGGCATCCACCTGCGTGATGTCCGCTTCGGTTTGGAAGCAACTCGGATCCCCTGAGCTGGCCCCTTCCACGATCACCCTTCGAGCGTGGGACGATCATGCCTCCCAGCCTATTGGCCTGTTTCGTAACTGTCCCATCACCCTCGCCGGTAAGACTGTTTGCGTTGACGTCGAAGTCATTGACGCCCCTCTAGACTACAACATTCTATTGGGGCGAAGCTACCTATCTTATGTCTGCTGTCCCATCCGCGGTTTTCCGCAAGATTTATTTCCCCCATAATGGAAAGATAGTCACCATTGACCAGTTGACATATCATGAGCCAAAATCTCAGACCTCATCTGAGACGACCATCTCTTCTATAGCCAACAAGCAAACCGTCGATTCCTTGACCAGTGTCTGCCCCGGCATTTACAAAGATTCCTCCCTGCTTGGAACTTTCTCTAACCTTCCTCCTGCTCCTGTCACTGATCCCAGCTTATCACATATTTGCATGATGCAATCGTCTCAGGCTGCTCTTCAGCGGCCTGCCTCGGCTAGTCAACAACCTTTCCCTTGCCCTCTGCACCCCGCTCCTAGCCATTCCTCTCAGCCAGTTGGACCTCCTCCTTCTGGCCCTCCCCCTACAGCTGGTATCCCCGAACCCCTTTATCCTCCTGGAACGGTTCCCCCTGGCCTCAATGCGGCTTCGCCGTCCTCACAGTCGTCCACTGTTGGGCGGTCCTTTCCCTGTTTCCCCCTCCCAAGGAGTATTTTATTTGTCCCAAGTCATGGCCACCCTCTCTCTCTCTCCCCTAACGACCCTCGGCATACGTCTGAAAATTACGTTAACTCTCCAGTAGCTACCCCTCCGGGTCACTGACACATGGCACGACAGGATTCAGGCAGGTCCCCCTCACTTCCTCCGGGCCGCCCGCACCTCCACAGGACCCTACCCCTATGGTGCCAGCCCCTAGAAAGAAAGGAAAAGCTCGTAAGGGGGCAACCCATCAGGACCAGGCCGCCCCGACAACTCCTACCCCTCCGCGACCACCAAAGCCCGCCATCCAATGCGCCTTGTGTGATATCGTCGGTCACGCCACTCATATGTGTCCTGAATTGCCGCACCTCAATATTCTGGTCAACGAGACGTTTCCCGACTCTGACATCTCAGAAGTCTACGTCACTATCCCAGACTCTATCCCGAAACTCAAAAACTTGCGCACAAACCACCCTTGTGCCTTGTGCGATTTTCACGGCCATTACACCCACCTCTGTCCCTGCCTTGACGAGTATCGTTCCTCCTTGGACATGTACCGCCAATTCAAGGCCACTTCGATAGGACCAGAGGACCTTCCTACTCCCATTCACATTCCTCCTCCCACTATCGAGCCAACGGAGCCGTCAACCACCATTTTGTACCTATCATCATCCTTGCGAGATAGTTCCCCTGCCCTTCAACCTGCCGATCCTCTCGGCTCCTCAGCCGACCTTGGATCTGTTGATATCGCACATCTGAGCCCTTCTCCTCTTGATGACCCGTCCCACACCACCTCCTCGGGTGACCTTTCTTCCTTCAGTCTTCCCATCTTCCAGTCCGATGACGACATTATGGAAGCCATGACTAACCCGAACTTTCCGTGGGACGATATGCACCATCGTGCATACTTCCTCCCGCAGCAGTCCCATGACCAATTTGTTGTGGAAACCAAAGACTTCATCCCCAATGCAGTCGATTGGTTCAAAAACCCCATCCCTGCACCCGATGCTTTCGAAGAAGGAAACATGGCCAATATCTCTCCTACCATCAAAATTGAAATTTCAGCCACACCAGGTATCGAAGAATATATCACCTTAGGCGCCCACTGCACCCCGGAAGAAATCGAAGCTTACACCAAGCTTTTCAAAGAATTCCGTGATATTTTCGCCTGGTCCTATTCTGAAATGCCCGGACTCGATCCCGCCATTGTCGAACACCATATCGACACATGGCCTGATGCCAAACCAGTCCATCAAAAGTTGAGACCCATTCATCCTTCCAGACGTGACGCTATCAAAGCCGAAATCGATAAGCTCAAGCAGGCTGGTTTTATTTACCCCATTGAATACACCACTTGGGTATCCAACCCATTTCCCGTTCTCAAGAAACAAGGCACCATTCGTGTCTGCACAGACTTTCGTGACTTGAACCAAGCTTGTCCCAAAGACAAATTCCCCACACCGTTCATCGACCAAATCATTGATGAGTGTGCGGGGCATGAGGTTCTATCCTTTATGGATGGTTTCTCCGGATGCAACCAAATTGCTATCCGTCCTGCCGATCAACTCAAAACCGCGTTCATTAGTCCGTGGGGAACTTTTGCTTACCGGGTCATGCCGTTCGGCCTAAAAAACGTCGGCGCCACTTTTCAACGGGCCATGTCTTATTGTTTCCATGACTTGGCTCACATTATCCTTGCTTATTTAGACGACCTCACTGCACGTTCTAAGCATCGGGCGCAGCACCTCCACGATCTGCGTACCATTTTTCTCCGATGTCGCAAGTATAATATCCGCCTTAACCCTTTGAAATGCGTCTTTTGCGTTCCTTCCGGCCGTCTCTTAGGCTTCATCGTGTCTAAGGATGGTATCACGCTTGACCCTTTGAAATTTCAAGCCATTCTTGAACTTCCCATTCCACGTACCCTCCGCCAGCTCCAAAGTCTCCAAGGCAAAGCTAATTTTCTTCGACGGTTCATCCCTGACTATGCCACCACTGCACATGGGTTCCTTCGACTCCTCCGATCTTCTATCCCTTTTGTTTGGGATTCCCATGCTCACGAGTCTTTCGATGCCCTCAAGCAGGCTCTCACATCCGCTCCCTTGATCCGCCCTCCCGACTTTGATCGGGACTTCATCCTGTATATCTCCGCTTCCACCTATTTGGTCGCTGGAGTCCTTATCTAGGAAGATGACAATGGTATTGAGCATGTGATCTACTACGTCAGTAAGAACCTTGTAGGACCCCCTGTTTCCTACTCACTTGAAGAAAAATTAGCACTGGCTGTAGTGTTCTCAGTCCAAAAAATTCGTCATTATATCCTTATGCGCTCCACCAAGGTTGCGACTAATTCCAACCCCTTGGATTTCCTATTGAGTCGTCGTATCCTCACTGGGAAATATGCCCGTTGGGTCGTTATTCTTCAAGAATTCGACCTCGAATTCGTCACACCAAAGAGTAAGAAAGGCTTAGCCCTCGCTGAGCTCATTTCTGAATTACCTACCGGAGCGCAAGACACCCCAGTTAATGATGATTTTCCTGATGAACACTTATTTTCCATTACTACCGACGACCCATGGTATGGCGACATTCTTACTTACTTGCGAACGCAAAAGTTCGCCCTTCACCTTGATCGTGAGGCTCGCCGACGCATCCGACACCAAGCCCCCCGATACCTCCTTATCGGTGACGACCTATATCGTCGTGGGGTTGATACCGTTCTTCGGCGTTGCCTCACACACGCTGAAGCTAAACAGGTCCTTAATGCCTGCCATAGCGGCGCTTGCGGTGGCCACCTCTCCGGTCTTGCTACTGCCCAAAAAGTCATGCGCGCCAGGTATTTTTGGCCTTCTCTCTTTAGTGATTGCATTGAGGCAGTCAAACACTGTCCCAATTGCCAACATTTCGCCCCTAAGGCGCGAGCTCCACCAGCTCCCCTCCATCCGGTCGTCTCAACCGACCCCTTCTGTAAATGGGCCATCGACTTTATGGAGTGTCGCCCGTCATCTGCTGGTAACCATAAGTATATCATCGTGGCGGTCGACTATTTCACCAAATGGGCCGAGGCCATGCCAAATTTCAACAACACGGCAGCTACCGCGGCCCTCTTTTTCTTTAACCATGTTATAGCTCGATTCGGGGTTCCTAAACAACTAGTCTCTGACCATGGCAAACATTTTGAAGATGAGATATGGCGTGAGCTATTCTCACTGTTGGGTTTTGAGCACCAATATTCCTCCTCCTATTACCCCCAAGGTAATGGCCAAGTTGAAGCAGTCAAAAAAATCCTCAAAACTATGCTTCAACGAACGGTGAATAAGCACAAAACCAACTGGCATCTCATGCTCTTCCCTGCTTTGTGGGCCTATCGAACTTCTGTTAAAACCGCCACCGGGTTTACTCCTTTCCACCTAGTTTTTGGAGAGGAGGCAGTCTTACCGATCGAGTGTGAAATTCCTTCCTTACATCTGGCCGTTGAACTTCTCCCTGACACCCAACCTCTAGAACAACGACTTATCATGCTCGAGCGCGCTTCCAAAGACTGCCGTGTTGCCTTGCAAACCATGGAAGCGGCCAAGAAGTGCACCAAAGCTCAGTATGACCGAAAAGTCCAGCCTCGCACTTTTCACGAAGGCGACCTTGTTCTAGTATATGACCAGGCCCATGATGTCCTTGGTCATGGGAAGTTTGAATCATTATGGCTAGGTCCTTACATCATTAGTAAGGGGGCATACCTCTTAGAGGATTTCAAAGGCCATCCCCTTCCTAATCCTCGCAATGCACTCTATCTTAATAAATATTACCCTTAGCATTTCCCTTCTGAAATGCATGTTTCATTTTATTTTAGATAGCCAGCATCTGTTTTGTCATGTTTATCATTTGTTCCTTCACCCGGACCCATTTTGTCCAAGAAGGGCCCCTCCACATCCGCTTTAAATCGAATTTTCTCACTTACAACACTTGTATTTGGGGCATCACTTCGCCCCCATACTTGTCCCTGTTCGTGTCAATTTTCGTCATGAGTTCCCACCTTGAAATCATGTTTTCATGGTCCCCCATTGGGCCTTTACTGTGTGGCAGCACTATTGCATCGCCTTTGTTTAGAGCATCCAAGTTGAGTCATCATTGCATCCATGGAGTCTATACCGCATCCCTTTGTACTCCACTATAGCCCTCCATCCTTCATTGCTTGGTATCTCTCTTGTGTCACACATTATGACCTTCGGTCCCACTGTCCCCTATCCCATATGATATTGTGTCAGTCGCTGCCATGTCATTCATGCCCTTTATGCTCTAACAAGGGCAGTCTCCCATTCGCTACTCAGTCCTTTCCATTTCACTCTCATCATTAGTGTCAGTCTGTCCGTCGCTCTACTGTTTTCTCTCATGCCTTAGTTGGGGACCTCTCACTCCCTCAACTATGGCGGACCTCCTTCTGTCGACATCAACACTTTCATTCCAGAAGCCAGGTCTAGAGGGCGGTGTACCTTGGTTCCAGCTTCCACTCTTGTTCGGTGCCTCGGATCAGGCAAAGGGATCTCTCATTCCCTTTGACTTGATTGTTTCTCCAGCTCCTTTCAGCATGATCGAGATTCATATACTTGATGGTCCAGTGATCCAGCAGCAGCTCTTGATGATTCCCGGGTGTGTGTGAGATGTCTCAACCCTCATGAGGGGGTGGCCCTGCAGGTAGCCCCCCACATGCCCGGATGACCTCTTCTTTGCAGCCTTCGATGCAGCTCCAGATATTTGATGATGTTGGCCATAGCCACTTGCAGCGCCTCTTCGACTTTCATGTATCAGTCAGATTTTGTGAGCCCTTCCCCATTTACAGGGGGCATTTGGGTTGTATTCGTATCTCATGTACTCAGATATTATTGTACAAGTCCTGGCTGTTATCCCAGGCACAACATGTATGTGGGATTCCTCATTGTATTTTTTATCTGGCTCATGATTATGCCAGTTGTACTTTATGGTTCGGTCCCTTGTTTACTGGACACACTATTCTTTTGTACTTTGTCTCGGCGGGCATAGGTATGCCTCCCCCGCCGCCTTCAGCACAGGTACCCTCTCATAAAAAGAGACTTGTTGCACCCGCGAGTCTCGTCTCCTCAGGGTCTAGTTCTTCAGCACACTATCTACCTTGCATTTCTCTCTCTGACTTCCCTTTTGTTGTCTGGTGATTGAGTTCTTACAACGTACTTCGGTCATACGATTTGCTCCTGACACTCGCACGCTGGGGGCAATCTGTTACACCATTTTTTGGTCATCTAACCTATTATCATTAGATGGACCCAAGTACACCATGTAAGACCAATTTTACCCTAAGTAAAATTGCCTTCACTATGTTAAAACAGAAAACCCCAAAAGGAAATATTAAACAAACCTATATTTGTTTGATTTTCCTCATGGAATAATTAATTAAACCATAATTTAATTATTATTCCCAGTCATGTTTAACCCAAAATCAAAGAAATTAATTAGATAAACCTCTATTTATCTTATTATTTTCTAGGAATAATCATTTAAACCTTATTTAGATGATATTCCTTGTTAAATATGACCAAATCACCCACAAATAATTAAATAAATCACTATTTATTTAATTATCTTTCAACCACCTCCTTAAATAATTAAATAAATCATTATTTATTTGATTATCTTCTAAACCGATTCCTTAAGAAGATAAATAAATCATTTATTTATTTATTTTTGATAAATTAAGGGATTTGACCCAAGTCAAATACCTTTTCCCTCCAACAAATATAATAAAATATTCCATAAAAAGTGGATCTAGATCTGGTTAACCCATGCACCAAGATCTAGAATGACCCAATATTTTGTTATAAATAGGAGGGTTTTTCCTACCATTCTTCACCTTTTGTTGCCTATTAGATCACTCTGGATCTATGCACTTGGTCACATATCTCCATCATTTTGCTCCCATTGAGCTCTACTCTTTGCATTGGGTTTTCTACATCAACTAGAGAGAGAAATCTTAGATCTGAAGTGCTGAGGACTTCCAAGAACCCATCCCACCGAGGGGAATTGGATACTCCTTCTAGTTTTCCTCACAGGTGCCCCATTAATACAAAAATTCTTTCAAAAAATTGTTCTTGTCTTGTCTATTGGTATATGGAGCAAACCCTTGTTTTTACTGCTTAATGTCTTTCCATACATAGATCTGGTATTTTGCAGCTCTTTTCTTGTCTAACTAACCGTAGATCTGAAGATATTGGCAGCCACTTTTGTTGTTAGGGCTATTAGTTATGCGTAGCTAAAGTGGTCCTTTTTCGTACACTTCGACAAAGGATTCATACTAACAAGTCTCATTATAAGTTTTCTCCAATGGTGCATGTGAGATAGAATGGGTGGGAAGGGTAGGTTAATTTTGCAGTTCAACACTGTAAGCATGTTGTACTGGTTTATTATGGTGAGGGTGTGGAATGAGTTGAGCAGGAGATTGTGTAGGGAATGGAGCCTCTTGATGATGTAGTTGATTGGGTTGAGTGGATGATTTTGATAGGCAAGCAAGGTGTTGTGGAAGAGCTAGAAGATGTGTTTGTGCTACAAGATGAGGGACAGTAGTCGTACAATCATAAGATGAACCATGCCAAACTTGTAGACAAGATTGGTAGTGGTTATATTGAGATTGGCATGGCTTCCTACCATATGAGTATTCCATAATGGATTATGCAAGTAAGAGAATGGAGAGGAAGTGTTTTGAACCATACCTGTAGGCCACGATTTCCATGGTTTTGACCTTGTTGCAGCTTCCCCATCTCTTTGATATGCTACTTCCATCCTAGATAAGGAAGAGTGAATATCTATGGGATGCTCCTTTCGGTAATGAGGGCAAAACACTTCATCAAATTCTCGATTTTTCTGAACCTGCAAAACATTCAATTTTGAATTTAGAGAGCTAATGAAATCATATTTAAAATTTTCAAATAAAACATTGATTTCAGCTCTTATGTCTCTTGTTCTTGTATTAAATTTGGAAAAGAAAGAAGAAACTTCTCTAGAATTCTTACTAGCCTTGGAAATTCCTCTTGAATACCTTATGCACAATTCACAAACATCATCATATGATAACTGAAAAACATCACCTTTTCCTATCAAATTTAAGAGTTCTAAAAAATCATCTTTGATTCCTTTAAGAAGGAGTGTTTTCAAGATCTCTTTTTCCAAATGCTTATGCTTTGATTTTTGAAGGTTGTATCAAAATCGCTCCACATAGTCCTCCAAGCTTTCATCTTCCCCTTGTATCATACCGAAAATATCTTCATTGGATTTGCAATAGTCTTGGTACTACTTCAAGAATATGTTCTTCATGTCCTCCCATGTTTGGATGTAGTTCCCACCTAGGCTCATGAACCATCGGAGAGCTGCTCCTTTTAGAGTAAGAAGAAACACTTTCAACCTTTGATTATTAGTACAATAATCATATCCTCTACAAAATACTTCAAAATCAAATAAGAATGTATCTGGATCTTCATTTTTCAAACCATGAAAATTTGGTAGAGGAGATGGGGGAATTATGTGCATTTGTGTCACTCCTCCTAAATCTTTGATACGGAATTCAAAAGTTGCAATGTGAGCCATTTCGTACCATAATAGAAGATGTTTTTCATGTGTTTCGGTGAGGATCCTCCTTCAAATTTTCCTGTCAATTGGTTAGTGAAATGGGTGATGCTTACATCACCACTCGAGTGGAATTACAAGATTTTTTCAAAAATTCTACCTCTAAAATTCCTACTTCAATTCCCACCTTAAATTTCACTCAATTATATTGTGAAGCGATCCAATGAACGAGTATGTTCCTCGCTCGGTACACACGTTCTTACCTTCCATTTTTAATACCCAATTCTTCCCTAGCATAAAAAAAAAATCAAATATGCATCACTCTTTCTAAATGGCATACACTCTCCTCGGCACTGGCGCCAAAATGTTGAGGTACAAAAGGTATCTTTTTAACACCTATTTATCTCACATTAATTATCAATCCAGGTGCGAATTTTTATTTCAAGAGTGTAATCTGTCTGAGGCTGCAATTCAATCTAAGAGTAATGCTTTGCAATATGTAGTACAGTGCTCTAAGTACAAGAGTAAACAGATGCTTGGAAATGAAATCTAACTATAATAACATGAAATCAAATGCTCTGAAATCCAATCATTCACTCGGCAAACATCAATCAAGGATACAGTAGCGATAACTCATTCCTCTAGAAATTGATGCAATTGAAACCAATCTAAGAACAAGATAATCAATTTGGGAATGTGGGAGCAATAACCAATATTCTCTACAGTTGATGATAATGCTTTAAAGCAATTAAAAGGAAATAGAAATTGAACTAAAGCTGCTAATAAAAGTAAACCAGGAAAACTCTTTAAAACCAAACTCTTTGCAATTAATCAACTAAAATGAACAACAACTCTAGAATTGAACATAAATGTAAATGAACAACAAAATGTAATCAAAGGAATTGAACAACAAATCCTATTTAATAAATCCGAACAACAACCTCTTAAATAATGGAATCAAATAACAAATCCTATTGAATAGAAAACTGTAATGAATATCAGTCAAATGGAATAGCAAGTGGAATGAAACCATAATGGAAATAGAACATTGAAGCTCTGTTAAGATATAACAAGATAAATTATACAGAATTAAGATTCTTGTTAAATAATAAAAGAACAGCAACACGATTCGTTAATATAACACACTGAAATAAGTAATGAACAATAAACCAGTTAACTTGCAAACCGTAATGAAAAAAAATACAAACTGTCACACACAATAATTAAAAGATAAGGATACAAATAGCAGATAGATCCACCACGGCCGGGTCCTTTGCCGCTGGTGGAGCACCACTGGGTTACTGCAGAATTAAAAAATGGAACGACAACGAGCTCTTGTATTAATCAAACATAAAATAACGTTTACAGTAGTCCTACTTTGTTTTAATTAACAAGAGTCGATGAACAATTCTGAAAATTACAACAGGAAAATCTCCCTTCTCATGGCAATACATGCTCTCCTTTTATAATCAGAAAGAGGAGAAAGTAAATAGTAAATGTGATCCCTCATAACAATATTGGATTGTCCCCAACAACTTGATCAGCAAGAAAATATATTTCCATCAATCTTTCAATAGGAACAAGTTGAATTTGGATTTGCAACTGAGATAATTTGGAAGATGGCCACAACAGTAAATCTGAGAAAATTGTGCTCAAAGAACCTTCTGTTTCTCTCAATACATGAAGAATTTGGGCAAACCATTCTTCACTAAAGTTTATTTGGTCCGTTATGGACAAAACCCATGTTCTGGATTTTCCATATTCTTCTCCATTTGCCCAGAATATCAACCGCAAAACTGTCACTTCTTATTCCAGCGAATTTCTGAGTTGGAATATTGAATGATGTGCTGGAGAAAAAATATGCAATCTAGCAAATATTTTGGAGGCTAAAATGGTGAGTGTTGTTACAAAATATATTAATAAACCATCATTGATAAAATTATGCATAATAATCATCAATTTATTAAAAATAAAAGAGAAGAAATAATATTTATCCATAAGAGCATAAATAATTATCAAAAGGATTTATATGATAAATTATGATAAATTACATAATAAAGAAGAGTAGAAATAGATGAAATAGGTGTTAAAAATTGATCATATTAGTAGCTCAACAAAGATCAACAAACCATGAGATTTCTAAGTTCAAGAAAAGAGCTAGAAAACATGTCATTGAGAAAATAGAATTTAATAAGATGAATGCTGTTTGGGAAGGTCAAATAGTCTCCAAATCAGAAATACCAAGCAATGAAGAACAATTCTTCACATGGACAGTCCCAGCCATTAAGGAGGAAAATTTTGTAAGAGTGATCAACACTCATTTGAGAGCTAGCAACAGAAGGTTAAGAAGACAAGTGGAAGATCTGGAGATATAATTGACAAGGTCTCAAGAAAAGTTAAAAAGGCAGTGAAATAGAATGATAAATCCACAAGACAATCTCTGATCAAAATGAAGGTAAATTTTGATGAAGATTATGTTTTCAGAGTCATATTGCTGTGTTTTTGAAATAATACCGATACCCTTAAAGTTTAAGTATCTCCAAAGAATAAATTTTGAAGACAGTTTTGACAAAACTGATTACACAGCAGTTTCGTAGTGCAGATAGTGCAAATCTGATGAAATGCACTACGAAACTACTGAAGCAGTCTTTTATCATATTTTCATATCAAATTTTGAGGGAATTTTGGTGAATTTTGTTTTGAAATTGCTGGTGGAAGTGTTTTAATGGAAAATGAAGGCTTCTCGGAAGAAAACAGATCAAAAGCAGATTAGAAAGGGAGCTAAACATTGCGCTATGAAAAGCGCTACGAAACTGTACTGCTTTCGTAGCGCAGGTTTACTCTTACCTTTTGCATTGTTCGAAGTTTATATTCTACACAGCTGGAGAATTGAAGACATATGGTGTAATATTTGGCAACAAGAGACATGTAGACATGATTCATTAATGGTCAAAGTGCTCAAAACAAATAAGGGAATCAAAGGGCCTAAAAAATAGGAAGACATGTTTCCTAGATTTTAGGAGAACATTATCATCAACAACATGGCCACATCAAGTTAAATATCATCATCCAAATTCGACTTCATGGGATTGAAGGTGGAAAAAGATGTAATAAAGATTAGATAGGTTGTTAGGAGGGTATTAAAGAGTTTTAGTCCTATTAAAAATAACACTTTTCATTAGGATTATAACTGTCAATTTGTAATAAATAGCATGTTTATGATTAGAAAAGGTGTCAAACTCTATGAGTTCAATGTATCTAGTGGAGAAGAAGGAATCCTATTTTGTAAATGTTATATAAAAAGCATAAGATCGAAATCCAAGAGGTTGGAGATTTTTATTAGCAAATACTGTGTTTTGTATGTAATGGTTTTTTCAGCTTAATACAGAGTTCTGTTTAGACAACTAAATATTCATGAGGAGTTCTTTTCCATTATTGTTCTAATGGCATTCTTCAATATTTCTATCTGTAGTGGTGTTTGTTTATGATACTTACAATTCATTCATAATGCTCTAACTTCCTTCATATACAAACTGACTGTGTGTTTCACTATCCTATATGTTTTACTCCCTGATTTGAACTTCAAATTCCTTGACTTCCATGCTAGATAGACTGTGATGTTTTTGTTGAAGTTGTCTTGACTCCATAGCCCAATGAATGGTTGATAATGTGATTTACAACTAGTTATATCATCTATCTGTTTTACCTTAGAGTTAGCCATCTACTTATTTATCAAAAATCATAAAATTTTGAGAGAGCCCTCTCAGGTTGAAGAGGCTAAGCCTTAGCCAAAAGATTGGTCTGAAACAGTTACACAATGTTTACTTGATGAGCAGCCCATCAGGCCTGATTTTGTGATAACACCTCTCTAGAGCTGTGTGAGCCTACGATCAACCTGGATCTCTCTGATCATAGCTGGGTGGACTCCCTCATCAACTAGGAGTCGACATAGTTGGTCGCCCAACTCCATCATCAACTGGGTGTCTAGCCTACGCCGCACCCCTGTGGGTATCTGCACCCGAGGATCAGGTCTGTCACCCTGATCCTTTGCCTCTGCTATCTCCTCATCAAAATCTACATCTAGATCATTCGGTGTGGGTGAAATCATGTCCCCAACAAATGTCCCAATATTTACAAAATATATAGTACACAATAATAATTAGACAATTTCATTAAACAATTTAATAAAACAATTTAAAGAACGTGTTAGAATAAATTTGATAATTTTAATTAATTAATTAAGACTATAAAATGAAACTATATTAATTTAAAGAAAACACTAATATTACCTCTCGCATCTGGTGGCTCATCCTGTGTGAAGAGGATGTTGGTACACCCTCGCCAATCCAAACCGACGTACGGACATGGCACCAGAAAGAACGAGTGTTCATCAGAACTGGCTAGAAACTCTAATGCATCAGTAGATATCCTGGTGGTAAAGTCAGAATGGCCCCTCTTGGGCATCATCTGGCCCCACATCTGCATTTGTACATGAAGCATCGACCTACAAGGCTACCGAACAAAAGTAGACCTCGTCTTTGGAAACCTCTCAAAAAATAAACAAAATAACTCTGAAGCAAAAGGGAATTTCAACCTTCCAAGTGCCTGAGAACGACATTTATCTAATGTTGTACAAAAATGCCGCAAAAAAATTGCAGATCATCTCACAAGTCATGGCGCCTAGAATAAAGAATCAACATAAAATGAAAGCGAACAACTGATGTGTTTCTCGTCACTGGTATAGTTTACAATGGTGAGCAACAGTAGTGAGAGGCACCTCACCTCCTCTGCACCAAATTAAGTAATACGTAATTGACCACCGAACACCTGAAAATATGCAGGAGAAACTATATCGTCCCTAATGTATCTTTGGGAGTATGCCAACTGACTCCTTGCTTCATAGCCGACAAGGAAATCTGGGAACTAGGGAAAATTCTTCCCTCTCCTAGATAGGCCAGTAATAAAATATATGTCCTCCTTAGTGGGCTTGAACCACTAGCCAGGACCGACTCGGAAAGCCTATCGGTGGACATCCCACCTGAAGATCAATTGTCCCAATAACCCACTATGGCCCTTTAGAGATGTAGCCTCCTCGTAGAACTTGAGGAGGCCTACCTCCCTTAGGAGAAACTGGGTGGTTATCATAATAGGGCGAGGGTACAAAATTATCTCCCTCTCTCGTGCCTCCCACAGCTAAATCATGTTATAACGGTCCTCCAGATGTTCTTGTTGTTCCCTTTGTTCTCTCCGTTGACGTCGTTGAATGATTCACATATTAAATACATTTTTTTATTAAATGAGAAATGTGTTTAATATATATATATATATATATATATATATATATATATATATATATATATATATATATATATATATATATTTAAAAAAAAAGGTTCATGCTCCCAAAAAAATAGTCACGCACCGGTACCGGTGCGTACTTTTTTATCGTGCACCGCATTCGGTGCACATGGAAAATGTTCGTGCACCGCAAAAGAAGGAAATATTTTTCTACGGTGCATTGACGAAACTATCCGCCCCCGTGGTCAACGGTGCGGTCGTTTACATGACTGCACCGTTAACCATGTATTGTTGTTGGGCAGTGCGTTAACGAAACTATCCACCCCAGGGCAGATATTTTCGTCAATGCACCGCCCAACAACAATACATGGTCATCGGTGTGGTCGTTTAAAAGACTGCATCATTGACTATGTAATGCTATCAGGTAGGTGGTGCGCTGACCTAACTATTCACCCCGGGGAAATTAGTTTGGTCAACACACCGCCCTCCCGACACTATTAAATAATCAACGGTGCAGTCATTTAAACGACCACACTGCCTTGTTATTTTTTAAATTAGTTACGGTTCACATTTTTTCAGTACCACACTGGAACCCGGTGTGGTTTCCATTAACACTGTTCATAGTGCGACCTGTAAATTTACAAGCAACCTCACGAACAGTGCGAACCAAAAGGCTCAAACTCACCGTGCAGATTTTTTTTTTAACGGTTAATTTTAAGTTGATTTCAAAATTTAATCCACTAAAAGGTTTAGTTATTGAGAAATGAGTAGATAACCTGTGCATTTGTGTGTCGAGGAGGCATATTTGCTGATGAATTGAAGAAACCAATTTTTCCCACAGGTTTCAAAAATTCGAACTACAGAGTGGGAAATGGATGACAACAATGCATGCAATGGGAGCATCGATGGCAAGGCACCTCACACAATCCAAACTCACACCAATGATTGAAAGGTTTGGAAAAATGAAGAAGTTAAAATGATTATTTTTACTGCTGATAATTTTTTTTATTTAACCCTATTTTGGTGCGCAGGTTTTTGAGATGCACCAGGTGGTATTATCAATGGTGCACCATACGTCGTTACGGTATGCTAGATTACAAAGACACATCGGGCCTATTTATATGTATAGCACCGGTGGACTAGATTACTTAGACGAGCTAGGCGGGTTTGTACGGAGAGCATGGTGTCTCGGTGTGCCAATTTATAGTATGCACCAGTGTGTTTTGCGTAAAACGCACAGGTGCCATTTATGGTGAGAAACGCACCACAAAAAAAACATATGCAAAAACCTCCACCCGCCAACCTTTTCTAGAGACCTCCACTACAAATGGATATCTAGGCTATTTTTATAAGGGTTTCCTCAAAAACATTCACTAGAGGGTCTTTTTCTTGTAGTGCCTAAAGGTTGTCTTCGGAATGCCTTGATCCCTCACCCAGATCTGATGATACTTCGACTGCAAATATACCTTAGAGAATAATTTAGTTCCTCTAATGTGATCTATAAACTCATCAATATGCAGTATGGGATACCGATTCTTCAACTTCCTCCTTTTGAGCGCCCTATAATCAATGAACATGTGCAAAGTCCCATCCTTCTTCTTCACAAACACAACTAAAGAAGCGAAGGGGCTGTAACTCGGCCTAATGTGGCCCAATGCCAAAAAATCTTGAATGGTTCACTCAATCTCATCCTCATAGGATTTTGGATGCCTATAAGGGCTGGTGATGACTTCTTGTACACCAGGTTCCAACTCTATGGTATGCTCAAACCCCCTGTCTGGTGGTTGTCCAGGTGGTATATATCCAAAGACTACTAAATATATATCTAACATAGTGTGTATGTTTGGATGTGGTGGCTTTATCTGCCCCCTAGCCTCTAAAATCCTCAGCTCCACTACTCACACTATGTCCCCTTGCCTCAAGTCATCCTCCATCTAGCGATCTGAAAATTTCTGTGGGGGATATGAGTGCATACCCCGTAGAACTACTAGCTTACCATCTGGACCGGTAAACTCCATCACGAGTTGCCTCTAGTCGGTGGTAACTTGACCAAGGGAATACAACCATTGGACACCCATCACCATATTGGTGTCTAGTACATCCACCACAAAGAAATTATTTTTCATCGAATAGTTCCCCATGGTCACTGTCAAAGTGAGAACATATCGATTGCACTACATAGGCTTGTCCCTTGGTACTAGCACTGAAAACCCCTCAAAATCTATAGTGGTGATGCCTCTCTTCTAAGCCATCTGAGCATCATTAAAATTGTGGGTGGCCCCACTGTCAACTAAGATTGAGACACATTTCCCTTGCACAGTTCCTGTGATCCTCATGGTCATAAATTTGGGTACCCCTCACAAATATGCAAGGACTCCACCAGATTGTGTAAAAGATGCTCCTCCTAGTGGAGGTGGTCATGGTGGTGCTCTCTCTGATGGCCACTCGTAGTCTCCCCCATTTAACTCCAACTCCACCTCGTCCTCCTGATCATTGTCTGAGAATACCTCAATATAGTGGGCCTTGCCCACTTTGCACTGACGGCCTGGTGCCCACGACTCTTGACATGTAAAACACAAATTCCTCCTCCTTAGGTATCTCCTAGTATCATCATTCAACTTCCCTCTCCCTAGAGCTGCTCTCTACACAGGTGGTGGTCTAGTATCACCCCTTTTCCGAGGCTCGGGAGTGTGTGGTGGAAAAGGTACCCGGGTCTTGGGGATGCCCCCCCCACAAGCCTCTCGTACAAGTCATAGCCTACATTAGAGTAGAAGGTTTGTGTGACTTCATGACGTAGTGAAACTGCATATTTTCATAATTCGTAGATCTATGGGTTATGGGCCCACGATCTAGACATAATAATCCAACCATCAACCACAAAATCCTTCTTTGTGCACCTGGTATTAACTCTAGATCATATTGTATTTACACAGCGAACATGTACATGCATCTAGTATAATCCGAAAGTGCATTCTCTTCCATTGCACTACGTGCATGTGATTTACAATATGGACACTTACTATATCCCCAAAACATACCATCTGCCAACTGATGTAATTTTTCCCCTCAACAGAAATTCCAAGCATGCTATCAGGAGCCATAATAAGCACTTGAACATATGATTTGGTATGTCCAACCAAGTGAAACCATTTGTACCAGAATCTGTTATCCATGCTCTCTCTATTCGGCCTTCCATGCCCACATAGAGTGTGAAAGACTCAAAATTGTTTGTCAACTCATGACTTCATTTCTTTACTTCAGAAGTAGGGACCTTTCTCATTCTAGCAGCTAGCGTTCCTAGCCTTGGATAGAACTGTGAAATGTGAACATGTGGAAACTTGTATTTTTTGATCATATTAATAGTGGCCTCAAAATCTTCCTTTATTTCACCTAGAAATCCACATACCACATCAGTCGCTATCTGCATGTCTGGCACAAGTCACATTAATGTATCAACCACAAATCTGAATTCACTGATTGCGTATTCATGCTTCATAGCATTCAAAACAGAATCACTCTCTGACTGCACTAGGCAGCCACATTCTCTGCTTATTAAGAAAGATGTCCATTTCCATCAGCGTTTAAGGCAAATTAAAATTTCCAGCAACGTTGTGAATATCCCAGGCAATGATCTCCACTTAAACACATCAAATGATTTCGGGCAACACTGTGAATATCCCAGGCAATTATCTCCACTTAAACGCATCAAATGCACATCTACATTTACTGGAAAAGGCATGTATGATAACATCCTTTAATATTCCAACCAAAGTCACGACCTTTAGCTAGAAGAAACCTTATGCATCACCATAACAAGTTACAAGGAGGAAAATCATGGCCTTAGGACAGGGGAAATGTTCGATCTAAAAAAAAACACAGTCACACAGAAATTCAACAACCAATAAAACTTGTTTACACAAGCACAAAATTCACGCTAATAAACACCAGATTTATATTGCTCTCAAATTCGAGTTACAACACGCATATACGATCCATATCGCCCTCTTGAATTTGATGTTACATCGTGTTTGGGCTCCCTTCACTATACCGAATTCTATAATTTATATGGAATACAATACATTGAATGGATCATTTCAGATCCATTAGTTTGTGTTAGGATCTCATAATAATTTTCTAAAATCATGCATTTTCCTATTTTTAAAATAGGGTGACCATAAAAATAGTAACTTCATTAAAATTTAACAAACTCAACAAAACGTGAGTAATCTCGTCTTCATGCTATGCTTCCTCCTTTCGCACCATTGGATTCCAATTTTAATGAAGGGTGCTCATATGCTCCTACATCAGACTCCCAAGGTACGAAAATTTCTTATGACCTCCTGGTCATATGTCTTCTTCATTTCTTAGCAATTCTACCCACATCCTCTATGGAATTTCCCTTTGTGAGCTGCAACAAAACCTCTGCAATAGAAAGTCCTCCATGCTACCAGATACCTCACCAAGCTTCTCTCTTCTGACCTTAGTCTTTTGGCATCTCTCTGGTTCTCTCCTTTGGAACCATTTGAGCACTCCTGCTCTGGGCTGCTGCAATCTTCTCACCTTCCTTTCCTGCTACCTTCACAAAATATAAAAAACCACAATCTTTACAAATCTTTAACATAACTGTACCTCTTCTTCCTCGCAGGCAAACTCGTTCTCGTAGGAAATGTTTTCCTGCTCTGATACCACTTTGACGCAGTGAAACTGCATAATTTCACAATTCGTAGATCTGTGGGTTATGGGCCCATGATCTAGATGCAATAATCCAACCAGCAGCCACAAAATCCTTCTTTGTGCACATGGTATTAACTCTGGATCATATTTTATTTACACAGAGAACATGTACATGCATCTAGTATAATCCGAAAGTGCATTCTCTTCCATTGCACTACGTGCATGTGATTTACAATATGGGTAGTTACTATATCCCCAAAACAGGCCATCTGCTAACTGATGTAATTTTTCCCCTCAACAGAAGTTCCAAGAATGCTGTCAGGAGCCATAATAAGCACTTGAACATATGATTTGGTATGTACAACCAAGTGAAACAATCTGCAGTAGAATCTGTTATACATGCTCTCTCTATTCGGCCTTCCATGCCCACATATAGTGTGAAAGAGTAAAAATTGTTTGTCAACTCACGACAACATTTCTTTACTTCAGAAGTAGGGACCTTTCTCATTCTAGCAGCTGGAATTCTAGGCCTTGGATAGAACTGTGAAATGTGAACATGTGGAAACTTGTATTTTTTGATCAGATTAATAGTGGCCTCGAAATATTCCTTTGTTTCACCTGGAAATCCACGTATCACATCAGTTGTTATCTGCATGTCTGGCACAATTTGCGTTAATGTATCAACCACAAATCTGAATTCACTGATTGCGTATTCATGTTTCATAGCATTCAAAACAGAATCACTCTCTGACTACACTAGGCAGCCACATTCTCTGCTTGTTAAGGAAGATGTTCGTTTCCATCAGCATTTAAGGCAAAGTAAACTTTCCGGCAATGCTGTAAATATCCCAGGCAGTGATCTCCACTTAAACGCATCAAATGCTTTTTGACAACATTGTGAATATCCCAGGCAACAATCTCCACTTAAATGCATCAAATGCACATCTGCATTTACTGGAAAAGGCATTTATGATAACATCCTTTAATATTCCAACCAAAATTGTGACCTTTAGCTAGAAGAAACCTTATGCATCACCGTAACAAGTGTTGAGGAGGAAAATCACGGCCTTAGGCCAGGGGAAATGTTCGATCTAAAAAAAAACACAGTCACACAGAAATTCAACAACCAATACAGCTCGTTTACATAAGCACAAAATTCATGCTAATAAACACCAGATTTATATTAATATCGAGCATATACGAGCCAGATCGCCCTCTGGCGTTTGATGTTACATCGTGTCTGGGCTCTCTTCACTATACCGAATTCTATAATTTATATGGAATACAATACATTGAATGGATCATTTCAGATCCATTCATTTGTGTTAGGATCTCATAATAATTTGCTAAAATCGTGCATTTTCCTATTTTTAAAATAGGTTGACCATAAAAATAGTAACTTCATTAATAAAAATTTAACAAACTCAACAAAACGTGAGTAATCTCGTCTTCATGCTATGCTTACTCCTTTCACACCATTGGATTCCAATTTTAATGAAGGGTGCTTGGATGCTCCTGCATCACTTCATCACTCCATGCAATGGATCCATCAACCGCTCTACAAATGTGTACACCCTCCTAGCATCCAAAAAATCAGGCATCATCACTGAAACCCGCAAGAACTCCAAAATATAATGCTATGGATGTCATGTCTTCCTAAGTTGGGTCAACTCCCTGAATTGAGCCTTTGGCTCCCTTTGATCAAAATGATCCACTACTCTCTATGTGAAATCCTCATAGGAAGTCACGTTGGCATGTCCGAGAGTGGACAAGCCATGAAACCACCATTCATGTGCCTCTCCCTCCAAATGAAAAGTGGCCATTTTAATGGCCTCCACCTTCATCATCCTATTGATATGGAAATATGTGTCCAACTTCTCCATCCAAGCATGGGTTGTGCACTTGTTAGTTCCATCATAAGTGGGGAAGAACATCCTCCTAATGGTATGTTGTAATTCAGATATTTGTGTGCCCTAGCCTCCGTAGCTTCTTCCAGTCTCATTATGATTGAGCTGGAAACAATCTCTGAAAGTTAGTGCTACTTTGAAATCTTCTCCCATGGACTTCCATTCTATGAAATGATCTCCCATAAACATCTAATCATCAACCCCTCCTTGCTCATTTTTTCCTAAGGGTAGGAAAGAAGGTAGCGTAGATCTAGTTGGCCCACTAGAGGATGGTTGTTGCGCAGTAGGTGAAGGCTGGTCATATTGTCGAGAGGCTCCAAAAGTCTCTCCAAATAGAAAATCCCAGTGAGTGCTCCGCTCCATATTCTACATCTTGATCTCACTTAATATCTCCTTCTTCCCTTTTTCCAAATCACTCAGGGCTTTCAAGATATTTTCAAATACCATTTCTTCCTTGCCCTTGGTCTCTCCCATATTTTCTACTATCACCTCCTTTCCATAGTCCTCAATGTCTAGAGTGATCTCTAGCTCCCTCTCTTTTCTTAGGTACCTTTTCCTTCTGTAAGTAATATTTTGTCTATCCTCCTCTCTCATATGAGAGTCCTCCCACGATTGAGCCAAGATCTGATCTTTGATACCACTGTAATGTTCCAAGATAGGAAAAATAGTGATATGCAAGAAAATAACAAATTTTCAACACATAAATTTTTAAACAATTTAATAAACACCCAGGACAATAAAAAAATATGGAAGTAGACGAACCATTTTATTATAAAATGGAGCAAGATTACAAATATATGGAAGAACGCACTTGGGATTTCCTTTTTGGCAAGCGGAGCAAAGCCTAGGTGAAACAATGATAACCCAAAAATTGTCCAAATACTACTTTGAATTGTCCCAACAATTTTATATTGTATGCTGCAAAGAAATTGCTGAAAACCCCACCTCTAGTGCTCAGAAAATTTTGAAAAATTATATCTAGGCTTGGCCAAATATTGACCTCCCAAAATCGACCTCCAAAGGACCTATGCTCTCTAGTAGCTACTGAAGCTTGCAGTCTGCTCAAACACCAAAAAAATCCTCCACAAACATTCTGAAAATGAAATAATCAACTCCGCCAATACTTCCCTTATTTCTCCCAACAACAAATAACCCCAGTGGTTGAGACTCTATCTCCCACGTTTGCCTAGTTTATCTCCTCTGTGTTGACCCCAAAGACTTCAAAATGTCTCCAGAATAATGTTTCCACTTATAGCCCTCAAACTCACCCAATAGCTGAAAAATATATTGAGCCTTCTCCTCCAAACTTCTCCTGACAATAGACCTCTAGAATAATTTTTTAATTGAAACACAAGATCCACTACTGTGTCCTCCATAAATACCCACCATTGGGGAAAACTGAATACAAATGTTGGAAACATCTCTATGAAATTCCTTCGGATGACAATGGATAAACCTCTCCAGGGTGGCACTCGAAGTACCCCGAATAAAGGGTGAGTTCTCCGCTTGGAAAAATCTTGCTAAACAACAAGTCACCAAACTAAAAAGCTCAAGCAACAGAAACAAAATTAATAAGCCAAGAATGCCAAATGAAGTGAGCTTCCTTCCTTTTATAACTTTCGTGGAGCCTTTCTTCTCATCTTTTCTTCCTTCGTGGGTCCCTCACCAAGCCTATGATTTCCCACTCATGCATTTTGAACTAGTGGCTTAAGGAGTGCGTATTTATTATGTGGGTGGTTCCCACATGTCACCAAAAAAACAACATTAAATAAAATTAACTTCCTTTTAACTCCTAAGTCTTCTAATAAAAATCAAATGGGCCCCAAATTCACCAAAATTGGCCTCCAAAATGTATAAATAAATATTGTTCCAAAATAATTTAGGAAGCGACATTACATGTTTATATAGTACAACGTCAAGTATCAAGGAAAGGAGTGATGCAACTTAACTTGACCAGTTGTGGCCACAGTTCGTCGTTGAGTTTAGAAATGTAAAAATATTCATCCCAAAATTTTCCTTGAATCTTGAAGGGCATCAGATCTTTGTCCATTAAGACCAAGTCCCATACTTTATATTCTGTTTTATCCTTCCACTTTTTTCTTGGTTTTTGGTTCAGCCTTTCAAGGATACCAACCTCTTGTGAAGGGGGAATAGGAAAAGGCTTCTCAACATCATGTGCTTCATACTATGGTCTAGGCTTAATCACATGAGAGAGGTAGGTTGGTTCCCTATAGAGGATAAAAGGGGTCCCATCAGATTTTGGGATGGTAGCATATGATAAGTCCATTTGAACATGACCCGCAATAGTAGCTCCCCATTTTCTAGATATAGCATCCCCCACACATCAGGAACATCAATGACAACAACATCCATGAGAAGGAATATGTCGGGGTTCCTGGCCAAAGAAACCTTAAGGTCCTTTATGAGACCTTCCACCTCCACATGCTTGGAGTTAAAGCCACATACCTTCTTCTATGGCTGATTGATGCTAATACCCAATTGCTCCATAACTTTTAAGGGCATGATATTTGTAGAAGCCCCCGAGTCAAGAATACAATTATGGATATAAAGGTCATTGACAACCAAAGTGAGCATAAAAGGTTCATGTCCAGGGTTATGATCGGAAATATGAATGTTTTGTGAGTCTTCAGGTAATTCTTCCTCTGCAAAACCCAATGACTTCTTAATTTCTATTGTTGTTTAGGAAGTTTCACAATCTTCTTTAGGGGAACAGATACAATCATCTTCCCTATAGCAGGTTCCAAGTCAATGTTAATCCCTGCTTGGTTTCCCTTGTATTTTTTCTTGGTATTTCCTCCCTTTTGGGAACCCTTTTTAGGCTCAACTTTAGTTTTGGAATCCTTTTTAGGATGATCCTTGGAAATTTTTTTCTTAGGAGGGTCTTTCTTGGGAAGAAAGTCATTTTTGTTAGGTTCCTTGGAGGTTGTGGGGTTATTGTTAGTATAATTTCATGAATATTTCACCCCATTGAATCTTCCATTACTACAATCAGCATTAAGAATAGGTTCCTCTTTCTCTTCATTGGTTTTGACCTCATTAATGGGAGGATGAGTGTATGAACCCCCTAGAAAAATGTTGAATACATTAGATTCTACGATATTAGATTGCTCATTTGTTTCATCAGCATCACTCTCGTCACTCGCACTTTTCTCGTCTTCAGAAGATGAGTCTTGCTCCACTACATTGGTTGGAGCCAAAGTGTTTGGGACTTCAGATGAGCTTGGCTTATCTTCTTAAATTTTATTTTTAGGAAAATGTTTCTCCTTTGGAATGTAGCTATACTTTTGGGCCTTCTCAAATGCGGCGATTTTGTTCATAACAATATTATCCCATGAATGGACTTGTTCACTAAGATTCTCCATATTTTTTAGGATAGATAGAAGGGTTTCTTCATGTTAATCCTTCGATTTATCCTTCTTGGCCTCAGGTTTGGCTTTTTGGAGCTCATTGGCATCCATTCTTGAGATACGAAGGTTTTCTTCAGCCTCCATTTCCATTTATTTAGGTTCGGAAAATGTGGAGGGTTTCTTGTCTCTTAAGTCATAGGTTCGGTGGCCCCCCAAAACTTTGAAAAACTTGTCAAGGATGTTGGCATTATAGGGCTTTAGGTGATCATGGATATCCCAAACAACCCTATCAAAATTTTGAATTAATTCCCGGATGTCTTCCCTTCCCCTCGCTATTTGATAGAACTTCTCAATTTTTAAGGTTACTTGGGAATTGCAAGACCACCTCTTCATGAATAGGTCCTCAAATTCATCAAAATATTCAATGCATCCTAGGGGAAGACTAAGTTACTATTTTCTATCTTTTCCCCTCAAGTGATAAAGCCAAGAGCATCATGAGCCTATCTTCATCAAAAATCATCCTAGGGGATGTGTGCCAATCTAATTCCTCTACAAAGTCATTAGAACTTGTAGTATCATCTCCTTTGAATTTGGGTAAACCATTAATTTTATTTCTCAGGTAATGGCTTGGGATCATCACTCAATTTCAAAGGAGCAAATACAATGATCAAATGTCTTTCACTTTTGGTCATCTTGCATTTGTCAGTGGAATAAATAGTTGTCATCTCTAGGGTGGCATCACTGAATTTTTCAAATTCGGGGAGAAGGGAAGTTCCAATAGGTGATGGATCACACTCCCTCATTTTTTCATCACTCCTATTTAAAGGAGGAATATTGTCGTCCTCAAGAAAACTAGGGGTTTTGAAAATGAGTGGAGCCACCAGAGGAATAACTGCTAGGTGTCGGTAAGGTAGAACTGCTTCCTCCCTAGCAATGACGTCAGAAATGTTACCACTCAAACTAGCAGGGGACCTAAATGGGAATGCTAAATGAACAACTGCTAGGCCAAGAGAAACTATGGAGACTTAGCCCATTGTCACCTCAGCTAAGGATCCCTACTCTTTATGGACTTTCAATGATGGGAGGAGACCTTATATAGAGAGAGTCACTTATGAAGGATAAATCAACAAATGGATATGAAATGACCTCAATAATCATTTCCTAGAAGAGGCTTAAGAATAGGAATTTCTTCATTATTAAGAAAGGTACACGACCTTATAGGATAGGGGGTTGAGTTTTTAAGGTATATGCTAAGGGAATGTGACTTGAAAATGAGTTTCCCAATCCCTAAAATCCTTACAAAACTTGGATTCCCAAGTTTTCTTTGAAAATAAATGGGACCACGCGGGACCAAGTGGACCCAGACTAGGTTAAGGGGAGGGAATTTAGCAATCAATGATGCTCTTAACCTAAACAAGGATGGGAATAGGATCAAAGAAAGAATTGCCACTTAAAGGTGCCAAAATGATCCTATTAGGTACTAGCCTAGGTAACACCAAGGCAAAGTTTGGTCTCAGGGCTAGCACTTGGGATATCTCACAATCCCACCATCGAGATTTCTTCAAATTTGGAGGGGACCTTGAAGACACACCAGTGCAGGAGAGGCCAAGAGATCAAAATTTTTATATGGCTACTTGGTTGGTAAAATGATGTCCTAGGTGGCCTAGCATGGCTAGACCTATATATAAGGGAAAATGTGAATAAAGAATGGTTTTAAGGTGATCATCTTGTAGTGGATCAGTGCCCAATTACTTTAGGGATATGGAGTCAATAATAATGATGAGAATGAATTTCGTTTCTAGTTTAAGGATGCTCTGAGGAAAAAATTGTTTGGAATTAGGGAAAAAGAGAGTGACCTTAAAGCCTTTATACTTTGTTTGCAAAGCAATATGGCTTATTAAGACAACTTCGATCTATAGGAAAAAAATTTCAACAAACATGGCCCATACATAGATATATGTTATATAGAAACATAATTCCACAATTAAGCAGTGAAAATACCATGATCAATGTATGTGACAAAGTAGAAGAAAATAGAATCAAATGTGTACTTACATGTAATAGAAAATATCCAAAAATCAATACATTTTCCAATTAAAAAGCTCCAAGAGAAGAAAATGCAATCCAAACATCAAAATTCATCCATACTTCAACTTCGTCCACCAAGAAGGAAATGTGAAAATATCAAGAGAGAGATTCATCCAATCCAAGTGATGATATCAAATGAATTCATGTCACTCATGTTTATACATTTCTTAGGAGTTCAAATTACCTAATTGGGCCTACATTATCCCCTAAAGTAAAATAATGTGCAAATAACTAAATTTTGGTGACAAGCCCACCAAACTAGCTCATAAATAAAATAATAGGCCTCTCAAGAGGTCAAATGATAAACAATGCATGTCGTTGGGCCCTCTAAGAGTCCTGATGAGGTCCATAAGTGCCATAATGATGAGAAATACCCTCAAAAGTGATGGAAAAGGGGGTGGCCCCTTGTTCTCTAAACAATAAACCTGTGGTACTCCCAATGGGTGCGGGGACACACCAATAACGTCACAGGTCTCCAAATAAGTAAAAGATGCTTGTAGACCATCTGTAAGGGCTCCTATGATGGAATAAATGTTGTCACATTAGTGTACAAACCCTGGGTCACCTGTTAAGGGTATGTTGTAGTTGTGGGGCCGGTTGGGCATGATGTACCAGGTGCATTATCCTCATCCAATAGGTGGATCTTGAGCAATCTATGAACATATCTGGAGATCCATGGAGTATTTTATATTATTGTGGATGCCTATGGCTCTCTACACACACCCTACATGTGCTAATGTATCCCTCTAGATTGTTAGGACCTTGTGTAGGAAGATTAAACTCAAAATGGACACCATCTACAATCCTACATAATATCTAATGCTTCCCCTAGATTTCTAGCACAACAAGTCATTAAAGTAATTGGGTAAAATATCTTACAAACCATGGACAAATGTGAAAAATTCATAATGCCATGTCCTTCCAGAGTGGTCTTTGGCATGTGCTAATGTCTCCAAGATCCAAAGGGGGTTAACCAAGTACCTTATTAGGTGGTTTCTACCTTTAGAGGGGATCGTATGCCCAAGGTACAACCCTCAAATGGTGGTGGCATGTGAGAAAGAGACGAATGGAATAGGGAATAAAAGGGGAAATCCTAGACCACATATCGAGGTACATAGGTAACTGGAAGAAGGTAATCCCACACCTGGGTATATAAGGTACAAGAGGGAGAAAACATGGTACATGAAGTTCCTCGACCTTGATTTTTCCACCCTTATTTATATGCCTTTTTCCTTTTATTATTTTTATTTGATTAACTGGTTGGGACTCAAAGGATAAGAGCATGATGTGTAAGATATAGTAGTGTATATCCCCTTTTAGGCAAGGCGGTTCATTTCCCACCAAGGGTTGGTACAATCATGGGTTCATTTCCCACAAGGGGTTGGGACAATCATGTGTTCCTGAATGATCAAGGAGGCTCACCTATGACCTATGGAACTAGGGTGATTTCCATGGTTTGGGGTAGAGATCATGCATTGGCTTTTTCCCACGTGCTAAATATGTTTGTCTCAACCATCTTTTAAATATTGTGGTGTATTTTCGTATTGTATATGGTCATTTATGCTTTTAATTTTTCTTTTCAGCTGCTTCAACCTCTGGGGCATCATTCCAAGCCTGGCCTAAGGTGGGGGAGAGGGAAAGGGGAGGCTAACCTTATGTGGACCCAGTGATGAAATGTTTAACCAAGTAGGAAAGATGACGAATGGGGTTATAATGAATGGAAGGGAAGTGAGAAATGTGGATGAGGGAGCAGGACCACACAACCAAAATCAGGGTTTCCCAAGTAGTACCACCCTAAAACCAAATGGTGAGTAAAAGAGATCACGTGAGATTAAGATCCAAGGGTAACATCCAAAAGAGGTAAAGGGGACATAAGCACAAACTAAGCCTACTCTTTCCACCGAATCCCCCCATTATTCCATGCCCATAATTTTTCATGATAAGAAAATTCAATACTCAATTACGAAATGAAAATACATACATTTAGGTTCGAGAGGCCCACCTTCAAACGTACGATCATGACAGATGGGTGAGGGACCACATGGTTGGCTCAGGTGGTGGATAAATGACACAATGAGCTAGTTGGTGGCTACTATTGGTTGCTGGCTGAGGACTATCTTGGAGAAAAAAATTCTCCTAGGGATATCGCCCACGAAGTGGTGGGTAACATAGCCCATTCTAGGGCACCTCTACAAGCCATCCAACTTGTAAATCTTGTCACAATCCCACTACACATAAATGAAAAATGTATTTATCTCATTTTAAAAATTTTCCCTTGGTTGTCTTAGTAGCCCCTTTCTCCATTAAGAGTGCCACACATGCTACAAGGTTTCAATCAACAAAATAACTCTTGATTTAGACTCGAAACGTAGACTAAAAATGACTACTGTGGATATTCTGAGTTTTACATCTGAAAAAATAACTCTTGGTTTCACGTCCACAACTTTGGGTACAAAGATCAATGCTTGGATACTTCGCCTACAATGATCTTAGCGAGGTAGGTAATTCTACCACTTGGAAGCATCTCATCATCATCATCAGTGTTAGAGACACCAGCCCACCTCCTAATGCTCACCACTCGAGAATACCTTGAAGAATGAACTATGCTTGTGATCCAGGTGGCTCCAAAGACACACACAGGACAAAGAGGATTGAGGGAAGCTCAAAAATAAAAAAAATTTGGAATGCTCTCAAACCAGGTTCAAGTTGAAGAGCTCGTCGCCCAGATCGCAACGGTGTGAACAGTTAGTCAAACCGTGCCCGTATGTGAATGTTAGGAGCAGTCAAATTTATGGGTTGACTTGGTGACTGGGCAGCCTTAAGGAAGGCACAAATTCAAATTTTCCCAGCCACCAAATTTCGACAAGCTCAAGCCAAATTTTGGGAGAATTTGTGGCCTCTTTAATTTGTCTCCTTTGGCCTATTTTCTGGATTTTAAAAAATATGCATATTGTTTTATTTAAACAAAAAATTATTAAAAAAAGGGGCGGCGGTCCCCCAAACCTGCCACCCCACCACCGCACATAAAAAATACATGTATAAATGGGCCGATGGTCCATAACCCCCCGTCATACCCCATGACCATCCACCACATATGTAATGTATTATATGGTGGGATGGTCGGTGGTCAACCCCACCACCCCAAGTGTGACCCATTCCACATACCATATATGTAATATGGGTAGGCGGGAGTGTTAACCCACCGCCCAACCCACACCCCTTTACGTATGATTGTTGGTGGAAATTCGGGGGTGGGCTTCCCAATGTGTGCTCGGCCCCCCACTTGGTGTTAAGAAAAATACAGCAGGTGCAGCAAATAGTTGGCGCCGGTATTAAAACGAATTTTCCACCTTAAAAAATGTGCCCACACCAACCTACATTCAAAAAAATGCACACGGTTTGAAAAGAAGCCAGATACGGTGGGTTGGTGGGGTTAGAACCCCCGAACTCTGCCCAAGTAGCTTCGCTTAACTTAACCATTGTGCCCAATGGTCCTTTGTTGGGAATTCTGCCACCATTTCATTACTTAAACCCAGTTCATTCAGAAGTGCGTCCAAGCTAGGTGTTGACACGGAAGTCGAGGAGGAGCAAAGAATTCGATTTTTATTATTATTTTATTGTAGGTACATTTTTTCATGCAGATTGAGGTAGTGGAACTATGAGCCGAGAAAAGAGGCAGGCGAAACCTTGATTTAGCCCAACTTTCAGGAGGGCGAAATTCTGACAGTGTCCAAATGGGACAAACTTTATGTCAATTTTTCACTATTCAATGCCATGAATCTAATGGCGCATTCAAATTTTCCATCTGAGCTTTATATTTTTCGGCCACTTTTCAAAGTGGAGTTACAGGTGTCAGAATTCAGCGAGTTAGCAGTCGATTTCACACCTTTCGACGCCATGATTGTGATGGTGATTTCAGATCCAGCAGCAGAGCAACTCATTCTTTAGTCATCTTTAGCGTGAGGTATATGATGAGTTGATTTCATGTACTTATTTATCTCTTTGTCTCTGAGATGCATTGTGCTGTACAAATCCATGTTGATGTTTAATGTGGGATCTTGTTTTGTTCTTGATGTGAGATGTACTTTCTATCATGGATTTGTATTATGTCTTAGATCTCTTTTTTGCCATGTCGACGGGATACTCATTTTCACATGTATGTTGTTTGAGATCCCTTTGTTTTCCATGTTGGTGGGATACTCATAGTCATTATGTGTGAGTTATTTTCATACTGATAGGAGTCCTTTTTATGAATGAGAGTTCTAGTAGTGGAACATATCGTAGAGAGGTCCAACCACTCCTGCTTGAGGGAATTTTCCTTGTACGATAGAGAAAACACCATCCATGTACATCTTCACTCCTTACAGCACTTAATGTGGTGCCCTACACCATCTTCACACAGAGACCCGAATGTAGTCCATCCTGGACGAACTCCATTATCAATATCATATGTTGCTCATGTTTTTTATATTCCTCTTCTTTACAGCATGAAGATGTTCATTTATGTTCATTAATGCTTTTGATAATTTTAATCCTAACAAATCAACCGAAGTAAAAGGTCTTGGTTAAGGGTATTAGGAATTTACCCAAATCAAGTGGTATCATAGAAGATGTTGGCTTGAGGGGTCTTGACCCAGGTTCATATTTAAGGTTTTCCAATAAACCCCTATACTACTGGCCCTTTCAGAAATGACCTGTTTGTGCAGGCTAAGGTCTCACCTGAAGTAGTATGGGAGGGTGGTGGAACCAGGTTTCTGCACCCTGAGAGAAAGAGAGTAATAGAGGCAGCCTTGTTAAGATCTATCATATTGCTGCAGAAGAAATCTTATCGCAGAACCTTTAACAGTATACGTGTAGAATGTGAAGTGCATAAACCCGCAGATAGCATAAATAAGTAACTATTACTAATCAGATCTCATTAATACCTTTGCATCAACATGCACATCAATATTAATCAACAAAATTAATTACCGTAATACCATAAACACAGCCAGTTATTATAACACAAAGATACGATCAAAAATATTTATCATTCATAAGCTTCCAAAATCCACTTACAAACCCAATTCCCAACCCGCGCACACAGCCAGTGTGGTCTACACACAGCAAGACTGAGGATCTCCATGCACACATCCAGCTGGATTCCTTACCCAAATACAACCCAAAACAAATCTCCACAGTTCGCAATTAGCATCAATCAATCTTAGCCTACCTCTAGACTCGATCTACCCATCTACTTATAGCACTTTAGACTGCGCTATCCTATGGTCCGCAAACCATGGTTTGTGGACCCTTGGTCTACCCTTTTTACCCCTTACAATTCATTGGGGGTTTGACCCACCCCAAACCCCCTTCGCTAGACCAAATATTACAAAACTGGACAAAATTAGGGCTAGGAACCCCCGTTCCAACAGTCCCCCAACACAATCTTGTGACTTGTCCCGAGTCACGACGTCAGTGGGGTCTTCATCCTATCCTCGAGCTGTTCCATCGCTGTAGTAAGTGGAGGTAACACATGGAGGCTCTACGCAGTGGAAGTCTATGTAATGTCCACCAGTTTCTATAAGGTTGGTCCTTTTGTGGTAGCGGTGACACTGTCGAGAGTCTGGTTCAATTGTCTCACTACCCTATATAAGTCTTGTGATAGCTTGAGGGTGTCATCTGACCACGGGGTGAGATGGTCACTGAGTACCTGTTTCTTGCGCTGCAACCCCATAATTTCAGTGCGAAGTGTGTGGTTGGTCCGAAGACAGGCTAAGCACTGGGCAGGAACAAGAGTTGACATCATAGCTTCCATCTGCTCAAAGTCTTGCTCCTTCTGAGTTAACTCCTAATCGATCTCTCGGAGGAGAGGGTCGTGTTGTACCTGGGACCATAATTCCATAACCTTCTCAAGCAGAGTGACACCCTGGCTAATTTTCTTTGTGATAGTGTTCATGGCTTCCGTAACCAATGCGGCGCATTGGGCGCGTACCTCCGGAGGGGTCTCAGGCTACAGCTTGGCCTGTAAAGATGCGAGCTAAAGTTTGAACTTAGCTTTGACAACCTATAACTCAGTTCGGGATGCCTTCAGGGTAGTGACCAAACCTTTGACCTTAGCTTGGGATTCAGCGGAAGCAGGAATGACCTCAAGCATGTCCTCACAGAGCCTGTTGATCAGTTGTTTGAGGGCAACCTGTTGCACGATGGTGGCGACATGCACGACCTAGATTTGAGTGACTTCGGTGGCCTGGGTCAGAATAGTCTGCTCGGCTGTGCTGATGTGTTGTTGTACTTGGAGTTCACGGTACTGGATTTCGTTGGTGATGGCGGTCAACAATTCCTGCAGTTGTGCACTAGCCAATCGACCAACCTCAAGGGCGATGGAGGAGCATGCCTAGACTTGGGCACACAATTTAGCGGGTTCCAAGACAAAGGCAACACCAGGGAGGGGGAAGATCCAGTTATCTACGACGGTGGCTAGGGCTATAATGGGGGTCAGTGGGTCCACAGGAATCTGCCTCGCTTGATCCACGCTCGCTTAAAGTGTATTTTCTTTGAGTTGGAGGGCATGTAGCTCGACCTATAAAAAATATATAATAGCCTTATGTTTTTCTTTCCAAGTATTCCATCAATCAGTAGACGCAATGTTGATAGCATTGGCAATCTGATCAAGGTCACCCTCCATGAGGGTAACTTCCATGGTGGTATTAGTCTTAGTGGCCTTACATTGTTTTCTAGGCTCTTGAGACAATTCGTGGGGCCGCTTGAGGGTGTGCAGGATGGACGTACTGGTGTCATCAACATCGTTTATGTGTTGATCTGGTGGGGAGTCTAGTTCTTGTTGCACGGTGGTGCTTCTGGGAATCGCCTGCGTCGTGGATGCTGGAGGCACGGACTCTGTTGTAGGGCCGAGAGAAATGGTAGGCTTGGACACTGTGTTGGGGCCAGATGTACCTGCCGCATCTAGGTCAGTTGGTGGAGCTGTGACCTTCCACTCTGACAGCCAAGTGGCGATTACTTGTTCGATTTCAGCCTCAGTAGTCATGTATGGAAGATCATGCCAAGTGTGAGATTTTCTAGCCCGAATTTGCACATTATGCATGGTTATTTGAAATACCGCTATTCACTTATACTTGTCGTAGACGTCCGAGGACAGGCGCGGTTGAGAATCAATGGCCACATAGATAGCCCCATCGTAGAATATCCAGAATAACTTGTTTTCCTCCACCTGCTTGGGGTCCTTCAAGTCACACAGGTTGGAAAACCGCACCCCTTCACACATGCCAGCCTCTAGAGAGGGGAAGACCACTTCTTCCAGGGTCTCCCAGAAAACTAATATGATTAGCAGGATTAGGCACGAGTAGTAGAATGATTTTCCCTGCTCCTGAGCCTCGCACACATTGTCAAGAAATTATTCAGCCAGGTACTAGGACCAATTGTAGTAGACTCACTTTTCACACTAGCCGGCGATTTGAATTATGTGAGTAGGGACAGTTGTAGCTTGGCATTTCCGCATCAGTTTGTAGGCCAGCAGTAAAGTGCCCATTCACATCCCTAGGTCATTGATGGTATCAATCAAGAAGCCTCGCTTGTTGCATTCAACTCCATACTTCTTCCAGACAACATCAGTAGTATGGTGCTCAAATTTCTTGCCTGTTTCATCCCTAGGTTTGGGCCCATTCATAGGGAGGCCTGTGATATGGTGAATGAGGGCAACATCGATCGGTATGCGCCCTAGGAGCGAAAAACATCCATCATGGATGAGTGCCAATAGTTGGCGAATGATGAGGTTGGTTATGTTGTAATGACCAAAATGGGGAAGGCACAACAAGTTCAGGATGCCTGCCCCAGCTAATCCCTTGACCCAAACCATTGGCTCGACTTTGGGCACACCATTGTCGACCACCTGTTCCAAGTAAAGATGTGGATCTAATAAAGAAAAAGCGTCCAGGTTTCCCAAGTAATGGTTGTCGAACTTTATGTTGGGCAGCTGTCCGAACATATATCCCTGTTGGGGCACTTCTTCGGGGACCAGAGGCATCTGAATATAGGAATGGACAACATCTACGTTGGGCATATAGGTTGTTGTTATGCGTGGCCAAACATAAGGGGATAACCAGGTCAGTGGAGTCGCCTGCAGGCCTTCTGCTATGAGCACCATCGGGTTCGGGGGTGTGGTGGGTGATCACTTCTGAGGCACCTTTCAAGGAGAACTCCGAATTTGAGGGGAATTACGAGGCTTTCCACCATCCCATTTCATCTATTTTTTCTTTCCCTTGCCCTTTCGAGCTGCTGAAGTCAAGCCAATTTCTTCTGCTGCAGGGGTGACCTCTCGGACCTCATCAAATCCTATTTCTTCAGACATTGTGTTAAGCGGAGGCGCATTCGGGTTGGTAGCAGTCATCCTTGCTTGAAAGATGAATTTAGTGTGCCTACTTTTAGACGGCGGAGCTTGCTCAATCATGTGGCCAGAAGGTAGATAAAAACAATGGTATATACCAGAGAAGCCGAGGTGTGACAAACATGAGCGACAGTTGAATCTCGTAGAACAAACGGTTCTGAGCTTATAGTGTCAGCGAGGGAGAAATGGCCATAGGACCCTTAATTTCCTTCCATCATTACGGAAATGATAAAAATTCCTTGTAAATTTCCTCATTAATTTCCAATTACCTATGTCATTAAATGAGGAGCATGGTTTTCCATGCTCCCGCTTCGTCCCAATGGCTAGTTTTGTCCATTTCACGTAGCACCTACGCCTATCTCGCACCCACCTGTTCTGCCAATACTGTGCATCCATACCTGTGCACCATCCCTCCGTATCCATTCCTACGCATCCTCCCTACATGCAGTGTCCATGGTACAGCTACTTCGGCCATATAGTCATTTGATCAGCACCGCGGAGTCCCGGTAGGGCTTTAGCTGACTTCCATTAACATATCCTTATAGGGACTCACTGCACAGTGTAGCCAGCCTGACCGCTTTGCCATTGGTAATTTCTTTGACCACATATGGACCTAACCAGTGCTATTGGAATTTCCTCGGGTGTTTCTCGAACTGGCTATCATATAGTAGGACCAATTCTTCCTCCGAAAAGTACTTCTGCCGGATATGGAAATCATTCCATGCTTTCTCTCGTGCCTTCTAAACTTGTTGGTGGAATTGGGTGATGAACCAATCTTCTTCCAATGCTACCAGTTGTGCCAAGCACTCCTCCATAATGTCGGGATTGGCCATATTTGTGAAGGTCGAGATGCGCAAGCTAGGAACAATGTATTCCATAGGCATAATAGCTTCCTTTCCATAGACCAGGCATAAGGGTGTTTTTCCGGTGAGCTTCTTACACATGGTTCTATAGGCCCAAAGGACAGAGGGGATGTGCACATCCCAATCACTTCGTTGTGCATTACAGACCTTGGTGAGCACTTGTTCCAAAATTTTGTTGAATGCCTCTACGATTCCATTCGCCTGCAGATGGTATGGGGTACTTTTGGCATAGTGGATATGGAATTCCTCAGTCAGAGCCTTAGTTATTTCATTAATGAAATGCATCCCTCTTTCGCTCATCAAGACCCTGGGGCACCCAAACCTAGTTAAGATATTCTCAAAAAGGAAGTGCGCCGCCGTGTCCGCAGTGCAGTCCTTGACAGTTGCCACTTCGGCCCACCTGGTATAATAATATGTGGTCGTCATGATATATCGAGCACTTGTCTTCTTACCAAGGGGGGTTAGTGGGGCCTACGAAGTCAATGGCCCACTTATCAAATTCCTGAAGGGTCGTTTGTGGTTGCAAGGGCATCTCATCCCGGTGTGAAAGTATTCCTATCCATTGGCATGCATCATAGGCTTTGCAATATGCGTGGGAGTCGCAATGCAACATGGGCCACCACAACCTAGCTCTTAGTACCTTCTGGGCAGTTGCTTTTCTGGCATAGTGACCTCCTGCCACTCCTCCATGGGCTTCTGCTAAAATGGCTTTTCTTTCATGCTCTAGTACATACCTTCGCAGCACCTCATTAGCTCCCAGCTTGTACAATTGGCCCACAATGATGGTAAAGTTAGCGACACGGGTATCGAGCAGTCTATAGGTGCCATCCTCATAGTTAAGAATTGAATAATATTTGTAAATTTCTCGTCAACCACCTTAATAGAAAATAGCTTTTCATCGAGCAAGCCTTCTTCTAGGTTAGTTGGCTCTTCACCACTCTCGATTCGGGAAAAGTGATCCTGTCTTACACTTAGTCTCCTAGGCTTCAAAATTATCTCAAAATCATACTCCTAAAACAATAGTAACCATCGAAAAATGCTCCCCCCCAACATAGGCTTATTGACTAGGTACTTCAAAGCTGAATGATCCATGAAAATATTGAAGTGCCCTCCCAGTAGATAGTGTCGGTATTTCTGCAGGGCATACACCATTGCTAGTCCCTAGCGTTTAGTAGTAGAGTAATTACGTTCTGCACTAGAAATTTTTCTACTAGAACGCAACTGGGTGGTTAATGTCCTCTTCCCCGGGCTATGTAAGGACAATGCCTAGGGCGATCCCTGAGGTGTCCACATGGACACGAAAAACCTTCGCCCAGCCAGGAAATATGAGGATAGGTGCAGAGACCATCTTTTCCTTGAGCAGCTCAAAACTCTTCTGACACTCCGCATCCCAGAAAAAAGATATGTCCTTCTTTAGTAGCTTCTCCATTGGTGTCGTGATCAGCGCATACCCTTGAATAAATTTCCTATAGTAGCCAGTGTGCCCGAGGATGGAGCTTAACTACTTCTCAGTTTTGGGGACTGCTAAATTGATGATAACTGCCACCTTGGCTGGGTCAACCTTCAATCCTTGCTGACAGACCACATGTCCTAACAAGATCCCGAAAGGTACACAGAATATGCACTTCTTAATGTTTAGGGAAATTTGGTGCTTTCTGTAGGCATCTAGCATCATGCGTAGGTTTGATACGTGCTTCTTTACCAATCCAAACACTGTCCAATCATCAAAGTATACTTCTAGAAACTTGTGAATGAATTCCTCGAATACTGCCACCATTACTCGTGAAAATATGGCAGGGGAATTCTTGAGCCCAAAGGGCATGACGGTGTATTGGAAGTATCTACATTCGATTGCAAAGGTATTCTTGCAGTGATCTTCTGCTGTGATTCTGATCTGATGGTAGCTCGAAAACATGTCAATGAATGAGTATGCTTCCTGACCTCCCACACTATCAAGAATTTCATCGGAGAATTGTTTAGGGAAGGGATCATGTACGCAAGCATCGTTCAACTTGCGCAGGTCTACGCAGATTCTTATTTCCCCTTTTGTTTTCTTTTCTTGGACCACCAAAGGGCTTACCCAATCAGATTGTTCTACCAGTTCGATGATACCAATGGTTATCATTTTATTGATTTCTTCTCTAACTTTATGCGTATATTTTTGGTTCAATCGGTAAGGTCGCTATTTGACAGGACGTGTATCTAGTTTTAAGGTGATCCGCATGACACCTAGGTCCCCTACAATACCCTTGAGCTCTAAAAATTTTGTAGGAAATAGATCCTGATATTCAGTGAGAAGTTCCGCGATTTTTCCAATGGTATCATCATCCCAGTAATCCCCAATTTTATCCATCTTGGGTTATTCTTCTGATCCAATGTTGACTTCCCTTAATTTGAGAGGCTTAGTCGTGTTTAATGCTTGTAATGGGGGTCCAACAACTGCGTGTTCACCCTCAGACTCTGGGATAGTGATATTTCGCGGGTCCTCATCACACTCTTCCACTGATATATTTTGACAGTTAGCAATATCCTGCATCTGTGCATCCCAAGCTAGTTCCCCACATTCTATGCGAGGGCGCGATTCATCAAATACTACAGCATCTATGTCCTGTAGGGCTTCTTCTAATTTCTTAGTCCCGCCTACCAATCCAAATGTCCCCAAAAAATCTTCCCTCATGGTGTCCTAGTGGCAAGTGCATTAATGTAGCTCTGCATCCAAATACCATGTGGTGGGGATAGGTCCCAAGGCATGGATAAATATGTGGACCCATTCGTCCCAAGTCCTTTCGCACAATAATTCCATCCATACCGACAAGTGCTTGCGTGGGTCTCTGCGGTCAAGGAAAATCTCCATGGGTAGGTGGACCAAAGGTTCAAATCGTAGGATCAACATTCTGTGAAATTCCTCCCAATCCTCGAAAGTCCCCTTATGAGTTTCCCACCACCGCGCAGGGGTCGCACACATAGCTAGGTTAAGCCTCCACATCCTCCGTTCTCTTAGGAATTCTGCTTCGAATGCTCTAATAAAATCCCTAACACTACCAAAATCATCAAAATAGGGCAACTCTCTTACCTCTGAGGAGATACATCAAAAGCTCTTTGTGATTTTCAAGCATCGTAGCGCAGATACTTCATGCAACTGGTTCTACCAATTTTCTATTTCCCCGTCTGAGTCAGAGAGACATTCGATATCATTCTGCCAGCAGAGCATTCCATCAGTGGTAGGGTTGATCCAATCCTCATTTCGGGCAATCAGCTTGTATATCTGATCAACATCATCCCCTTCACACACTGGTTTTGTATACCGCTCGCCCTCTGCCAGATCTAGAGGAACTATTACTCGCGTACCCTTGTTCTCAAAAAACATGGTTCACATTTTTAAGTTGATAATACCTCCCATGTCTATAGCCCAATCTAGTCCTAAAAGTGTAGGGTAAGGGTCTGCATCATCTAAAATTTGAATCACCTCAAAATCTGTGTCTACCTTAACTCTCGTGATTTCTACCATAACCTTTGACAGCCTTCCTAATGGTATGATCTTCTGTTGGTTCGCCATGCATAGCTGTATAGTAGACCATTCCAGCTTGGGCTCTCCCATCCTCTGCCAAGTATTTTTAGGCAGGACATTCACATCGGATCCTAAATCAAGGATGACCTGATCCATTTCATAATATCCAATCTTCACCGCATTTCCCGACCAGTTCTCTTCTTATGCTTATAAATTTTGTTGACATCTCTCACTTCTGTTGGTGGGGAATTTTTTTTTGCGCAGCTGTCTATCAATTCTTGGAGGTTCTCTACTGCCTTCTAGTTGTGTAGTAACTTCATATATTCCTGCAAGAATGACTTCACTTCTTCGTCTGCTTTCAAGTCCATTGGGGTCTTGGAGGTAGATGCCTCATTTTTGGTAAATACTTTTCCAGCTTCAAGGAAGGTTTCCTTTTCTTTCTGTAAGTCCAGGCTTTCCCTTTTTTTAACGGATTTTTTGATAAGTGGTTCGGCTATGTACTTTTCCTCAGCTCTCTCGTGGCCATGCCACTGTGCATGATTATGTGAATACTGGTCCCCTCATTGCGCGGTTATGCCTTAACCCTTTGCACATTCTACGTCAGCATTTGTTGTTTTTCTCGCATCTTTTCTATCAGTACAGGACAATCTTAGATCACATGATCCAACTTCCTACAATACCTGCAATATTATCGTGCAGGGTTCGGATAGTCCCTTGCGAAGTGTCCCACCTCTCCACATTTATGACATATCAGTTGTCCTCTTCCCCGCCCTGTGATTCCACCTCTTCCCCCCCCTCGGCCTCTTGTCGAGGAGCCTCCTCATCCAGAAGGAGATAGTGGTGTGGAAGGGTCAGTATATACCCTATACATTTTTCCTCTATCTATCATCAAATAATATGTCTGACAGTTGTGCTCATCATGTCCTACAGACGAGCAGAATCTGCACCACTGCTGCTTCAATTTTGTGACATAGGCACCAAGTCGGGGGCAGTGGTTGGTAACATGCAATCCGACTACTCGACAGTCAGTGCACCATAATGTGGGGGTTCTTTGTCCCGCTATCTCTTTGAGGCATAATGGGTTAGGCCCCCCAGCCTGCATGTAGTCTAATAATAGAGGGGACTAATCCTTGGTGTGGCCTGATACCCTGCATCGTATGCACCAAATGTCTGTGTTGGATTTTTTTCCTCATTATTTTCGTAGATTCTAGATTTCTAGGTGCATCGCCTCCAATCAGCCCTAGATCTACTGCACCCCAAACTAGGCATCGTCGCTTGGCACATCTTCTAGCTTCATGGCAATTTCTAGGGCCTTTTCTTGTGTATCAATCGTCTGCTAGCCCATAGGCCCGCACAGGTGTGGAAATAACATGGAAATGAACCATTCTTTGTGTTGTCTATCTTCGTACTTAAAATATACATCACTTATAATTTTCTTTAGCCGATGATTGGCCTCCCATACCGACTCTGTAGGTCCCTGTCGAAAATATTTCAATTCAATCACCAGTTGAGCATTGGAATTCGGCTTCCGAAACTATTTTTTTAAGGCATCCTTAATTTCCTGTATTGATGGATCCACATGCTGGCCGATGTACCCCATGAACTAATCCAAGGATATTCCCTCAAAGGCTAGGGATAGTTGCACCTTTTTTATAGCATCGCTAGCAACATTCTGCGCAGTCCATACTGATTTTGCTACGAACCAAAATTGGTCCATGTCCTCATCCCCCACACCCTTAAAGGTAGGTAGCTTCATGTGCGTGGCCATGTCGTCTTCTGGTGGTGGTGGTGGGGTAGGATAATTCTTGCCCTTTCGCGGATTTGACAGTGGGATAACCGGAGGAATAGTTCCTGTGTGCGTCGGCGGCTCTCTTAAGGGTCTATATACTGATATATCCCCTTCTTGGTTAACCCTGTAATATTTACCACTTTGTGTTGTACTTTCATTCTGATCGTAGGTCATTCACATGGTGTGACTGCACAACACACCTTTTTCGCACAATAGTATCTTAATTAGTAGCAAAAATGTTTGCAAAAACTTACCTTGAAACCCTTTGAAGAACCTCCACTCAGCTTCAAAATAAGAGATGAATTGATCAACTGCGAATTCCGTTACAAATCCTCCCAAAACACTATCCACCAAGTGATCTACAATCTGGGTGATTTTGTTATCAACCCTCTCCAATTTTTGGATCAATTTAGGAGTCCATTGCATAACCTGATCGTTCTTCCCACAGGTCTGGAAATCCACTAACCTTGCTAACCACTCTTGTAGTTCATGTGTGAAGGTTACAAATAAAATCTCATATACTTCTGTAAATATATACTTGTTTTCCACTCTTTGACAGTCAGCCTTGTACTTCAATTCTCTTTTAAGGAAAATTCCTGGATCTATTTCTTGAACTAGTCTTCAAGCTCAGACTTCTCAGGCCACCAGTGACCTCGTGGCATTACATGATTTCTATCAAAATGCTCCCAGTCCCGGCAACGGAACCATTTTTTGGCTTGAGGGGTCCTGACTCAAGTTCAGATTTAAGGATTTCCAAAAAACCCCTATACTACTAGCCCTTTCGGCAATGACCTGCTTGCGCAAGCCAAGGTCTCACCCGAAGTAGTATGGGAGGTTGTTGGAACTAGGTTTCTGCACCCTGAGAGAAAGAGAGTAATAGAGGCAGCCTTGTTAAGATTTATAAGATTTGAGCAGAAGAGATCTTATCGCAGAACCTTTAACAATATATGTGCAGAATGCGAAGTGAATAAACTCGTAGATAGCATAAATAAGCAACTGTTACTAATCAGATCTTAGTAATACCTTCGCATCCACGTGCGCATCAATATTAATCAACAAAATGAATTACCGTAATACCATAAACACAACTAGTTCTTATAACATAGAGATACTATCAAACAGATTTATCATTCATCAGCTTCAAAAATCCACTTACAGACCCAATTTCCACCCCGCGCACACAGTTAGCGGGGTCTACACACAGCAGGACTGAGGATCTCCGCACACACAACCAACCAGAGTCCTTACCCAAATACAACCCAAAATAGATCTCCACAGTTTGCAATTAGCATCAATCAATCTTAGCCTACCTCTAGATTTTATCTACCCATATACTTATAGCACTTTATCCTGCACTATCGTATAGTCCACAATGGTCTACCTTTTTACCCCTTACAATTCATTGGGGGTTTGACCCACCCCAAACCCCCTTCACTAGACCAAATATTACAAAAATATTACAAAACTGGACAAAATTAGGGCTAGGAACCCTCGTTCCAACAACAAGTCTTCTTGTTGATTGGATTGCAGGCGTGAATTCTTGAACATTCGCTGAATTGAGCCATGGAGAATGTCAAGGACATGTACAAGACCATGCCCAGGGTGTCCGAGAAAGTAGACATGTTGTATGAGGCTTATGAAAAACAAGCAGTATAGAATGCTGAATTGAAGACACTCCTACAGGAAGAGAAGGAGGACAAACATCGATTGCAGTTTTAGTTGCAAGCCACAATAGAGGCGTGGGAAGAATTGAAGCGTAACATTGAACGTCTTCAAGGAGATCATGATTCATTGAAGGCACTCCTATAGGAAGAGGAGGAGGAAAAGCAGTGATTGTAGCTTCAGCTACAAGTCGCGACAGAGGCCTTGGAGGAATCGAATCACAACGAAGGCTTAGAGAAGCCTTCTTCACATGTTTTGCAATCGACAACTAAGGTAAACAGTTTTGATTTGTCTTTAGTTTCTTCACATGATATCATTCTAGTTGGAAGTGTGGAAATCCCCATTACAGGAACAGGCATGAGACTCCTCATAGATATGGGGTACAAAGAAGGAGGACTTGGCGTTTGTGGTCAAGGCATGACCCAGCCATTGGAGGTTGTGTAGAGACCTCGCTATGCAAGTTTGGGGTACACTGAAGGAGGATGTTCGAAGGGCATCAAAGGAAAACAGACATTGATGAACTCTCCACGGAAGAGGAATGATGGGGACACTTCGCCATCATTCCATGGTAATGCATGTTGAAGTGAAAGAGCTGAGGCGCGCTCCCATCACCATGATTGCACTAGAGATCACCACAGAAGGTATAATAAGTCTCATTATTCCAGAGTGCATTTTGATTATAAGAATGTTGATAACCATGGTCGTAAATCATGGCATCGTAAAATGAGTCATTTTTGTGGTTTACATAATCATGTGTTTTTTAAGTGTTGGAAAAGGATGGAAGCATAAAGGAGGATGAGGCATCGAAAGCCTTATCCATAGTAGGGAAAGAAATCGATTAAGAAGGCTTGGAGGAAAAAGACCTTTTGCACTCATTGCGACCGAAGTGGCCATCAAAGAGCCACGTGCAGGAGACTCCATCCAGAGAAACACCTTAAAGAAAAAGCGCCCGTGCATGAACCAGTTGAAAGAGTTGATCGACAAGAAAATCTCCCACTGTGGGATGACCCATTCAATTTTATAAGTGAGAGATGGTTTCTCTAGAGGTGTTAGATTTTCATGGCCTTATTTTTGTAACTCATTTGTTGCATGTTACACTGTAAAAGGGATGATGTGTTTTTCCATCACTTGTTTAATCAACAAGGATATTTTGGCCATGTTTTAGAAGTCCGGTGATGCATTTATTTCATGAAAAAGTGATGAGGTATTTTCCATCACTTCGAAATGCGACAATGATGTATTGTCTTGTAATGATAGCTGGGGTGTGATTTCCATTTTGATGTAAACTTGACCACTGAGCACATGTTATAAACTCGTGGAAAGTATGGGAATATTTGGGTCATAAATTGGTCAATATGAGCATGTAATTTGCAGGGGATTGTACTACAGGTTTGGAGAAGGTGCGGGTGTCAGTTCATCGCTTAAGGCTCTGAAGGAAAAAGGTGAAGGAGATGGAAGGGTGACCTTTTCAGGACGCTTGTGGTGCATACATAGTACAGAACAATGTAGATTATTGTTGATTCTTTTGGAAGACCAAAATATCCTTAGTGGGGAGGATTGATCTAGGTGGCTCCAGAGACACACACAGGACAAATAGGGCTGAGGGAATCTCAAAAATAAAAGTGTTTTGAATGCTCTCAAACCAGGTACAGGTTGAAGATTTCGTCGCCCTGATCGCAGCAATGTGAACGATTCGATAAACCGAGCCTGTATGTGAAAGTTAGGAGCAATCAAAGTTATAGGTTGAATTGGTGACTAGGCAGCCTTAAGGAAGGTGCAAATTCAAATTTTCCCGGCCACCAGATTCTGACAAGCTTAGGCCAGATTCCGGGAAAATTTGTGGCATCTTTAGTTTATCTCCTTCAGGCTATTTTCTGGATTTTCAAAAATGTGCATATTGTTTTATTTAAACAAAAAATTATTAAAAAAAAGGGGTGGCAGGCCCCCAACCCCGCCACCCCAACCATAACCCATTCCACATACCATATATGTAATATAGGTAGGTGGGGGTGTTAACCCAATGCCCAACCCACACCCCTTTACGTATGATTTCCAGCGGAAATCCAACGGTGGGCCACCCAATGTGGGTCCGACCCCCCACTTGGTGTTAAGAAAAATACTGCAGGTGCGGAAAATAGTTGGCACCGATAATAAAACAAATTTTCACCTTAAAAAAACGTGCCCACACTAACCTACATTCAAAAATATGTGCATGGTTTTAAAAGAAGCCAAATACGGTAGGGTCGGTGTGGTTGGAACCCTCGACCTCCACCCAAGTAGCTCCACTTAACTTAACCATTGCGCCCAACGGTCCTTTGTTGGGAATTCTGACACCATTTCATTACTTGGACCCATTTCATTTAGAAGTGCACCCAATCCAGGACACAGAAGCCGAGGAGGAGCACGGATTTTGATTTTCATTATTATTTTATTGCAGGTACATTTTTGCACACAAATCGAGGCAGTGGAACCATGAGCCCAAAAAAGAGGCAGGCGAAACCTTGATTAAGCCCAACTTTTAGGAGGGCGAAATTCTAACAATGTCCAAATGGGACAAAGTTTATGTTAGTTTTTCACTATTTGATGCCACGAATCTGATGGCGCATTTAGATTTGACATCTGAGATTTATATTTTTTGGCCACTTTTCAAAGTGGAGTTGCAAGTGTTAGCATTCAGCGAGTGAGCAGTCGATTTCACACCTTTTGACGCCACGATTGTGATGGTGATTTCAGATCTAGCAGCAGAGTAGCTCATTCTTCAGTCATCTTCAGCGTGAGGTATATGATGTGTCGATTTCATGTACTTATTTCTCTCTTTGTCTCTAAGATTCATTGTGTTGTACATAACCTTGTTGATGTTTGATGTGGGATCTTGTTTTGTTCTTTATGTGAGATGTAATTTCTATCATGGATTTGTAATATGTTTGAGATCCCCTTGCTACCATGTCGGAGGGATACTCATTGTCACACGTATGTTGTTTGAGATACCTTTTCTTGCCATGTTGGCGGGATACTCATAGTCATTATGTGTGAGTTATTATCATACTGATAGGAGTCCTTTTTATGAATGAGAGTTCTGGTAGTGGAACATCTCGTAGAGAGGTCCAACCACTCCTGCGTGAGGGAATTTTCCTTGTAAGACATAGAAAACACCATCCATGTACATCTTCACTTCTTACAACACTTAATGCAACGTGCTACACCATCTTGAAACCGAGGCCCAAAGATGTAGTCCCTCCTGGATGAAATCCGTTATCAATATCGTATGTTGCTCATGCTTGTTATGTTCCTCTTCTTTACAACATGCAGATGTTCATTTATGTTGATTAACAATTTTGATAAATTGTAATACTAACACATCAAACAAAGTAAAAGGTATTGGTTAAGGGTATCAGGAATTTACCCGGATCAGCTTGTCTCAGTAGTGTCTCTACCATGATAAGGCTCTCACTTCTTCTTCTCCTAAAATTTGTTTAGGCCATCCAACAGTTTCTTCTTTCCAACTGTAGAATCACCCTTACTCCCCACTTACCACACACTCTTCTTGGGCTGCACATTCTCCCTTTGAACCTGCATACTCCCGCTAGAGCTTGGCTCCCTCTAAGCTTCAATAACCTGTATGTGCTTATGCTTCGCATGATCTAAAGGCTTTCCTATTAGCCGGTATAGACTATACTCTGCAACTCCAATTACCACTCCACTAATGTTAGAGCCTGTTGTGAAACCAACTTAGAAGAAAATAGAGATCAATGCCTTAGAAATCAACCACTTCGAGGGGGAAACCTCTAATACATTACATAAATGAACAATTCTTGGATGATACAAATGACCAAAACCTCCGTCTATATATAGGAGTCCATGGAGCCACAATATAATCCTAGCTGACCTAACAATAATAATGTAAGAGCACAATAATAACAATATTGGGGTTACAGTGGTACAATAATAACAATAAGGGGGCTACACTAATAACAATAAGGGACTAAACTAGTAATATAGGGACCTAACAGAGCCTTTGTGCCTAAGCTTCGCTTTCCCATCTTGTAAAATCATGTCAAACCCCTTATGCTTGATAATTGAGACAGGAAACACATTATATTTGAGATCTGGTACAAACATTACATCCTAAAGTCACATCAATTGACCTGAATCCATCCTGAATGGCATGATCCTCTGATCTCCTTCTGACTCTTGCACTCACCATCGTCTGCAACTTTGAGTCCCACTCAGTTAGAGTCTTAAACACATCACACGAACTTGTGATATGCTTCGATGCACCACTATCCATGTACCATGCACTCTCATTGATGGCACATTTGGAGAAATGAGATACTAGAGAAAAATATTCACTCTCCAATCTTCTTAAGAGATCATCCAGCTCAGAAGAAGTCGTGAGACCTACTACCTCCTTCCCGTTCTTCTTCTCATTATTTCCCTTCTTCTTCGAACACTACGTCGAATAATGACGATACTTTCCATAGGTGAAATACTTTAGCTTACTCAAGTCATTATTTTTCTTGCCTTTCATTCTCCCCGCAAGAGCCACATCATCATTACAATTCTTCTTCGGATGAAGGTCCTCGTCTCACATTTCATATCAAATGAATTCATCCCACAACTCCAGTATGGTAGCTCCTCTCTCGCAACGACCCTTTGATGAAGGGAATGTATTCCTTGGTGAACCATTTCAAAGAAATGCTCACCATAGTAGAATATGTAATAGTCATGGAAAATTTAGGGGCTAATATTTGCAGGTGGGCTAATTTTCCACGAATTTTCCACAAAAAAAATTCATCAATTCCCATTTTTTTTAAAATGATTTGCCCAAATTTTACAATATAAAATTATTTTACCTTAATAATCGCCAACATTATATAGAGATTATATATAAAATAAATTTAAATTTGAATAATTTTACAAATATATCAATAAACATTTTATAGTTTGCATATTAGGGACTATTGAGATTTGCCAATGTTTTTAAACTTCAAGATAATTTTCCATGCCTAAAATTTTCCATGGTAATAGTCTCACCGATGGTGGAAATCTAAGCTAAAACATGAGACAATCTCATCAGATATGACGCCACTTCTTCTCCATCTAACATCTTGGTGCTCTTCAACTTTTTCTTCAATACCAACAGTCAAGTATCGTTCTTGTTCTCAAAGATATCCATAATAGCTTTCCACATATCATGGGCACTAATCTTCCCCCATATAAGAGGTATCAAATGATCCTTGACACCATTTTTTATCCTCCACAATGTCCCAAGGCTGAGAATGGATATCGACGGAGGTAACCTCAAACCAACCTTTTTGTTTGACAGCTAGCCGTACCAAACTAGAGAGGGCTCTCTCTATGATCACAATGAAATATTTACTGGATGAAGAATGGATTTTAGGCTAGGTATCTTTAGCTCTAGGGTTTTGAGAATTTATGGTTTTTTGCTGGATCAGGAGGAAACACAAAGAAATTAGGTCAGATCCGAAGGATTACAGTTGCGGGGATACAAAGGGGAATGGTATATATGTTTCTATGGAACCTTAGGGTTTGTCGATTGTAGTGTAGGGTAGAAATGTAGAGGATCAAAATGAGCATGTATAACATGAATTCATTTATCAGAAGATTAATTACACAAACACAAGTTTCCTACCAAAACAAAGCATGAGCATAAATATTTTTGTTTAGCAACTTATATGAAATACACTAAAGAGCATAGATAAGAAAATAAGATGAATCATACATTCATAAAATTAAATGACAGTAGAAAAACTATGCCAAAAACTCATACCACATGAATCCCTATATATATGTTGCAACTAAAATTGTATTTATGAAAATATCAAATGTACACAAGAGTCCAAGTCTCCTACTCTTTGATGTACAACCTTGAGTTTGACTGAAAACCTCATACATATAGACCAAAAAACAACTTCCCCTCTCTCAGGGGTTGAATCCCACAGTGTTGGAAAAACTTACATAAATGTATCCAACCATAACCTAATGACTAGGGAGGTTTAAACAAACCCTCCGTATAGACTTTCATTGACTTAGGAAATCATAAATGAGCTTCAAAATTACATTAAAATGACCTTAACAAACATTTTTACATTTAATTACATAAAATAAACTCACAAATAGAGTGATTACATGATAAAAACCAAGATTTTACTGAAAAAACCTTGAAAATTTGATCAACAAAATAAAGTGCAATGCCTGTTGACTCGAGGGGTCCTGACCTAGGTTCAGTAAGCAAGGTTTTCCAACAAACCCCTATACTATTGGCCCTTTCGGCAGTGACCTGCTTTCGCAAGTCAAAGTCTCACTTGAAGTAGTATGGGTGGGCACTGGAACCAGGTTTCCGCACCCTAAGAAAGGATGGGTAAAGCGAGCAGAGCAGTGATAGGTCCTGTAATCCCCAATTACCTTATTCTACGCATAATTAATTAAGTCTCTATTGGCATCCACGTGCACTATATCTATAGCTATACTCTTGTTATAACATCAACATAGCAGTACATAAACAGAACATAACAGATCTAGATCCACGAACGCAATATACATATCTTTTGCAGCTTAAGGACAGAAAACGCATAATACAAAAATTATCAGTAATTCACATAAAAGTATTCACAAATTCAGTTCTCTAAAAACCTTTCACATTCCTTCATTCATCAATTCTTCCTTACAATTCCAATTCCCTTCCCAACCTACGCACACAGTAGCAGGGTCCGCACACAGCTGGGCTTGGATCTTCGCGCACACAGCCAGCAAGAGTCCATTCCCCAAAACCCAAACAGATAACTTAACCCACAATTTGCATCAATAGCTCATCATTTCTTATCCTTTACAATACAAAATGCATCTCTATTTATAACAATCTAGCCTCGACTTTCCTATGGTCCGCAACCCATGGTTTTCGGACCCCTAGTTTACCCTTTGACCCATTACAGTGCGTTCGGGGCTTTGACCCACCCCAAAACCCCTCCGCTAGGCTAAATATAATCAAAAATATTCAAAATGGATTAGTTTTGTAGCTTGTTAGGAGACTCCGTTCCAACAATGCCCACAGACAAAAGCATAGTGCCATCAGGCATAAGCGCAACACCAATTTTGAGGAGAAATTTGATTGCCTTCAGTTGCTCCAAATCCTTCTCTGAAGATACCAATGGAAATCTTGTGATGTCTAGTTGTCATTAGACACCTAAAGCAAGCAAAATGGCCTCTCCTAGGCTAATAAAAAGGCATTTTCCCAAGGTTACTCCAAAAGTGCAGCGCCTGGGTCAAAAGGTGGCAAAAAGTGACTTTTGAACTCTTTTTTGCATTTTTCTCCAAATATGTTTGTTGACATGGCACCAAAGGTACATAGCTGTGATGTGTAGGTCAAAATCCATCCAATGACGTAGATTTTACCCCACTTGTACCTCTGAGGGAAAAGCGTAGCACCAAGGTGCTCTACTTTTGGCTGAACTAATTTTTCTATTTAGGCCAAAAACACCAAAAATTCAAAATTTGACAAAATTTCTTCAAAATTTCCCCAAAATTGTCCCATGAACCTAGGAGATGATGTGTTAAGCATGGCCAGATATTAATTTCACTTGGTTAAGTTCGATGCTTTCAAGCTTTTGCATTAACTTTTTCGTCGGGTCGTCATCATCTTATAGAGGTTCTTTACCTTTAGGCCCTTTTAATTTAGTCGCAGCCCTATCAAAACCAGGAATTTCAGACTTCCCTGATGCCCTTTTATCCTTTTCAAGCTCTTCAGCTAAAGATTTACAAGCCTTATAATTTGCAGTTTTAGCATGCCTTAACTCATATGAAGTATCAGAATTAAAAGCATCAATGTAAAAATTCAGAAGAGATCCATCAGGAGGTTTATGAGTTTGAGATATTTCTCTAAGGATACCATTAAATCTCCTGTTAAATTCTTCAATCGTTTCATTTTCTTTCTTTTTTATGGTACTGATCTCTCTCACCAAATGCCTATCTTCCCTTTTATCACCATACTTGTCCTTAAAGGCAGCTACAATTGATTCAAAGGTATCGAATGAATTATCAGGTTTTTCAGTAAACTAGTCTGCAACATCTTGGCCAAAAGTAAGAATAAATAGCCTCATCTTTACATCATCGAAATTTTTATTTGCAACTGCAAATATATTCCACCAATTAGCAAAATCAAAGAAATGAGATTTGACACTAACTGCATCATTTACTTGAAAAGAAGGTAATTTATCCATTCCAGTTTGAGGGAAAGCATGGGGATAACCTGAATATTAGCAAAATTACACAGGTTAAATAATTCCATGATATCGTGCTAAGGTGGATCACAAAAAAGAGAATGGATTTTAGAGAGAGCTTCCTGGCCGAGATTAACAAGAAGTGTACGAGAAGAGAGCTTGTGTAATCAGACTCTGAAAACCTTTTCAGGATCCGGAGTAGGATTAATCAAGCTACCTGGATGTCTTCTAGTACAAATTATTATGGAAGATGAAGCCAATGGAGTCGCCTCTAGGACAGGAAGCTAAATCAAACACCTGAGATGAAAGATGAATAAAGAGATGAATGTCGTAAAGCCAGAGTCCAATAAATTGGTCCCCGACAATGGCGCCAAAAAATGTTGTTGCACAAAATGTCAAGACACCGCAACAACGGCTCAGATCGGGGGCTGTCACCCTGATCCCCAATCTCTCTATCTAAGATGTCTCCTTGCAAGCTAAGGGAGGTAGACCCTAAAAAAAATGAAGGAAAATAACTGGTTGAGAATCAACCAATTCAGAAGACATGGCTAGAGAATCAAATACTTGTTAAGATACACGAGATTTTATAGATCCAATTAGATTCAAAACTTTAAAACCAGTGCCTTATGGAGTCAAAATATCTCGTTATACAATTAAAGTCAAGTATCTGATATACAATTGCTGCTATGAAAAATAGGTTCACCACAATGAGTTCTAGCCATAGCAGGGTTTTTTTCGCAATTTTGCAAAGGTGTGGGCATAAGGGTAGAGATGGGTTCTGAACCTCAAATAGCTGAAATAAGTTGAAATCATACGTACTTACTCTAATCAGCCTCTTTGGTTTGAATTTCTCTTCTATATCCTCTAACTCATCAACATCAAAAATTTCCTTGCCTTTGGCATCATCCTTTTCCAAATCTGATTTTGGCTTGCTAAGCAAAAGTTGCTTAACTTGGAGTTGTTTGTTTTCTTGCTGAAGGAAGGTAAAAATGAAGCTTTCCTTGGACAAATGATCCTTTAGCTATTTAATTTAAGCCTCTTTCTCTTGGATGATATTTTCATGTGTTTTGACTTACTCATGTACCTCAAAATATTCCATATGAGTGTCAAATTGTACCTGTGTTTCTTCATGCAACGATGCTTCATGTGCTGGTGTATCTTCAACTATTGTAGCAAGCTAAGCCCTTTCCACACTGGCAAGAGAAAACATCAACCTCTTCCCTCTGGTGTAGGTCTTTGTCACCTCAACCCTAGGTGTCCTTGTGATAATTATGCTTGTGGAAACGACCTCTTACTGCCTAGGTGAAGTCAAAGGTGTAGAATGACTGCTTGACTAAGTAGTAGGTAAGTGTTCAGTTGAATACATGAAACCATCCCATGACAAATTTACCTATGCAATCTGATGGAAAATAAATATTTTCACCAAGTCATGATGGAAAAAACTAGAATGGTGTTCCTCTCCTTTGCTATGTACCTTCTCTTCCATTTTAAACATGCTTCTGTAAAGATAATGAGGTAGGTTGAGTGCCTTTACACCAGTGAAATACATGAGAAACCTCACATGATACCGATATAACCAAGAGAAGCTACCCTAAAATGTGAAACATTTCATTATAAGTTTCATGATAGGGGCATATTTTTCAAGTAGGTGTATGAATGGAAATATGTGCTTTGGAGCAGCTTTGTATGCATGTTTCAAGAACATCTTATAGTTTTCAATGTCAAGGTCTCTTTTCTTGAACCAAATTTCACCATTGTTTGGAACCACTTTAGCCATGGAGATAGCCTTTGCTGAAAGAGTGAATATAATCCCTACAATATTCACCTTATATCTCCTTAGACCAGTGGCAAAAGTCCTAGTAAGCTTGTCATTGAAACCAAGCTCTTCAATAATTTGGCAAAACGCAAGGCAACCTGCATCTTGGAAATATTTTTTGAGAAATGGTGTAGCTTGAATTCTAATGTTTTAGTGGGCTCATACCTACTGATTTGACCTCCCTTATGCCTCCTTTTCTCTGTAGTCTCTGAATCCATAGCTAACCATAGCTCACTAGGAGGGGAAATTAGGGTTTAGTGTAGGAAAAAACAAGGGATTTTGGGAAGTTTTGGAAATGGAGGGGAATGAATGGGTTATAGGGGGTGTAAATTCTTAGGAAAATTTACGAGCTTAGGGATATATGTTAGGGAGTATGGGAAAGTGGAATTTCATTAAATGAATGGGGGGAAAGTGTGCAAAAGGTCAAAAAACAACCCTAACCTAGGAAGTGATAGTGTAAGATAGGGTTTTGGGGAAAATGATGAAATTTGAGGGATAGGGGTGAGGGAAAATGTTTAGGAAGGTATATGAAATGTAGGGGAAGTTGAGTGGTATTGAATGTGAGGGTTCTTTTCAGAAATTTTACCAAAGAGACTATGAAAGAAAGCAAATGCAGCAAAACCTAAAACAGGGAATTCTGAGTTTCCAAGAATGCACTGAAGTCAAAGAAGGTAGATTAGGGAGCCACTTACTTGTACTGATGTGATGGAACCTGAAATTGATGATGAAACCTCTTTAAATAAGGAATTTCCCTTTCTGAGAAAAAGCGTGGAAAGGCAAGGAAAAGTGAAGCACTAGCAATGAAAAGCACAACACAACAGTGGAATCCTCTTTTCCAAGGTGAGAAATTGGTCTCCAAGGGGTGGTAAGCTCCTGTTGGATGGAATGGTGTCTTGTGAGAGAGAAAATGAGCAAAAATGAGCTTTTTTGGTCTTCTTATAGGCTTATAAATCAATTCTGTTTCTCGATGGTGATGTGGCCCCACCATGTCTTTTCACAATTTGATAATATGGCTTGTGTACTAAAAATTAGGAAAATTTTACATATATTTACACATGAATAAGATAAAAATACACCTTAGTAGCCTTTATTGATCATTTTCCCCTATTACTACTCCTTCAAATGATGACTTTGACAGTGAAATGACCCATTTTCATGAATTCAACCCTATGACCTAATGATGACACTAGATGAAAGAATAAGTTGAATGATGACCATGATGACCAGGACACCTTTACAAAAGAAAGGACCTGACCATATTGATGTTTATTTGACCATGAGACTGAAAGGAGTAGTAATGACCTATCCAACCTAACCAATGATCAAATTTTTATTTTAAGACCTACTAAAACTATAAAAAATTTCCCTAGGACCCTATCAACCATATGAAAGAGCATAATTTGATAACTTGTGACAGACAAGACTGACAGACACTAACACTATCTAGGATGATAAACTTGGAATTCGTATCCAACTCCAAAGGTTTAGTTCGTTTCTTGATCTCCTTGTATGCAAAATGATATATCTTGTTGACCATCAAGACCAACTTGACCCTTCCTTCCATAAACTATAGTTAGATCGCCCATCCAACCTATCCTCATATCACAGACCATTCGAAAAATTTTCCATTGTTATTAGCCCTTCAAAAATAATAGAACCAAATCCTTCTTGAGCTGTACATTGTGTTGTGCAACCTATGATTCACTAGCCCTTCAAAGTAGCTCTAATACCATGTTGAATTTCCACGACACTCAAGAATTTTGTTTGAGTTGTACAATATCAAACACAAACACAATAAAATTCAACAATGATGCTACTTTGAACAACATAAATAATAGTAGTGAATCAACTCGTACACAAGGCACAATTTTTCAATTTTTCAACCCAACTTCATTATATTAAAAATATTTAATACAATTGTTTATGGCTCGTGTACCAAGGATAATGGCCCTTGATACAAGACAACTAGGGCTTTGTATCAACAACAGCTATGATAACCAATCAAACCTGAACAAAGTACATCCGACATACTTATTGATGTAGCATGCTCATTTCCTTTTGGTCCACGTACAATAAACACTTATGATGGTCCTTTGCCTCCCCTTTCTGCAGCTCCTCAATTTTCCTCTCTTATTCAACACAACTCCTTTAGCTCACTGAACTTAAGCCCAAACAAATCTTCCCTCTAGTTTATCCTTTTCCCTTCAATTTCTGCAACACTTAGGGTCTTCAATTTTCCCACTACTTTCTCCACTGTCGCTCCACAAAGGACAAGTCTTAGGGCTATGGAGGTTTCCCACTTTCCAATGAATATGTCATTTGAAAATCAGCAAACTAGGACTTGTTCACTAGCCCTCTTGGTTTCCCTCTCTTCCCTTCAAAGGCCAACCCTAGGCACCAAATGATATGCCCTTCTACCAACCGTGTTATACTTCAAAAATGCTGAAATTAGGGCTTGATAGACACCTTCTAACAACCCTCCAAATGTACTTAAGATGTTAACAAAATTTTTCCAACAAGCCTTACAACAACCTAGCAACAAACATAAACCATGGAAGACACATATCTCTGAAAAAGACGTCACAAACTACCACAATACTTAGCTTTGTGCATGCTCTAGGTCTGAGGTATTTCGGCCCTGGTATAACTCTGTAATCTCTACATTGAACCCTCTTTTCTAGCCCTTCCTTCCTTCTCTATTTCTTGACCCTTTCCCAGCTACTTGTTTGGCTGTTTGGTCCTCCAAAACAATATTTTTGGACTCTAAACAAGGTGCTTTAGGGACCCAGCCCTATGAAAATTCCTAAAACCAGAATCCTATTGCAACAATTGGAAATTAGTCTCCTAATTGCTAATTTTATTTAACTATTTGTTTCTAGTTTTCTACAAAAAATACTGAATAAATCACACCGCAACCTTCACAAATAAAACTACGGAAAAATAAACATTGGAAGAAATGATGGCACACACATAAAATGAACACAAATATTTTTGGATGAAAGTCCTTGGAAAAGCCCAATTTTGGAAAACCGGTGCAGTAGTAAGGGTTTTATTATTAAGAAATAGTGAGAAAATATGAGTAAAATTGGATGCCGAAATACTGGAAATCCTACAAAGAATAAATATGGAAAAACTCTTGTGAGTAATTTTGCTCACCCCACAGGCAATCTCCTAGCACAACTTGCCTTCAGAAATATGACCCTCTAACACTCTACGTCAGCCTTTGTGTAGCTGGTTGGACGTCTAGCCTCAAATTTATCTCTGATGAATTCGTTCTAACTTCTCCTGACTGTAAATATTCTTCTCCGACACTCTGGCACTCCTTCTCGGCCTTTGGAACTGAAATGTCTTTCCTCCACAACAAATCGATTTTGTCTCTAGAGACTACTACGTTTCCCCAATGCTAGCCTTTCTTTGGATATTCTGCCTCTCTGTAAATGCACTATCTGGATCTGGAATGCCTCCTCCAGCCTCACTGGGTCTACCCCCCTCTTAGTGCTTCTATCTCTCTGACTCTCTCTCCAAAAACTGACTGCTTCTACTTTGGAAATCAAATCTTCCAATGAAATCGAAATTATCAAGTGTGTTCTCCATCACCACATTGAACTCCTCTTATAATCCTTTGTTGGAGCACCAACGAACAACATTAAAACATAATCTATGGCTAGGATCATCTTGGAATTGATCTATGTGAGTTTCTAGATGATTCTCGCCTTAACTTAATTAATTCTTATTAATTAACCATATTCCCTAAGTTATGAGAATTAGGAAATATATAAAAACTAGTTAATAATCTAATTAAGCCACTTCTAGGTGGAATTTCCAGAACGATTTTTTGGTTTTGGAAAACTCATTTTTTCTAGCCTCTCCACAAATTTTTCGTGGCTAGAACACATCCAATGTTACAAAAAATAACACTCCCTCTTAACGAGGAATGTGTTTTAGTGTTGCATCTACTGCCATAACACCCTTTCTGTGCATCATCTCCTATCACATTAATGCTCATGTCTGGCTACTGCTGCCCACGAACCACTATGAAAATATGATATGAGATGCATCTATGTTTGTTTTTACTCTTTTTAACTGTTTTCAACCCCACATCTACATTGAAACTCTATTGGTGTTTCTACTGCAGCATATGCAACTAAAAAATATCCAAAACTGAACCAACTGTGTTCAGTATGATGCACTTGCCACCTGAGTCCTAACTACTACTAGCATTTGCTCTGTCACTGAGAAATTTGCATTGCTACTGACTCTACACTGTGTCATCTACACTGCTTCCAACTCTGCTTGCGCTCTGCTACTGTCACTTTGGCATCTAACTGCACCAATTGCCACTGGTCCATCATGCTACTTAATATTGTGGGCACCTGTATCTAGGTATTGATTCAAGAGGTGGAATCCTCAAGAATCCTGCCCATCTGTGTCTCTCTAGGGCCACAACACCATGTCAACCCACCTCACTCTTGTAGGTATATAGGTGAACATAGTGAATTCTTCCTCCATCTTGGAGGAAATCCTATCGATCTCTGCAGAAGCTTCATGCTTCTCCTCCTTGTCCTTCTTCATGAGAGGACACTGGGTACTGTAGTGGCATAGCTGACGAAACCTGAATTTTTTTACCTTTGAGAGGTCTTTCTTCTTCTTCCTTTGCTCCCCTGTCCCTGACTCGGACCCTTAGATGCAAGTACCACATTCTCCTCCTCCTTCACCTTCATCGATCCGTTGTAGTTACCACTAATGGAGCTCTTTAGAAGAGCTTGTCTCATCTCCTCGTTTTGCAATTCATCCCACATCATGTCCCATCCAGGTAACATGATCTGCTCAATATAATTTGGACGAGGACCTACCAATCCTCTGAGACACTATTGAGCGCCAACTGCACTAGCTATGAAGCTTGAGGTGTTTCCCCAGTATCTAACAATTGATCCTGGACCTCCTAAATCTTGGTAACGAAGGGGTCTAAGCCTTACCCTTTCTTCATTTGGATACATCTCAAATTATCTTTGAGTTACATCTTTTGTTGCTCGGAAGTACCCTGATACAATGTGGCAAGAGCACCCCACATCTGCTTGGAACTATCCTTGCCAGCTATATGTGAAACAACATGATCCTGGACTCCATCTAGGATCAACCGCTTTTCTCATGCCATCTTCATTATGTACTCCTTCAACTAATATGCATCCATGGGAACCGACACCACATTATCGATATATGCCTTCAGGCTAAACTCATCTTAAAGGAAGGAAATCCTTTCCTTTCAGATGACATAGTTGGAAGCACCATCCAACCTTTCCTAATCTCTCATTCCTAAAGTGGCCATCTGTGATAAAATGTTAAAAATTCCCTCTTCCCCTGTGCTCGGTTGTTGCTCTGCTACTTGTACTCCCTCCTGGAATGTGTGGATCTTCTAGCTACTACCGTCGTTGTAATTGGATATTCGAACTTCCAAGACTAGAAGTTCCCTGAGATAAATTTTCCCTCAGTGTGTGCTCTTCTTCTACATGACACAAGTTCTACTCTAGGAACTGCTACAAAACCCTCTGCGTCCAACTAGATATCTTCCCAATGAAAATACTGAGTTTCTCCCTCTGCCTCTAGAGCTACTTGACCTGGAGAAATGGAATTTAATGTCCCTCTCTCAGAAAAATCGAATCTCCTCAAGTGACTCAACCTCTTCAAAAAGTGATTTATCTACCCCCTGGGAATTTCGATCTACTCTCGACTCTGAATAGTGAAATTCCTTCCTTTCTCTTATGAGCTCTCCGATTGATCAAATACGCTTTGATTCCTTCTGATTGATCAAATACGCTCTGATACCATGTAAAAATTCCTAAAACTGGAATCCTATTGTAGCAACTGGAAATTATTCTCCTAATTGTTAATTTTATTTAACAATTTGTTTTTAGTTTACTACGACAAATATAAAATAAATCACACTGCAACCTTCACAAATAAAACTTCGGAAAAGTAAACACTAGAATAAATTCTAGCACACACATAAAATGAACGCAATTATTTTTTGACAAAATTACCTGGAAAAACCAAACTTAGGAAAACCGTTGCAACATTGAGGATTTTATTATTTTGCAACAGTGAGAAAATATGAGTACAATTGGATGTTGAAATACTGGCAATCCTAGAGAGAATAAATCTAGAAAAAATCTAGTGAGGAATTGTCCTCACCCCATAGGAAATCTCCTGACACAACTTTCCTTCAGAAATACGACCCTCTAATCCTCCCTGTCAGCCTCTGCATAGATTGCTTGACGTCTAGCCTCAGGTTGAGCTCAGATGAAGTCGTTCCACCTTCTGATGACTAGAAATATGCTTCTATGGCACTCTGGGACTCCTTACTGATGTTTGTAACTGAAAACGCATTCCCCCTCAACAAATCGATTTTTCCTCTAGAGACTATTGTACTGCCCTAATGTCAGCCTCTCTGTGGCTCTTTTTCCTCACTGTAAATGCACTCGTTGGATTTACAATGCCTCCTCCAACCTCACTGCCTCTGCCCCTCTCTCACTACTTCAATCTCTCTGACTCTCTCTCCGAAAATTGACTGTTTCTACTCTGGAAATCGATCTTCCAATGAAATCAAACTCCTCAAGTGTGTTCTCCATCACCACATCGGCCTCCTCTTATAATCCTTTGTTGGAGCACCAACAACCAAGATTAAAACATAATCAATGGCTAGTACAATATTGGAGTTGATCCGTGTGAGTTTCTAAATGATTCTCACCTCGACTTAATTAATTATGATTAATTAACCATATTACCTAAGTTTAGACATAGCAAATATTTACAAACTAGTGAATAATATAATTAAGTCACTTCTAAGAGGAATTTCCAGAAACGATTTATGGGTTTTGGAGAACTCATGTATTCTAGCCTCTCCACAAACTTTTTTGGCTAGAACACATTTGATGCTACATAAAATAACAATCCCTACCTATAATAAACATAGAAAACTTGACCCTGTCCCAAGAGTATTCAAGCTTAAACACATGCCTAGATCTGCTCCTTTTCTACTTGTCCTTCTCTCTACCAAACTTGGCCTTCAACCAATATCAAGAAAGACACAAAGAGTCTCCTTCTCAACTTCGGCTAGGCTCCAAAGCTCTGCAACCAAATCAAAGATGTTCTTCCTCTATGATGAGTTTCTCATGTGATGTGCCAAATGCATTCTCCTCTCCCTTTATTTATGTGTTTCTAAGGTGCAACATATATCCCATTCTAGGGCACCTCAACAAGCCAACTGAATTTTGAATCTTGTCACAAGCCGACTACACATAAATAAATAAAAATTTCTCTTTTTCGACAAATTTTCCCTTGGTTGTCTTAGTAGCCCCTTTCCCCATTAAGGGTGGCACACATGCTCAACAAAATAACTCTTGGTTTCGTGCCCACAAATTTGGCTTCAAAGCCAACTGCTCGGGTACTTTTCCCGCAAAGATATTTTATAGTGCCAACTCCACAAGCTGAGTACCCCGGGCTATATAGTACCTCCCAAGGTACAAAACTCAACATTCATACCATACAAATTGATCTTGTTCTAAAAACATGGATGCAATATATACCTTTTGTAAGGTTTTCACTCAGTGTATATCAGAGCATTTATCCACTTAGAATTTCCATGTTATAGGATCGTTACATCAAAATTCCTCATATTGATTTTTGGAATGAAGTAGTTCCTTGGTGTTGATTTGAATCCCTGGTGATGTGGAACTTGGAGTGAAAAATCACGATTATGGTTCCATGATTCAATATTTGTTCTCTCCAACTATGATAAAATACTCCCCATACTTGATTGGGTTCCAATACAAATTTTCTCATTATTTTCATGGTTTTGTTGGATCTCCATATCTCCTTTAGGAAGCCTCTCTAAGAAAATATTTTCTATGGAATTCATGGAGTTTTGTATTTCTTCCTTGGTTTCATATATATTTTGTTACACATTTTTTCACTAATCCATACATTTGTGACAACTAACCTTCCAACTTAGATACATGCTACTGGACATCTTCTATTTGTTTATAAGTCATGGATGAGCTTTTTGGAGGTTTAAGTGGTGAAGTAACTTTTGAAGCACCCTTAGGAGCCATGTGAGTAAATAATAATTCTCCCATTTTTCTTCTTTATCACAAATTGAATCCCCAAAATATATCTTCCAATAAAAAATTATGCCAATTGTAAGTTATGTACCTTTCAAAACCCTTGTTTGTAGATTATTTAGATGACTAATCTTTCTCTTGCTATATCTTTGAAATTTGAGCCCTTTTGAATCTGAAATTTTGTTTAGTATTACTTTGATATTTCTTCTCCACAATTCCATGGGCATAACTAAATTTTGACATTCGATGTGAAATTTATGGTAAATTTACCTAAACTTGTTTGTTTTTCCTCTTCCCAAGAGTAAACTTGTATAGCATACCGGGTGTACAATTTTTTTAAATTATATGATTATGAAATTTTTAGATGAGGTACATCATTATATCTCCTAAAAATCCTAAATATTCACATTTTTAAACTTCTATTGGATAATTTTATAGCAAATTTTCCAAAATAACTAGTTTGAAACTAATTTTGGGATTATGCACAAACCTTAAATTCCATGGGTTATATCTCCAAAATTGTAGCGAAACAAAATCCGATTTTTTTTTCTAGTTTTATATTGAGTTCTCTCCTTGATATATTAAATTTTCATTGTCTGAAGTGTCAAGGGAAAAAAATTATAGTGAAATTTCCAGTGTCACTCATTTGAAACTAATTTCAGGACCATTCACGAACCCTTATTTCCATAGATTGTATGATTGAAATTATAGCGAAACATAATTTGAAAATTTGAGAAAATTTAATTGGATATATGTCATAAATTATATCATAAATTCATGATCTAAATGTCTCATAAATAAGCTGCAATGAAAATTCCAAGGTTACTCATTTAAAATGGATTTCAGTGCCATTCATAAACCCTAACTTCCATATGATGTATCTCTAAAAGTATATTGAAGTGATTATTATAATGGAGAACCTAAGCATTAGGGGAATTTTGAGCTCTATAATGGGCCTCCTAAGGAAATTATAAAATAATAATGGAAACAATAAAATAAGATTTGATTACATCATCATATTTTAGAGGGAAAAAAGGAAAAACTACTTTTTCAACTCGTATTTTCAACTTATCTCCCAAAGTTTTTAATCAAATTTCAAGTGGGAGTACTCGTTGGGTGAAAAATTTAATTCCTCATCAAAGGAGTACCCATGTTGCATACTTTCGATGGACCCTGCTACACGAAAATCAAGAAATACATGAAAACGTGATTGCAATCACATTTTTTAATGTATTTCTCATTTTTCGTGTAGCAAGGTCCATAGAAAGTATGCAGCATGGGTACTCCTTGGATGAGGAATTTAATTTTTCATCCAACGAGTACTCCCACTCAAAATTTGAGTAAAAACTTTGGGAGATAAGTTGAAAATACGAGTTGAAAAAGTAGTTTTATTATTTTATTATTTTTTAATCTTTTTACCCTTTTACTTAAAAAATGGTGAATCACCCCCCATGGTTGACATCATCATCTTGAATCCTATTGGTGCTTATAAATTTTATATTGGTTGTACATTTTTCTTAGGAGGCCCATTTTAGACCTCAAAATTCCCCTAATGTGATGATGTACATAGAGATATCATAACAATTTTCTCAAAAATTTATGGTTTGAATTTTCCCACAAATGAGTTATGGTGAAAATTCCATGATGACACATTTGAAGTAGTAAAACCCTAGGTTCATATGTTCTGATACCAAATGTTATGAACCTTGCGCCATAGAAATGATAAGAAGCCAATAATTATAGTCCAATTTAGGGGAAACCTCATTTTACAATGAATACAATGTATAAGGCAACATTTGATGACTCTAATACCAGGTATCCTTGGTGTGTGTGTGTGTGTGACAAAGGTTACAACAAAATATTATGGATGACACAACAATATAACATAGAAATGTAATAACCCAATACTTGGGGATTAATAAGAGGTTTTGGGGTTAACATGTGGGTTGTATATGAATTCACAATATCCATCTCAAACATAGTTTTTACAATGGCATCAATCATCCTACTTAGAAATATCATGTTTCTGGCCATCCCTGAAATGTGTACAACACTAGAGAGTGCTCTAATCCTTCCATCTTTGAGCATCAATTTGGATTTTCCTTGTCCTATGATTTTTTCTATTGATTCATCTCCTAATAAAACATAATCTCCATCGCATCTTTCATATCTTAGACCACTCCCTTTGGGGAGTCATAAGAAAAGAGGCACTTGAGTCGATCAATCATACACCATGATATACTTGTGTGCTTATAGAAGATAAGTAGACATTTTGTTATATTTTTCTTGGAGATTAATATTTATATCTTTTTTAGATATGTCACTTGAAGAATTATTTTTATTTCTACCTAGGGAACATTGTTTTATAGTTAATGAATTTTTTTTTAACTCTCCCTATTTTTCCACCTCATTTCCTTCAATAACAAAGACGATACCACATTATGAAATCCTAAAGTGGTTGCATTACTCCCTATGGTTACAACCAAACTATCCCATGAGTTTATTAAAAATCATAATAAAATGATATAGTTATAGTCATCACAAATCTTCATATCAATATATAATAACAAACTTACCACAATATTGAAGGCATTTAGATGCTCCATCACTAGGTCTCCATGATTCATATTCAGATTGTACAACTCATTTTGTATGAAAAAATTGTTTACCATGAATTTATATTGATACAAAACCCCTAACTTATCCCATAATGCCTTGGTTGTATCTTCTCCTGAAACATTTTTTAATACTAAATATAAGAGACTCAACTAAATTGTGCTCTTTGCCTTATAATCCATATTTTTCCAATCTTTAATTGACATTATTGTAGGTATAGAACTTGGATCCATAGAAACCCACTAATTTTTGTTGTACCAAAATATATTTCATCTTGAGCTTCCACAATTCAAAAAATATTCCACTAAATTTATTGATTGCTAATTTTTAATTGCTTTCCATTCTTTTCTAGCACAAGAATCACCATTGCAAAGCTCGCATTAAAACTAGGTTTATCACAAGCCCATTGTAACTAAACCCTTAGCAACAAAGGTATTCCTATGAATGTGATAACCACTAATATTGAATTTAAGTTTTCAAATTTTACAATAAGCGATTAATCTATAGATTCTTTATAAATAAACAATGATAATCAAACACAATACTTAGAGATTTACCCTAGAATTCCTTAACTAGGAAAACCAAAAAAATGTTTAGAGATGCACCTCTAATTTTTATTATCAATCAACATCATCATTTAAAATACAATATATAGGATCCTATGGAATCCAAACCATAATATATTTATTTGGATTAGATTGCAACCTTAATTCGTTAACTAAAATTAGAAAACAATGGGCTAACAAATCATGCACCACAAAACTTCTAAAAGAAAAAACCGTGTAAAAAATGACCAAAAAGAGATGCAAAATGAAACCATTTTTTTTAATATTTCACTCATGAAACCTAAGACAAGGGGGCCTATCTCCCCCCTACAAACCCCCTAGACATGGGAGTCTACTACCCCTTCTTGACTTGCCCTGTTGCCCTCGACACATACAAATTACACATGGGACGAGTCATTGAAAGAATATAACAAATACCCAATCACAATGTTATGAACATAAATAAATATAAATCAATAAATAATATAATAAAATTAAACATAATTGTGATATATAATAATAACATGAAAATATAATTAAATAAACAAAGGGATAAATATAATAAATAAATATTAAAAGAGACACCTTTAAAAGGAACAAAGGTCCCTTCAAGTTCTATGAATACATTAGCCTAGTCAAATGTAAAATAAATCATCTAGAGATGTCTCCTCATGTGGCCTAAGACCAAAATTAAAATTAATAAAAGAATAAATTTCACTTTCTTCTTTTTTTTTTCTAGATAAGCCCAATAATAATATAAAGGCCCCATTTTCCAAAGCCCATAATGATCCATATGACCCCATGGGGTATAATTTGTGTTGAATGTATATGTAAAGAGGTCAAATGTATAGGAAAGTGATTAGTCTAATGGAGAACCTATATGTGCAATGGCGGATAATATGTGTATATAGAGGTCATTATAGTCATTATTGATATGCGAACATATGATTTGGATATAGCGATGTATTTGGGTTATTTAAAGGAGGTCTTCTATTCTATAAGAAATTGTGCATCTCATCATTACATATCTTTGGAGTTTTCCTTCACACTCATATTTGGTGTAAATTGTGTGTACACTAATTTTTAATGTTATTTTATGTACTGCAGTTCACAACTTTTGGTCTTAGAGTGGACAATCCTTGTTTTTTCTTTTCAAATGAACTATCTTACCACTTTCATCATATTTTTTATTTTGTTTTTGTATATTTTAATTGAATGAAAATTTATGGTTTAAAGGGAATATTATTACTTATAATTTCTAATTTACACACTATGCAAGTTATTTTTTTTGCCTAGTCCTAAACTAGATCTAAATGGATGGTTTATTAAAATATTCATCTTTGAATATTTCGAGGTCACAATTGAGTGCAACTAATGGAATTAGAAATAAAATCAAACCCAGGTGTTTCAATTCCAAATTCCAGATGTTGATTAGAAACATGGATAACATGGTAGTTCATCCAACTTCACTAAGTTGGAAGGACTTAAAATCAAGAAGTTTTGGGATATTGACCCTAAATTTTGATTGGAAAATCAAAACATAGTGAGACTTGTAGAATGTGTGAGGATATGCATCATCTTATAACAATATGAAATTTAAAATTTTTTGGTGCATCAATTGTGTATTTACATTAGGTGTAGGGTTGGTCTTCAAGGAAGCATTAGATAAAGGTTTAAAAATGCATATTAATTTAAACTATGCATAACCATTGATTGGGAGGTTCAACTGGGGTGATTGATGGAACGATGAAATGTTAGGGTATATTGGTAAATTATTTTTGACAATTTTGGATAAATATTTTTGGAATAAGGAAAGGGATTGATCCTAGATAATAAGTGCATGTAAAGAAAATTGGAAATACTAGGTACCCATAGGCTCTTGTTTATAATCCCTAGGGATTAGGTTGACTAGTTGTCACCAATGTTGTTGAAAGTTTGGCTACATCAGTACCAATAGGTGCTTAGTTTGAATTCCCTTAGGTTAGGCACATGATTCTACATTAACAAATTTTCTAGGGATGTTAGCCAAAATAAATGAAGAAAGTTTACTTAAGTTTCCTTGTGAGGATTTCCTTTGAAAAGAACATCCTTGTTTATCAAATGAAGCTAAATTTTCAGAGTATAATATTGATACAAACATTAGAAAACAATATAATTCAGAAGAATTTGAAGAATTATTCCCAAATAAGTGGAAAAAGGAAATTAATTTAGAGGATATGCAAAAAATAAAGTATGAATTTAAGGAATTCTAACTTGGGAATAAATATGACTAATTCTCTATGTTGCAAGCCATTAATTAAGCACTCATTAAGGAGTTTTAGATATGAATAAGAAAATATAGCAAAGGAAAAAAGAAAAATAATGAGTCAAGGGAATAATTTAAAAAAGAAAGATGAAGAAATTAAAAGGTTACATAAGCATAATTGAGACTACCTTAGTGGTGTTAAGAATATGAAAATGGGTGTTCTCAAGAGCCATAGTCAAATATTAAGGATGAAGATTCTATCTAAATATTTGGAGAGCATATGACGAGAAGAGTGGGAGAGGAAATTCCTAAGGGGTAAAATAAAAAATGCATTCCAAAATTGGAGTATTAATGAAGTTTATGACAACATCAACATTCATGTGTAGAAGAAGAAGGAATGGAAAATACAAGGTCACTAGAATTTACTTGAAAAAGTTGAAATCCAGTTGGATGATGCAAAAGTAAAATCTAATGATATTATCTTAAAAGCAATAGTGATTGAAAATCAAGAGAAATAGTTGGAGCATTCAATTGTACTTGAAAGCAAGATGGATGATAAGAGTGTAGAAATTGAACTAAAAAATAAAATATAGAGTGACATTGACACCTTAACTAGAAAGATAGTGGTAAGAAATACAAGAATATTGACATCAAATGACAACATTATTAAGGGGGAAAGTGATATAACGGTTTATATTCATGGAATTGGGCATCAAATAATAATTACTCAACATGATATTATCAAAGACCAAGAACCGCAACAAATTGGAGAAGCTACAACAATGTAGTGAATCAAAGAATACAAAATTATTTGCAAGGATTGACATTGAAAAGCATTAAATATGGATGAATGGATAATCATCAATGGAAACAAGAGAGAAATAATATAAGAAAATTCTAACTAATTGTAAATAATTTATCTACAAAGCTTCAAGAATAAATATTTGTGAAGGAGGGAACTATGTTATGGCCCTTGGGGGAGTAAGTTGGGAGTTGAATGCATATGTAATAGAGTCAAATGTATAAAAATATTGACTTAATAAAAGGGCCACATATGCAATGGGGAAGAATATGCATGTATAGAGATCAATAGAATCATTATCGTGAATATGAAAATGTGCTTTGGATATTCAGATGTGCTTCGGTTATTTGGAACATATTCTCCTATTCTATAAGAAGTTATTGTGTAACTCATCATTATTAGAGCATTTGAGATTTGTGCTTCACAATCATATTTGGTGTACATTCTTTGTATTGTGATTCTTATTATATTTTATATGAGGGGTTAAAAAAAAATAGCACATCGATGATGATTTTGTGAAGAGAAAAAATGTTTTTTTGACCCTAGAGGAGAAATTTCCATATTAGAAAAAAAATTTAAGCTTAGGTTAGTGAGGGGAATAGAGTTTGAGAATAATTGTTTTTATTTTTTTATCATAATTATTTGTTTAAAACAAAATAATTTTTAAATTATATCACTAATATTTTCCATGTTAAATTATGATGGATGGATATATTGTCTTTTCATTTTAATTGTAGATCTAAGTAATAATTATCAATTTCATGTTATAGAATTAAATGTTGCATTTTGCTTACATATGTCCGGTTATTAATTTTCCATATTTCCTATATTTAGTGAGCGTCCTTATGTTCTGTTACTTCTTGTTCCTAGGGTCATCTCTCGGTGTCTTTCTAAGTTTTTTTGGAACTAACCTTAAAGTCCCCCTTCATGAAACCTTGGATAAATTTAGCTTTGATTAAGAAGTATACAAAAAAATTCTAACATCCAATGGAATGCCTATTTATAATGTGATCCTTATAATTTTTTAAAATGACACCTTGTTTTTTAATCCCTATATAAGCCCCATGTTACTCTAAAACCCCATTATTAAGCCCTAGATATTGAGTGATACAATTTTGATTGTTATATTGTTATGTAGGCTAGAACCCCTCATGGTACCATTTTATTATAATTTATCCTCTATCTCCTATATATATGTATTAAGGAGACCTAGCCTTAGGATCATCAAATATTGCCTTCTTGATGAGCCTCCTAAATAGGTACAACTTAAGACCCATATAACCATTCCTAGGCACATTTAACCTTTCCTTCTGCACTTAATAATGTATTTTTCAACTTTAATATGTTGTTAGGAGGGTTAAGAGACGATTACCATATATTGTGATTATTGTGAGCCTAATGCATTTATTGTTAAGGATATTAAGGATATATTATGCATATCACACAGGAGTCCAACAAGAGAAGAATATATCCATAATATATATACATTGTGTTCTTGTCGCATTAGGGATTCAAAATTTTGGAGAAGATAGTTAGTAGTAGAGAAATGATTTCCTATTATTTTCAATTTTTTCACACTTCATGTTTGAGCACATTTTTTGACTAATGAAATCACTCTTTCATTTCCAATATTATTTTCCTCTAAGGGACATGAGTCTCCTTGGGTTAGGACCCAACCCAAGTGTTGAAGCCCCCTTCTTGTATCTTTCATTTCCATGCATTTAGTTTATTCATACATTTTTGTCGAATATCATCTCTGAAAAGATATTGTATTTGTAGGGTTAATGAATAAGCGTCTCTCTAAGTTTGTTTATGTATCTTTCTCTAACGAATTTAGAAAAAAATTCTTTCATGCAGTGGTGATATTAATTTAAAATTCAACTCATCCTTTTTGTTGTTTTACTTGTTGCAGTTAGGAGTTTATCTGTCATTCATGCACTTATTTTTTACTAGTCAATCATGAATTTTGCTTTCAATTAGATAGTAGTTCTTAATAGGTATAGTTATTATTGTTTTTGGTGCATTTGGATCACTTAGATCATCATTTTTTCACACATTTTTACCCATTTTTTTAATATATGAGTAAACTAATTTATATGTTGACGAGCTACAGGAAACTCTAGATTTCCATATTTGTTGCATGAATTGATCTATTGAAGGTACTTGAGCTTGGAAAAGATGTATTTACATTTATACAACTCTCATTCACCTTCTTCACCCCTCATACTATATCTAGAACACATAAAACTGCTCTCGATTGTTTCCCATAACAAAACATGGGCATCCTATAGTAGTACGAAGATTTCACTAGAACACCTCCAGATTTGCACCCAAATATTGTTTATCATTCCTTAGAACATTAAAATTCACACTAGACCCTAGAGGTGGATTTTAGAAGTTCAAAGACTCCTTAGAAACTTTAACCTAGTAGCTATAAAAAAAATTGCTTTCTTTTTGTAATTAGGGTTTACTATTTGAATGTCTTCCTTCAGTTGTAAGTTTATTTGTTATGCATCATAGAATAGACTTGATTTTTCTCTAACATTCATGAAATGATTGGTTTTCCTTTCTTACGATTAACATAGGTTTATTTAATATCAATTGATTTCCTCCAAAACAGAGTAGGTTTATTTATTTTTGTTTACTTCTTTGCGAAACATAGTAGGTTTATTTCATATCATTTACTTTTTTGCAAATATATTAGGGTTATCTTTTGTCATTTAATTCTCTACAAAATAGAATAGGGTTACTTTATGTTTTTTCTTTTCCTATAAACTAGATTAGGTATATTTGGTGTTGTTTTCTCTGAGCATTTCCTGTAGCCTAGATAACATAAGTGGTATCTATACATTTTATCTTCCCTCTAGTTGCATCAGATCAACCAAAGGAGAATACATTTCCTGCTATGTGGATAGTTCTAACCCCTCTTAAGTTTTTACGAACCCCAGGTTGATAATTGATGTTGAGACCCTCAAGATTTTCAACATTCTTCTTGAAATAAATAGGGCCATCAGTTTTTAGTGTCGTTGTCAGGGAGGTTCCAAAGTAGGTACTTTTTTCTTCTTTAGTTGATTCACTTCCATTCATTTCCTGAAGAAAAACACAAAAAATTGTGTCAACGTTTCTATCTAAAAAAACAAAAAAAATGATTTATTTCATGCCTCGTAGAGTTATGGATAATACAGGAAAATTTCTACCTAAAACCCCCACTCCTACAAAAATTAAACATACACTTGCTGACTGTGGGTATCTCACCCTATCTATAAGATATATAAAGGCCTTCATTAGAGAAATTTTGAGGTAAAATATGGGCCTCAAAACAAAAATGTATAACCAAAATAAACTTTATAAGAACCAATAGGATTCAAGATGATGATGTCAACCATGGGGGATGATTCACCATTTTGGAGTAAAAAAGTACCTTTTTTAACTTGTATTTTCAACTTATCTCCTTATGGTTTTACTCAAATTTCGAGAGGGATAACTCATTGGATGAAAAATTTAATTCCTCATCCAATAAGTACCCATGTTACATACTTTCAATGGAACCCGCTATATGAAAAATGAGAAATACATGAAAAATGTGATTGCAATCACATTTTTCATGTATTTCATGTATTATAAAATGTGATTTCAATCACATTTTTCGTGTATTTCTCATTTTTTGTGTAGCGGGGTCCATAGAAAGTATGCAACATGGGTACTACTTAGATGAAGAATTAAATTTTGCATCCAAAGAGTCCTCTAACTCGAAATTTGAGTAAAACCATAGGGAGATAAGTTGAAAAGATGAGTTGAAAATGCAGTTTTTTCTTTTTTCCCTCTAAAATTTATGATGTAATCTAATATTGTTCTATTATTTCCACTATTATTTTATAATATTCTGTAGGAGACCCATTTTATACCTCAAAAATTCTCTCAGTGTTTAGGTTATCAAACATGGATTTTTAAGGATCCTATAGGATGAGAATAACCTCCATCACCCATTGATACTATGGTTGGAAATAGGCAGCCTGAAGTCTTTCCTATCAGGGAGGCAATTGGGGAAGCTAAAATGAAAAATATTAACCCCACTGCTCTTCCACATTTTCATGGAATGGCTTCTGAGGACCTTGACACATTTATGTTTGAATTTGATGTAGTCTGCAAGACATATGATTATACATCAGATGATAAAAATCTCAAATTATTTACTTCTACCCTCAAGGATGCAACCTTGTGTTGGTTCATGAGCTTAAAAGGAGGTATCATCACTGCATGGGGGAAAAGGAAACAAGCCTTCAACACCAAATATAGGGATTATTGCAGAGTAAGAGATACAAGATACAAGATCTTTATAATGACCCAAGGTCTAGATGAACCACTAGAAGACTAGGAGGAAATATTTGAGGTTAGTTATAAGAGGGCACATAACTACACTCTTTATCAAGATTAATTGAAATTAGTCTTGATACAAGGGGTCAGAGAAGAACTTATGAAGACTCTCAATATGTGGCCAATGGAGATATTTATCAGCTCAACTATGAATACGTCAAAACCATGTTCAAAAACCATTCTAGAGCTTCTAGAAAAAGAGGTAGATCCAACTAGTGTTTGGTAAGTCCTTCATATTCTACTTCAATCATTAAGAATGGAATAAGAGGTACATTGGAGGATTTTTAAAGTGAAATCTTCCAAAAAAATTCCCTACATATGGACACACTACAGATTAAGAAAAAACAAGAGGAAGTAGAAAGGGAATTCACCATATTCTACCCTAGATACACTTAGAGGCATCCTAATAATGAGTTCCCATTAAATGTTGTAGAAATTTGTTTTGTGTGTGAATAGAATGATTCAACTGAAAAATGTCCATATTTTCTAGGTTTTAAATTGGTGTACCAAGGAATAGAAGGAGGCACAAAGCAACTATGTTTTTTCAATTAGAAAAGGCCACAAGGCCCCAGACCATATTGACAAGGTATGAGTTATCCCTCTTCCTTCAATACAATTTATAATGCACCATTTCAACCTTGGTATCCACATAACACCTCACCTTGGTTTATGCCTACTCCATGGTCCTATCCTCCCTAACCTGTCATTTCACCTTTTCATCCATACCTACACTAACCTCCTTAATGGGGTAATCCATCATCAGGGTGGAGGCCTTAGGAATCTTGGCCAACTTCCCTAATTCCTCCTCCTCCTCAACCAAAACTACCCAAAAACAACCCTCCAAAACAACCCCAATTTTTTTTCAACCAAATTTTGACCCCAACAATAAGAAGTCCCTACGAGTCTATAGTGGGAAGACATCTTATCCTACATATGTTGTATAAATGCAAGAAATCAACCTCATGTCTAGGAAGGTACTTCCTAATGCTCACCTACCTTCTCACTTAAAAAATATTGAAGAAGAGAACGAAGAAATCACTTGTCAAGCCAAAAATACTCCCTATATTGAAAATTCGATCCATCCGAAAACACAAACCCCAACAGAAGCTAAAATTATGGGAGAACTAAAAATATGTGTCAAAATTCCATTCTTACAAGATATTAAGGATTTTCCTATATAAAAAAAATTCAACAACTAGGAATGTCTTAAGAAGATGGAAAGGAGAAGGAAATATTCCCTTAATATCAATTTCATAAGACAACTAGTTTATCTCATGCTTGGGAAGGTCATCATGCCAAAGTATTTGGAAACCGGGAACCCGATAGTAGATATGCACATTAACAACATTGTAGTCCCCAACACCCTCATTGACTTAGGGGATGCAATCAATGCCATGAAAAGGATACTATTCTGAAGCTTAATATCCAAGTATCCTTAAGGAAAACCACCATGGTGCTACAACTTGCTTATAGATCCACAATAGCACCAAAGGGAATCATCGAGGATGTCATCGTTTCCCTTGATTCCTAGGAGTACCATGTTGATTTCCTTGCTCTTCAATCAAAAAACAAGTTCAATGGCTATCCAATTATCCTAGGAAGACCTTGGTTGGCCATTTTTTATGCCTACATCAATTTTAGGGCTAGAAATATGATAATCACAAATGGGTAGTTAAGAAAACAAATTTTACTATATCCTCCTATTGAACCCATTATTGAGCAGTATTTTCCTATGTGGGTAGAAGAGGAAGAAGAAGAAGAAATTTAGCATTCATCACCCTACCCCATTTTTACATTAGAAACCACTATTGATAGCATATAATTGGATGGGGACAATATGATTGACAAATCTTTGCAAAATAAATATCTTGTTGTCGTGAATGTTAACAGTCTAAAAGAAAACTCTCTAGGAAAATTGTCCTGCTCTTAGGAAGAATTGTGGGAATATTTAATCACTACTATTTTTTACCAAAGTAATGTAAAAATCATAGAAATAAACCCCTCTAAAACCATGAAATCAACCCCTTTCTTTTAGTTGATCAGGAATAAAAACCGCTCACTGTGTTGAGGTAGAATCTTGATTCCTTTACATGGGATTATAAGGAAATGAAGGGAGTTCACCCCTCTATATTCACTAATCATACATACATGCATACATGTGTGTGTGTGTGTGTGTGTGTGTGTGTTAAGACCATAAATTTGCTCACCAACCTCAAAGAATAATGAACCCTACAGTAAAGGACATTATAAAATAGGAATTTCATAAATTATTAGTTGTGGGTTTTATCTATCCAATTTCATACAGTGAGTGGGTGTCACCTTTAGTAATTATCCTGTTAAGTCCCTATATTAATAGTGTAGCCCCTTATTATGTTAGTTTCGCCCCCCTTATTGTTATTATTGTACCCCTGTAACCCCCATATTGTTATTATTGTGCCCTTACATTATTATTGTTAGGTCGGCTAGGATTACATTGTGGCCCCACTAGGATTATATTATGGCCCCATGGACTCCTATATATAGAAGGAGGTTTTGTTCATTTGTATCATCCAGGAATTGTTCATTTATGTAATGTATTGGAGGTTGCCCCCTCGAAGTGGCTCATTTCTAAGGCGTTGATATCTCTTTTCTTCTCTTTTTGGAGCTGGTTACACAACATATCCCTAAGAAGAATGTAAAGTGGATATTTGTATTGATTATAGATAAATTAATAAATCCATCAAGAAAGGTCACTTCCCCTTTCATTTTACTGACCAAATTTTGGATGTTCTTGCAAGGAAGAATTTATTTTAATTTATGGATGGGTTCAACAAGTATAATCATATCCAAATCATTCCTGAAGATGAGGATAAGACTACTTTCACCTGCGCATGGTAGAACTTTTCCTACAAGGTCCTTCCATTTAGCCTATGCAATTCCCCTACCACCTTCTAGAGGGAGGTATTGAATATTTTTCTCACCTAGTACATGATTTAATATAGATTTACATGGATGAAATAACACCTTATGGATATACTTTTCAAGAAGCTCTCTCCAACCTATGTAAGGTTTTGTAAAGATGCATAGAGATAAATATTTCCTTGAGCCCTGAATAGTGCTATTTTTTTATGAATAAAGGAATATTTTAGGGAACTTCCTCTATGAAGAAGGAATTTAGGTTGATCCCAACAAAACAACCATCATTAGGAAGGTTCGTGTTCCTAAAAGATAAAAATATGTTAGGATATTTTTAGGACTTGTTGGGTACTATAGAAAATTTATTAATGGTTTTAGAAAAGTTGATTCACCTTTTTTTTTTTCTACTAACAAAAGATTCAAATATTTTGTTGGAAAGACCTATGTCAAAATGAAATTGAAGAAACCAAAGACAAATTGACAATTGCACCAATCCTTAGGGGCCCAAATTGGGCTTTTCCCTTCCACATTCACACAAATGCATATGACAAACAAGTGGGAGAAAAACGGGGGAATCTTGAAGGTCAATTTTTGTAGTCCATATTTTTTATTAGAAAAAACTTGTCCAAGGTTGAGCTGAATTACGCAATTATCAAAAAATAAATTTTGCATGTTATGCATTCTTTGAATAAATTCGGGCACTACATTACTATTTATCAAGTTTTTTTTCATGCTAACAATGCAACAATTAATTAATTAATGAATATACTTGATTTAAATGCTCAAATCATTAGATGGTTATTGTTGCTACAACAATTTGATCTAACCATTGTTGATAAATCCGAGAAAGAAAATGTTTTTGCAGACTTCTTGTTTAGACTAACCTCATGTCTACTAAGAATGAAGAGATGGTGGATGGCCAACTCCCTAATGAGAACCTCTTTTCCCTATAATTATTGTCTCCATGGTTTTTGATATAACAAATTTTTTTATTGATGGAAAAATTCCCCCTCATTTGTCTTTAAAGGAGAAGAGTAATATTGTTAGGAAAATTTCTCCTTATACTTGGATTGGGGGCAACCTCTTCAAGTTGGGGCCTAATCAAATACTAATAATATGTGTAAGGGAATATTAGGTCTATGAAATCCTCTCATCCTTCCATGATGTGCCTTGTGGGGGGGAATTTTTTGCTAAGAGGATAACATACAATATCCTTCAGACAAGATACTAATGGCCTAACCTTCATCAAGATTCCATGTGATAGACTGCATAATGTGATGAATGTCAAAGGATGGGGAAACCTACTCAGAGGGACGAGATGCATTTACAATATCAATTGAATTTTGAGCCATTTGATATGTGGGGCATGGACTTCATTGGCCCTATTTACATTCCATTAGATAGAAGAATTACATCCTTGTGTGCATAGATTATATGACCAAGTGGGCTAAGGTGAAAGTAGTCAAGGCATAAATAGAGAAAAATTTAACATAATTATTAAGGGAAAACATTTTTTACAAATTTTGTTTCCTAATGGAACTAGTGAGTGGCCAAAATTCTCAGTTCACTTCCAATTTAATAGAGGGGATCAATATGGTGCATCATTATATCAAACATAGAAAATCTGCACCATATCACCCTCAATTAAATGGCCAAGTAAAGGTGACTAATAGAGCACTAGAAATCAGTATGACTAAAGTAGTTAGTAGCAACAAGAAATACTATGCAAAAAATATTGTTGATGCCACTTGGGCCTACAAAACTGCTTGGAAGACCACCACTAGGTTCCCCCCCTTTGAGTTTGTCTATGGAGAGAATTCCCCATTTTCCATTGCATTTGAGTAAAATACACTAAGAATGAAAACACACCTTAACATGGACATCACAAAAGCTCAAGAAGAGAGACTGCATCAACTAAATGCACTTGATAAACTTAGGCTGTAAGATCTAATGCACACTTAAGTAGTTCAACTATAAGGGAAATTTTTGCATGATAATAACATTAAGGATAAAACCTTCCAAGAGGGTGATTGGACCTTCTTGTATGATTCTAGGTTCAAATATTCCAAAGGAAAACTCACGACCAGATGGTTGGGACCTTATACGGTGGAAAAAATTGAGATAATGGGCTAGTTCAGATCAAAAAAATTGATGAAGAACAAATCTCACTTCTAGTGAATGACTATAGGTTGAAGTTCTATAGGAAGCCCCTCTCAAGAGATGAGTTTTATAATTCAATACAAAAATAAATAAATGTGATTGAGAGTATCAGAGCTCCTAATCCATTCAACCTATGATAAAAGATAAAGTGAGTGAGAGAGAGAGAGAGAGAGAGGTAGGCTTTAGGCTTATAGGCTGAAAAACTTCCCTGAGGCGGTCAATGAACCTAAAAAAAAACAAAAGAGAAATATAAAATCCCTAGGTAAAATCCTCCCTTGAGGCACTTGGGGAAAACACTAGGGTTGAAAGCCTCTATGATGAAGCCAGTGGGCCTTAGAATATTAGAAAAAAATGAATATACAAAAAAATATTCTCTATTTTTATCTATTCTAACAACTATGTAGGTACAACAAAAATACAACAGCAACACAAACATGCCAGGTCACAATTACCAACACCCACCTTCAAAGAAGTTAGGAAGCTTCCCCACATCCTTTTAATTCATTCTCACACCATTCAATAGCTTCATTCATCATTCCCATATCTCTTCCATTCATTTTATCCATCGTCCTAAATTGCTACATGATACCACATAACGAATAGAAAGTATGCAAGGCTAAAAAAATTTCACGCGCAAGTAAAAAAGAAGGAACCTAAGCATCCCTATCATCCATACATCCTATCAATACTTGCCACTTTCAATTTTTCCCTTCACTGTCTCACTATTTAATCACAATGGTCCAAAATTTTCACTCTTTACCCCCATTCACAAGTGAAAAATACCTCTCCATCACCAAAAATAGATTCCTTATGAATTATGAATTTTTTTTTAAGGCTTCAACAAGAATAAATGATGATTTTGATTAGTTGTTGCGATTGCTACAAGAAAATAAAGTCTTGTAGCAGTCTTTAGAAGCTCTACAGGCCCAAGTCAACATTGTGGGTAATAAGAGCCACAAATTCTACTATATCTAGAGGACAAGAGATCAGGCCTAAGCAACCACAAGATCTCCTGTAGGATTCTATAGGTTCTTCAGACACCTACAACAAATAACATTCAACCACCTATAGAAACAACATTTTAGCCACTTGAACCAAAGTCATTTGGAGCAATATTAGTAGCGCTTAAAATATTCTAGAATGTCTCGAGAAGCAGTAGTAAAAACATTAGAACCTATACTAGATCATCAAATTCAGCAACAACATTTACATACTTGGTATCATGAAAGGTAGCCTTAACATTTTCACCAACAATGTCCAAAACATTTGTAAGAAACACCAAATATGAGCCACATGTATGCATCTCTCAGAACCCCCCCCCCCCCTTCGAACCTATTATGGCTTGAGGAAACATTAAAAGTGTAAGAAGTAAAATATTTTATAGCCATATTTAGTTAAGGTTGTGGTGTCTTAACGATTGAGTATTTGCTTGAGGAAGGGGTGCATGTTATAAAATTTCCTTTCCTCAACCTTGAAAAAAAAATGAAATTTTTTGTGCTACAACATTATTCACTATATAGGAAACCCTAGGCTCATGTAGAAGCAAAAGAAAAATCCCTTGCTCCATTCTGTTAGAAGTATATTAAGCCATGGGAGGAGGATTTAACGTAATAAAACCAACAAACCCCTGAAGGATCCATCAAAACCCCGAGGTTATTAAAAAAAATTAAAATTGTCAATGGCTAGGGTTTTTCAAAAAGATGAGAAGATTTGATGATGAAATTGCTCAAGAATTTTCCTCAAATATTCAACAACCAAAAGGGCATGAGATTATTACTTTGGTTATATGGCTAATAATATATCTAAATGAATATCTTATTAATAGGGTCACCACATTCTCCAGGGGGGTTAACTATAATAAATTGGAGAGGTCTTAGGCTACTGTAGCCAAGAAAAAAATATTCCTATAGAATTAGCAACCTATGGAGGATAAAAATGGAGTGAGAATGGAAATCCTGCTATATCCATGGGATGAGGTGGCTAACCATATCCTCAAATACATTTCATGTGAGGGAAGGGTTATCATTGTATATGCCTATTAGTTTAGGTTTCTTTACCAGCTAAGATTTCAAATTATTTACCTTCCCAAGAGAGACATGATCATTCCTTATTTCATCCTTTAGTTTATAAAATGAATGAGCATAAGAGTGAAAGGGGGAAAGAGCCATTATCTATCTCACCATGGCTTGATCATATTGATAGTCCTAGAAGCCTTAGAAAGCCTGCAAAACCATGTCTCTCGGACTGATTCCATCAAGTCCATGGATAGGGAATCATTTTTGGTGACCCAAGTGTTCGACACTAAGATGACTCCTAAAAATCAATCTTAACCCTATCTCATTAATTTTATCAACCAGAGATTCATATCTTATTTCAAGTCTATCGACAAAGTATATGCAAGAATAGGGTCTTAGACTATGGTGAAGTGCGCAATAACTATTACCTGAATAATTATCCTAATTCAATCATTGTTGAAATAAATGATAACAATAGAAAATTACTCTTATAGTTACAATTCTGATGAAATAAACTATTCTAACTCACAAACCATTTTGATCTATATCTCAACGAATCCTATGCATAAGGAAAAACTATTAATCATATGAATGCTCGAAAATATCTACTTCTCAGAAGTAAATTCTCATATTCACACATTCAAACTTTTCATCTATGTAATACAATCCAATCAATAAATTCAGAAAACACTTATCAGAATTCAATATACAAGATTCAATCAATCACTTACTATAAAAGAAAAGGAAAATAAAAAGTAATATAACTAATGCAAATAATGGAAAAATAATTTGACTATCAATGATACATAATAGATAGTTGAACCTCCGGTAATGTAATATTCCTTTTCAGGAATTTCTGCAATATCTCCAATGAGGGCGTTGTATAAGGAAAACCATGCAATAAAAATGCATAACAGGACTTGGATCCTCTGATATATGTTGTATGTAGCTTAAATATGGAATGGCATAAAAAAAAATCATCCTAGCTACATTAAACAGATCTCCCCAGCTCATAAATTCTTAAAAACACCCCAATCCCGCAACTTCATAAAATAGAACTGTTGAAGACTGAAACAACATAATTTTCATTATGAAATCTACAGAAAATATGGTTTCACATATATCTAGATCTTTCATTAATCATGGAATCATAAATAAGATGTTTGACCTCTTTTACAAGCACATCGGAACACCCCAGCAAGGGTTTTCGGCAAAATAACAACATAAAATGCAGCACTGCAGAAAATAACGTTGTACCCAGCAACTCTGTATTAAGAAATACTGAATGTGATGCCAATAAGATCTTCTCCTTGAGCTTATAGTTCTTAGCCAAGAAGATCTAGTCTCGGTAATAGATGACCTCATCCATTACTTTAAACCTCTCATCCGATACCACCCATAAAGTATCTCACATGCAAAGTCATCTTTGGAATACTCAACTAAAAGTTGAGCTTTCCACTCTACATCCATGCCCCTCAAAGACAGCGCTGTAGGCCTCCTAGATAGTGCATCAGCTACTACATTGCTCCTCCCCTTGACATACTCTATGTCAAAATCATAAGCTTGGATTTTTTCTCACCCACTTCTATTGTCTCTCCTGGAGTTGTTTCTGTTCAAGGAAGAATCCAAGACTGTTATGGTCAGTCTTCACCTTGAACTTATTCCCCACCAAGTATTTCCGGAATTTGGCTAATGCATGCATGATTTCCAACATCTCTTTATCATAGATGGGGTACAACCTCTCATGAGGGAGCAGATTCCTGCTCTCAAAGGCTATAGGATGCCCACCTTGCATCAAGACTACCCCAATACCTTCACCTGATGCATCACATTCTAGAACAAAAGGTTGAGAAAATTCAGGAAAAACCAAAATGAGACAACTACTCATTACCTCTTTGAGCTTATCAAAAGCCCACTGTGATGTAGGTGTACAATGGAAAGCTCATTTCTTTGTCAAGTCTGTCAGTGGTGCTACTAGTTGTGAAATCCCTTTCACAAACTTCCCGTAATAAGTTCATATGCCCACAAACCCTCTGAGTTCTGTAACATTCCTGGGCTCAGGCCAATATCTGATAGCCTGGATCTTCTCCTCATGTACCCTCACTCCATCTACTCCTATGATGTGCCCCAAATACAACATCTCTGTGAGGCCAAATTCACATTTGGAGAGCTTGGCATAAAATTGTTGCTCCTTGAGGATATGAAAAATTCTCTCAATATGTTGCAAGTGCTCCTCCCAAGTGCAGTTGTAGATAATAATATCATCAAAGAAGACCAATACAAACTTTATCAAATGACCACAGAATATGTGGTTCATTCAGGATTGGAAATTTTATGGGGCGTTGGTCAATCCAAAGGGCATTACCAGAAACTCAAAATGCCCATAGTGACATCTGAACGTTGTCTTGGGGATATCTTGCTCCCTCACCTTGATTTGATGGTACTCGGATCTCAAATCAATCTTGGAGAAATATTTAGATCCCCTCAACTCATCCATGAGTTCATCGATCCTGGGTATAGGGTACCAGTTCTTCATGGTCTTCTTGTTCAAGGCCCTATAGTCAATGCACATCCTCAATGTGCCATATTTCTTCTTTACTAAGACCACTGAAGAAGCAAAAGGACTAGTACTGGGCCGGGTGTGTCCTAGAGCTAGTAGCTCTTAGATAGCCCTCTCAATCCCATCCCTATAAGCCTTGGGATGCCTATAAGGAGTGGTTATTACCGCTTGGATCCCTTGCTCCAACTCAATAGTGTGTTCAAACCCTCGGTCAAGAGGTCTCCCTGGTGGGATATCTCCAAATATTGTAGAGTACCGGTCCAAGAGAGATTGAACATCTGGATGCACAGGTGAATCCTTGCCCTTCACCTCTGATATATGCAGCTCTAATACCCATTCAACATCCCCTTTGCGCAGATCTGCCTCCATCCTATGTGCTGAAACAACCTGAGGGGGGTATGTGTTTATACCCTTGATCTTTTGTTGTTGGCCATCCTTCCCTCCTATCCATTCCATGTCCAAATTTCTCCAATTAGTGGTGAATCTCCCAAGAGTAATTAACCACTGGATTCCCAATATGACATTGGTGTCTAGAATGTCTACCACAAAGAAGTGGTCTGTCAATGTGTAGGTCCCCATGGTAATGGTTAGTGCTGAAACATACTTGGCACATTGTAGGGTCATAGCTCCTGGGACCAAAACTGAGAATCTCTCAAACTCCTCCATGTGGATTCCTCTCCTTTGTACCAATTGTGCATCAATAAAATTATGAGTGGCTCCACTATATATCAACACAGAGACTCTTTGCCCCATGATAGTACCTCTCACCCTCAAGGTTAGATACTTTGGGACTCCTCCTAACGCTGCAATAGCTCCCCCTCTTGGAGCAAAGTCTTCCATGGATTGTACAGTGCTGGCATCCTTCTTGGAGAAGTTATTGACATGATGTGTCCTTCCTACAACAAATTCTCCCTCCAAATCCCGAACATGGATTGCCTTCCTTGGTCTTGAGTAAGTCTCCTGTTGCAAAAAGGTTCTTGCCCTGGGCAAGATGTGTTGTAGATCTCTAGCTTTCTCCACAGCTTCAAGGAGTGTGTTTGGTTTAGTGGATTTTACCAACCCTTGCAATGGTTCAGCTATCCCATTAATAAACATGCATACCTTCTTGCTCATAGTGAGGTTGGATACCATCACTGAAAGCTACAAATACTCAGCAATATAATCCTCAAGATCTCCCTCCTGCTTGAGCTTGGTTAACTTGGCAAAGTGATCTTCCGGATCTCTTGGATCAAACCTCTCCACTAGCTTCTTGCTGAAAGCTGAGTATGAAGTGATATGATGATGCCCAAGTGTGTTCAGTCCATAAAACCGCGATTCTTGAGCTTCCCCTTCTAGGTGCAGTGCAACTATCTTGATGGCTTCTAGCTTAGAAACCTTGTTGAGTTGGAAGTATGTGTCCAGATTCTCCACCCAAGCCTTGGTTGTGCACTTAGGTGTCCCATCAAATGTGGGAAAGAAGAACCCTACCATACTGTGTTGTAGGGCTGATCCCTGCATCAAGTTCTCCTCCTTTTGATGAGGATTAATCCTCCTCCCATCCTTGATTCGACGGAACTCCTGAAAGCTCAAGTGCTCCTTGAACCCTTAAGATTGGAGTTCATATTCTTCAAAATATTCTTCCAGGGTTCCCTCCTTATCTCCCCCAATTAGAAATGAAATCATGGTAGAGCGTTGTGATGCAGCTGTATGCCCCATGCCATTTGCAGTGTTGGTGCTTGTCTCATGGAAAAACTCTACAGAATCCCCTTCATGTCTCATCTCCTTGAGGTCCCTTGCAATGTTCTGCAGGGTTTGAAGTAGGATATTCAAAATTTCTTCTTCCTCCATGCTAAAGATAAATTTACCCCAAAATCTGAGCCAAGATCAGAGCTTTGATACCACTGTAATATTCCTTTTCAGGAATTTCTGTAATATCTCCAGTGAGGACGTTGTATAAGGAAAACCATGCAGTAAAAATTCATAAAAAGACTTGGATCCTATTATTTATGTTGTATTTAGCTTAAATATGGAATGGAATTATAAACAAATCATCCTAGCTACATTAAATAGATCTCCCTAGCTCATATATTCTAAAAAACACCCCAATCCCGCAACTTCATAAAATAGAACTGCTAAAGACTGCAACAGTGTAATTTTCATTATGAAAGCTACAAAAAATATGGTTTCATACAGAGCTAGATCTTTCATTAATCATAGAATCATAAATAATAGGTTTGACCTCTTTTATAAGCACATTGGAACACCGCGTCAAGGGTTTCCGGCAAAATAACAACATAAAATGCAGCACTGCAGAAAATAACATTGTACCCAGCAACTCTGTATTAAGAAATACTGAATGTGATCTGAAATAGATGAATGATACAGAAATTGGCCCAAGTCCTTCCTCAATAGACCTCCCAGAGTGAAATATACACTTCCTCCTCTGAAACAAGCACAAAATAGGAGGGTTTCACCCAGCTACTGCTACTACTGCAAAAATAACGCAGTTACTAGAAGTGACTGCACTATATGTGATGAAAAATGGATATCCTCGGGAATAATGATGAAAATTAGGCTCAGGACCTCCTCCTTAGATCTCCCAATCAACTAGACCAAAGGTGAAGATGGAATTCCCGCATGAGAATTATTTGCACTAAACAGTGCTGCAACTTCGGCTAAACAGCTAAAGCTTGCAAGTATTCAAAAGACCAAAACAAAGATGAATAATGAATGCCTTCTTTTTTGCTATCTCCTCCTTCTTATCCTTGGTGAGATTTCCCACCCCGGACCCCACTCATTGGTGATGTGACTTCCTTGAGAAGATTCCTCTTTCAAAACTACGCTGCCCTAGTTGGTTTCCCTCCTCTTTTGACAGCGTTGTTGACTTGTTCAACTGGATCTAGCTCATTTCTTTGCCCTTCTTTCACACCAAAGTGGCTTTATTTTGTCCTTCTAATCCAATCCCTTTTCACATTGGGATATGTTTTATTGTCTTCCCTACTTCTTATTTCAAAAATGGAGCAGTTATAATATTCCATGTAGCAATGGCTAATTGGGAATATTATAGGTGACTAGGCCCACAGTCTCCAAAAGCAGTTCCTAGATAAACTCAATCCATAGGACTAGAGTAAAATATCATGCAACTTCATTAACTCAAAATTTCTTACACAATAACCTCAAAAAGGTGTAACTCAGATCATTGTATATAATATACAGTAAAAGTGAAATAATAAATCAGAATATTAACAATGAACGAACAACAATTGTCTTTCATGTTGTTGTCTTATATATTACATTTGAAAACTGAATATAGAGCTATCCTGAGAATCGAAAGATTCTTAGGATTTCTCCTTTAACCATAAATCTTCGCATAGTAATAATCAATTTCCTATTCCCTTCATTTTCTTACCGCGCTCAAACATAAAGTTGTAACCAGCTATAAATATGACGTTGGATCAATCATTATCTCACTCGAATATCTCGAGGAACAATAATCGTTCATTTAGGCAGATCTGCATAATGATTTACCCAAATTACAACCTTTTTGAAATCAGAAAATCTCACATTAACTATATTATTTTCAACTTACTTTTACCATCCTTTTCTCTTGAATTATTACGAGTTAAGGATAAAGTTTCCTAAAAAAATAAAAATTATTAGGGAAATAAGGAGGGGAATTATACCTTTTCCGTGACCCATCATCACCCCACATCTTACCTATTTGTGTGTCCTCATGCAAAAATATGATTCACATGTAGCAAAGTTAAAGAGTAGGTTGGGTAAGACTGTTCACCATAAGTCTGAAATCTGTTTTTACTCCTAATAACCTTAAAGGCCTCGCTTTCTGCAACTTATAGGAGTTCATACTCATTATTATACCCATATGGTGGATTCAAGATAACATGACATATGTATTGACATCCAATCCAAGTGGGTCCTTTAGACAGAACCATCTGATTATACCGTTGTATCTGGTTAGTTGCTCTTTGGAAGTTTTTGTCCCCAAAAGTCTCTCGGTTCTTAACCTCCTTAGGAGATACCCTCCATCTCTTCCTTTATGCTTGTAAGGCTTCTTCTTTGATGTCTTAAAAGTACTCAAGTCCTGCAATAAGAACATCCTTTTGTGTGGGAGCCAATGCAGAAACGACTCCGGGTCGTTGCATGAACCTTTTATGTTTTATGAAAGTTTGCAGTGGGCTACTAGGCTCTCCTCTTACCCAAATGTCTAAACCATTTTCTCTCCTTTGGAAAGGATGTGTGCCACTTGATTTGATTTTTCACAAAGGATATGAAAGCTTGGAACTGTATATCCCCACTGAAAGGGTTGGGGTTTCCATCCCTTTGTTCTTCTAAGAAGAATTTGTTCATGTAGAGTTCGCATAAGAGATACCTAACATTATCTTCCTGTTATTGAAAACACTTAATAAAATCATAAACATAACTGAATTCAACAGGTTGACCAGCTCGTATGGCTTTTAATTTCAGTAATAAGTATCATTCAAGAAAAAACATGGCATAATTTTTGGCTAGAAACCTACAAGAAAATGCATCAGGGTATACATAACATATCTCCTTGGTTTTTTCCAGTGCTTTCGGAAGCCACCTTTTCAATTTATCCATTTTATTTTTCTCCCTTCTAAGTTTGGCATGGGTTTTGTCCTCAATGATGGTCAAGGCTTTGAAATTTCATAGAAATTCTCGGTGTTCTGCCTGAGGTATCACTTCTCCTTGGGATTTTTCCAAAAGCTTCTTGTTCCTTTCCAATTCCAAGTTTAATATTTGACTAGTGGCACACTTGATCAAATGAGAGTAAGGAAGCACCACCTTAGTTTTTGTAGGTTGGTTAATGGTCATCAGTAAATCTATTTGGCTTGCTGCCTCAACTATCACCACAGGGAGATTGATATATGTCTGAATTCCCATAGAACTGGTGGGAATATCCTCAGTTTGATTTTCTGCATAGGTAATGGGGATTTCTTCAGTCTAGACTTTTGCATGAATAACGGGGGTTTCTTGAGTTTGATTTTATACATTATTAAATAAATTCTCACTCTAGACTCAAATTGTCACGGTTTGTATTTTATTTCTACCATAATCCCTAAGTATTCTTCCAAGTTGTTCCATCTTCTTCCGCAATTTCAGGTTTTCTTGTTTCAATAACTTGATTCTTCGTTTATCTTTTCCTGTCAACCCTTCAATGGGTTCTACAATTGATGTTGTAAGTGAACATGTCATCATAATAACATTAGGAGGAACTTCAATTTCTTCATCAATCAGGACAGTAGCAATGGAGTTACCTTCATAATTCTGGTCATCAGGGGTTAATGGGATGGTCCACTCTCTAGAAAAGTTTGGTTCATTAATTCTGGCTGATTCTTCTAGATGGTCTTGGCCATGCATGCTTGGAAAAAATGACAATATTTATGTATTATGAGAATTAGGGGTAGAGGCTAAAAAATTAGCAGTAGGTTCAGCCGAATTCCTAAAAAAATCTTCATTCTCCTTAGAAGAAAAGAGGGTTCCCATGTTTTCCAAAACCTGGGCTATTTCATCTTCTCTAATTTGCGGTGAGTTACCATGTTGTTCCATTGGAGGTTCATTCTCTGGTGCATGCTCAACAAACTCTATTGTTTATTTTTCCTTGTCCAACCTTAGACCTTCTACACTTAGCTAGTCAGGAAACTAGAACAAAGGCTAACCTCTTCTCATCTCTAGACAATTTTTCCAAAGTTGGGGTTTTATTAACCTTTTCTTCTCTTTATTGACTGTTTTCAGGGGGAATATTTCCCATATCTGGCTGACTCTTTTCTGTGTCAGGCTAGGTATTTTCTTCCTCAGGCCTTTCTTGTACAGGTGGCAAGTCATTCAGTCCTAAAAAATTGTCCCAACTTATTTGTGATAATGCCAATTCCATACAGACTATCAGTTTAATTAAAAAATGGTGACTGACTATGGTGCTTGGGTCCTTATCTTTACTCATTCTACCAACAACCTCATGTAAAAGGAAATTTAAAAGAATGACATATTTAGCAATATCTTTTGTCCTAAAGCTACTAATAGTTTAAGATGTCGTGGTCTTACAACATCACGATGGCCATCACATGTAAGGTACCGTTAGATTATATCTGCAAGCTCCTGCCAAGTTTCTCTGAATGAGGCGGGGCGGAAGCCTTTTCCTTTGCAATCCAATTCATCACCAGGCTCAGTAAACAATTCCATTGCACTTTGGAGGCCGATATTATTATCTGTCCACTTCTCTCCTTCCCTAGAGAAACCTGTAACTTCCGTTAGGATTGTTTCAATAACGGGTATCTACTTTCCTTTCACCGTTGTGCTTTCATCCCTTAAATTCTGTAAAAATTCCAACACCACAATGATATCAAATCCCTGTAGCCAAGTGAAATAATTGAGCCAACCCACCCTTTCCAGGATTTTTCGAGCTTGTTCGGTTACCTGTAGTGTAACATGCTCGTTATGGCTGGATTTACCTCCCATTGTTGTTGATTTGGAAGGAATTGACGCAACAAGCTATACACTTAGCTCGTTTGGAATGAATTGTTGCAAAAACTATACACAGAGCTAGTTTGGAAATAATTTTTGTAAAAACTATACACAGATTTGTTTCAAACCAAAAATATAGAATGAGAGATGTGACAAAATAACATTGTTTAATGTGCTTTTGTGCAACGTAAATTTCTATTTTCATTAATTGAGCTTAGTCACATCATGCACGTGTTGTGCCTTACCTCCCCCCAATAAAAATGTCGACCATGACTGGTAGCATTATGGGAATTAAATGGTCATGAAGAAGTAGTCATTAACGCGAAAGGGAATGGTCAAATTTGGCGCAGCCAGGTGGAGGGGATAATTAACTGTCACATGGACATGGATTGTTGAAATAATAATGATATACCATGTGTGAAAAAAAAATTTCCTTTTTAAGATAAATAATTGTTGAGGAATATATATATATATATATAGGGAAACATTCCTTTATAGGTAATCTACATATGTCAAAGGTCCAAAATTTTAGAGTTATGTTCATATGATAGCTTATATACCACCTCTATATGTTTTTATAAAATAGGTGTATATATTGATGATGGTGCTTTATTTATAAAAGAAAAAGGTTTAACAAAATAATTATGATAAGGCAATTCAATATATATTCCAATGCCACATACAGAGCCACTACTGCCAACAGGCGTCCATAGCCTCGACAGGGTTGTATTTTTAACTTGAAGATGAGCCAGTATCCTATGGATGATATATTATATTTATTGTATTAAACTATTTTTTCTCAAAAGGTCATTGTTCTGGCGTGGTGACTAGATAGCAACAATGCTACTCACCAGATCATAACAAAGTGAATAATTCGACTCGTCATGAGACCTCTTGTCCTTTAGACACTAGTGTCAAAAAGGCCATAACCTCGGTTTGGTAGCCATAATGGGAATTTCACTTACGTTATTATCTTGTGATAGTAGTAGGTTGGCTCGTGATGAGACCCCCTATCCTTATGAATAAATTTGACTCTAAGTGTTATTTTTTTTTTTTTTTAAATGATCTTTTTATTTATCACAAGTGGCTCATCAACTCCTTAAGAGTTTAAGGATGGTGTAAGGAAGAAAATTGATGCAAAACAAAGTATGTGTCAACCCTTTGTTGTATTTAAAGAGAATCACCATTTAAAGATGTACACAAAAGACAAAAACTACTATGGTGGTGATAGATCGTGAAAAATTTATAATTATTTCATAAAGATATGAATATAAGAAAATATTTAAAATAGGATGTGCCAGAGGGTAAAATAATGTTCCTCGGAGGGTGATAGATAAGGCATTGTTTTTAACATCATGATAAAATTGATATCAATACTTTTTAAGTTCCCTTTCAAAGATTGGAATTAATTACATGAGAAATAGCTTGCCGCAAAGCGAACAACAATTGTACCGAAGGGAACAACAATTGTGTCGAAGAGAACAAAAATTGTGCCGAAGGGAAAAAAAATTGTGTCGAAGGGAACATCAATTGTGCCAAAGGGAACAACGATTGTGTCCAAGGGAACATCAATTGTGCCGAAGGGAAAAATGACTGTGAAAGAGAAAGGGAACAACAATTGTTCTAAAGGGAACAACAATTGTGCCAAAGGGAACAAACATTGTGCCCAAGGGAACAATAATTGTGCCAAAGGGAACAAAAACTATGAAAGAGAAAGGGAACAACAATTGTGCCTAAGGGAAAAACAACTGTGAAAGAGAAAGGGAACAAAAATTGTGCCCAAGGCCTCTTTACCCCTTTCTTTTTATTATCAAGAGAGATAAAAAGGAAGGAAAAGAAAGAGAGAAAAAGAAGAAATTTAATTAACTCTTAAAGAAAACATATGTACATTATATACAAAGTTGATAAAGAAAATCATATTTATGAAGATGAAGCTGCTGGGTTTCTACCCCAGTTAGCTAAGATCTGAAAAACGGGATCATTACTTACCTCGTGGTAAAAAGACTCATTTGTGAGTAGTTGGTGGTAAAGGCGTAGCCGATGTCCATTTAGTAGGAAATAGGTACCAAGTTCGTCGATGGTGTTTAATGTTACGGTACCATTATTATGGAATTATTTGATTTCATATGGCTTGAGCCACCTTGTTTGTAATTTCCCTGGAAAATCGTGGAACCCGGAATCATATAGCAACGTCTAATTGCGTATTTTGAATTATTTCTTTTTAATCAGTCGATTGTTCCATTTAGCTCTTTTCTATTGTATAATGGTAGTGTGTTCCACAACAAACAGACGTGCTTCATCCAACTCATTAAGTTGTTGTAGGCGCTGGTTTTGGGCTTTTGTAAAATCCAATCTGATTTCCCTTACAGTCTTGAGAGTCTTTATTTTAAATTATATTGGAAAAATGGATTCTTTGTCTAAGACAAGGTGATATGGTGAGTGGCGAGTAGTGTTCCTCCATGTTGTCTGATAAGCCCATAGTGCTTCAGGGAGTTTGGTTTCCCAATTTTGAATATTTGCGGATACGGTTTTAGTCAGAATTTCTTCTAGGACCTTGTTAGTGCTTTCCACTTGTCCATTTGACCGGGGGTGATATGGGGAAGTAACTCTATGCTTGATATGATAGTTCCAAAGAGTGGCCGAAATATTATGACCTGTGAATCACGGCCCTTCGTATGTTATTACTTACCATGGTGATTCGTATCGTACAAAAATTTCAAACAGGAAATTGATCACTACCTCCTCCATAGCTCTTGGCAAGGCTACTGCTTCGACCCATTTGGCCACATAATCCATGCAAACGAATATGTACACTTTATGATTTTATGGCAGGTTAAAGGGGCCAACAAAATCCAGCACCCATCTTTCAAATGGTTCCACCACCACTTGAAGTTGTAGGGGAATTTCTTCAACTTGGCCAGGATGACCCATCCGTTGAAAACTATCAAAGGCTTGAACATAATTTTTCGCATCTTTAAATATTGTGGACCAATAATAGCCCATTCGAAGAACTTTATGTCTAGTTCATCGGTTTGTAAAATGTCCTCCGTAGGGTTCATCATGGCCTGCCCTCAGGATGTCATAAAATTCATCTTCTCTAATGCACCTTTGAATTTGAAAATCAGAACCAGTGTGGAAAAGATAACCACCAATCCAGGAAAAGCGTGCACTGCATTGTATGATCAACTTCCTTTCTCGTGGTGACAGGTGCGTTAGAAATTTCCCTACCACCAAGTAATTTTCCACATCAGTGTACCATGGTGTTTTCATTTTTACAACAAGTATATTCTCATATGGAAATTGGTTGTCCATCAACTGATGGTAATCCACTTTAGGTACTCAAGACAAGAATTCTACCACAAATGTTTATTTTCCTAGTCAATCCTTGAAGGTGATATCAAATTCTTGTAACAACAATAATCATCGAGTCACCCAGCCATTAGTAATGGGTTTATTATCTAAATATATAATATTAGAGTGGTCAGTGTACAGAAAAAATGGATAGCCTGTTATATAATGTCAAAATTTATTAATAGCATGTATAAAATCTAAGTATTCATCTTTTATTGTTGTATAATTTAACTCAGCAGTAGTGAGGTTTTTGCTGATATAGTAGATAACATAAGGTTTTTTATGTTCTTCTTGCCCCAGAACAATGCCTATGGATGTGTCTGATGCATTCAAGGAGATGTGAAAAGGTAATTCCCAGTTTGGTCCTCTTAATATTGGTGTTGTCGAAAGAAGTTCTTTGAGACTTGCAAACACAACATCACAATTTTCAAACCATTCAAATTCAATATTTCCTGTTAAAGTGTATAAAGGTGCAACTATGTTTGAAAAATGTTCTATAAACCTGTGATAATGCCCTGCATAACCGAGAAACATTTGTACCTATGTTTGTGTTTGGGGCATAGGAAATTTAAGAATTACCTCAATCTTGGAGAGATCCACCTCAATTCCTGCAACAGAAATGTAATGCCCTAAAACTACACCTTTAGTCATCATCATATGGAATTTTTCATTACTTAAACACAATCCAGTAGTGATACAACGTTCAAGGACTTTTTCTAAATTTTTCAAAGCTTGATCAAAATCATCCTCAAGTCCCTCATTAATCAAGCCAGAAAAAATGTCAAGATTTCACTTTGGAATGTTGCAGGAGCATTGCATAGTCCAAAGGGTAAAACTCTATATGTGAATGTCCCCATGGGAAAGTAAACATGGTTTTAACTTGGTCTTCTAGAGCAATATGGATTTGATTGTAACCACTGAAACCATCTAGAATAAAAAAAAATTATTTCCATATAAAGTATGAAGGACTTTTTCTATGAAAGGAAGGGGAAAATGGTCTTTTTGGGTAGCCTTATTGAGTTATTTGTAATCTACACAAATCCTCCATTTCTCGTTTTTCTTGGGGATGACTACCAATGGGGAAACCCACTGGCTATCTGAATTTGGGTATATGAAGTTTACATCCAATAATTTCTGCAATTCTTGTTTCACAATGTCTCTGAGGTGTGGATTCAACCTCCTATGGGGCTGCCGAATCAGGCAGGCGTCTTTCTTGATATATATGTGATGGGTGCACATTTGCGAGTCAATACGTTTCATGTCTGAATATTCTCATGAAAAATCTTTCTTGTATTTACGGAGAACCTTAGTCAATATCTGTTGTTGATGTTTTTCCAGACCAACATTAATATTAAGGGTTTTTCTTGTTTCTATTTCAATTGGAATGTTGTTATGGACAACAGTTGTGGGAATATGATTGTCATTTAAATTTTCTAAGGGATCTCCTTGTGCATCATTATAAGGCAGAGCTTTTAGCTTTTGGCATGTTGGGTTTCCAATAACAACTGGTTTATTGATGAAGTTGTTGATTACATCGTCTTCTAATTTATTTTTAAGTCCTAAAGCTTCATCTAAGGAAAGGGGAGAACACAATTTTTCTTATTGATATATAGGTGGGTATAACTAAAAATTTATAATAGGCAAACTAGGTTTAACCAGAGGATATAGAATAAGATTCTTGACAAATTTTCCTCTCACAATCGACATGTTTCCATCTTGAAATCATGTATATGCATATGTTGTTGCTAACCATGGTCTTCCTAGTATCAGCAGATGTCCATCTAGTCTACTTCTTGGGTTGATGACTAGGAAGTCTACAGGATATTACCAGGAGTCTACAGATACCATAATGACTTCCAAAGTTCCTTCAAGCTTGACCACTAACCTATCAGCTAATTCTAACAAGGTTGAGGTTGGTTTTAAAGTTGTGATACCCAATATATTACAAATCTCATAGATCAGAAGGTTAATAATTGCTCCTAAGTCTACCAATGTGTTTGGAAAAGTGTATCCTTGTATTTGGGCAGTTACGACTAGACTTCTTGGATCATCATATTTAATAGGAACCTATTTTCCTAAAATGAGGTTAGATAATGTTCCTACAATGTGAACTATGGGTGGATATTTTGGTTTTCTCCCAGTATTTTTCTCGCATAACTCCTTGATCATTTTGGAATAGATTGGAATATCTCATATGGCCTGTAGGAGTGGAATATTTATACACAAGTTTTTCAATTCCACTACAATATCAAAATCAAGGTATATTTTTGGTTTGGTTATCGTGAGTATTTCAGGGAATGGAGGGGAAGTAGGTTTGGTTTTTTCAGGGTTCCGTTGCTCAACTGTGTTTTCTGTTGGCTCTGTTTCTAAAATAAATACACTCGAAGGATTTATCATAGTCTGTTATTCTTTACTATTTTTTTTCTCTTGATCGTTCTGATTTTCTTCAGGAGAAACAATGCATCCAGACCTCAGCTAGAGCTCATTACATCCTAAGGGGTTTATTTCATAGAGTGTATTTTCAACGATTTGCACATACTGGATAAGTCTATTTTTTGGGTTATAATTTTGCTAAGCCAACATTTGAGGATGCCTCAGAGGTTGAGGATTAATATGTAATTGAAATGGAGCTGGTAGTGTGGTTTGATATTGAGGGATCGACCCCAGGGGTGGATTTACCAATCTCGCAGGACGTTGTGAGTTTGGAGACCACATCAAATTCTGCGTAGGCGTGTTCGATGGTTGCGAAGGATAGGAGTTGGTAGCTCGATTTTGCCACAATGGGGTAGGATATTGAGGATTTGGCCATCTTTATCCAGGAAACGGTTCATTCATCCATGGTGAAGTAGGATATGACTGAAATTTCTAGGCAGAATTAAAGGGTGATTATCCCTTTCATGCATTTCCAGTATTATGTTTTTGCATGTATTTTCCAGAATAAAATGAGGAGGGATCTTGCATCATACCTAGAGGATGTGATTTCCATTGTCGACGTTGAGTCATCAGGTATACAGGTTCTATTTCCTCCTTGGCTTCCTTGAGTACACCTTTCAATCCTATGAACAATGGAAATTAATGCGTCGAATTCTCTTTAGTGAAAATAGCATAGGTTTGAACCATGTCCATCAAGCATTACCTCTCAATGTGTTTCTTTCAGCATCACAGACAAAATATGACCAATGCTCACTCTTCCTGAGCTTGCTTTTGTTTAGCCTGCAAAACATCTAATTATGTATTCAGTGTGCCCAAAATATCGGTTTTAAAATATTCTAAAAGATTACCAATTTTTGTGCACGTTACACTTACTCCAGTGGTTTTTCTGATTCCAGTGAGGGAATCTCATACTCCATATTTGGCTCATGTACTACCACATGAACACTTGCTGCATAGTTTAACAATGTTGTCATATTCTTCCTGATAAGTATCACCTTGACCCATTAAATTCAATGTTTCCATCCACTCGACTTTCATTCCTTTTATCAAAGAAACTTTTAACTTATTTTGGTAAAGTAGTTTATGGGGAGATTTGTAAGTTGTACTGAAATCTCTCAATGTACTCCTCTAAAGTTTCATTGTCTTTTGCAGTAATTTTAAATATTTCATCTTTTAGATCCATGGATCGAAAATAATCTTGATATTTTGTAAGAAAGGCATTTTCATTACATCCCATGAATCGATAGTGCCCCCTCCTAAGCCCATAAACCATCGTAATTCCACCCCTTTAAAGTATAAGGGAATAGCTTTAATCTCTACAAATTGATGGGGTAATAATACCCTCTTCACAAGACAAAAAATTTAAATAAAAAGGAATTTGGATCCTCTGAGGACATCCCATGAAAAGTTGGAATATTTTGTAAAGGGATGGCCTTCGTCAGGGCATTAGCCACCAGATCAACAATAGGATATTCCAATGTCGAGGTCTGATTTTGTTGTGCTTCAGTTTCCATCTGATCGAATATTTTCCAGTAATTTTCAGGGATTTCTTGGTGAGGAGATGTTATTTGAGTAGGGAAGTTATGGATACTACTCGACTCTCTAAGAGGTTTCGCTACGATGCCTAAATTTGGAATCTCAGGTGTCTTTCCTTCTATCAAGATCACAGGATATCTAGATGCCGAGGATCGTGGATCTACTCAACTGGGTTCTTCTTCTCCTTCTTTTAAATTATAGGAATTTCCCTCTTGTGAAGGACTAGAGTGTCGAACAAATGTGCTTTGAAATATTTACTCAGATCCTTCAGTTTTGCTATGAATATCAGCGTGAACTGCAGTTGGTGATTCTGATACTTGAGGGATTGCGGTAGAGCCCTTCCCAGATGTTCTTCGGGGTCCTACTGATGCTTGAGACCTATCTTTTCAGATAATTTCATCAATAAAGTTCATTCTCCCAAGGCTCATCGGTCCCTAGGTTTTTGAGGTTTTTGGTGCTGGTTTTCGTTCTATTACTACTTTCACTCTTTTTCTTAGTCATACAAACTTACAGTAACTCCTTACTATGCATCAATACTTTAAATCGGGAAAGGAACTAAATACACACTCACATCAATCGGAAAATAAATTAAATACACACTTGCATCAATACTTTAAATTGGAAGAAAAGTGAATACACACTTATATAGCCTAATTGCGTCAATTGAAGGTGGGTGTTGGGCACAAGAATTTTACTTAATGCGTGCATAGGTTCTTACCTTTTGTCTTCAATACTCAAACTTCCAGACACAACCTATAATTTGAAAACCTCCTCGGCAACGATGCCAAAATGTTGGGCACTAAGATGACTCCTAAAAATCAATCTTAATCCTATCTCATTAATTTTATTGAAATGGGATTCATATTTTATTTAAAGGCTATTGGAAAAGTGTATGCAATAATAGGGTCTTAAACCATTGAGAAGTGCACAATAACTATTACCTGAATCGTTATCCTAATTAAATCGTTGCAGAAATAAATGATAACAGCAAACAATTACTCTTATAGTTACAATTATGATGAAATAAAATATTCTAACTCAAAAACCATTTTGATCTATTTCTTGAAAAATACCATGCATAAGGAAAAACTATTAATCACACGAATGCTCGAAAATCTCTACTTCTCAAAAGTAACTTCTCAAATTCACACATTCACACTTTTCATCTATGTAATACAATTCAATCGATATCTTCGGAAAACACTTAATAGAATTCAAGATACAGGATTCAATCAATCACTTACAATAAAATAAAATACAAATGAAAGTAATATAACTAATGCAAATCATGGAAAAGTAATATGACTATCAATGATACATAATAGACAGTTGAACCTCTGGTGATTGGGCCCACAGTCTCTAGAATTAGTGCCTAGATAAACTCAATCAAGAGGACTAGAGTAAAATATTGTGCAACTTCATTAACCCAAAATGTTTTAAAAAATAACCTCAAAAAGGTTTAACTCATATCGTTGTATATAATATACAGTAAAAATGAAATAATAAACCAGAATATTAATAATGAATGAACAACAATTATCTTTCACTTTGTTGTCTTATATATTACATTTGAAAACTGAATATAGAGCTATCCTAAGTATCGAAAGATTCTCAAGATTTCTCCTTTAACCATAAATATTCATATAGTAATAAATAGTTTCCTGTTACCTTCATTTTCCGATCACTCTCAGACATCGAGCATTAACCTGCTATAAATATGGTGTTGACTCAATTAGTATCTCGCTCGAATATCTCGAGGAACAATAATCGTTCATTTAGATTGATCTGCATAACGATTTATCCAAATTACAACCTTTTTGAAATCAGAAAATCTCACATTAACTATATTATTTTCAACTTACTTTTACCATCCTTTTCTCTTGAATTATTACGAGTTAATGATAAAGTTTGCTAAAAACATAACAATTATCAAGGAAATAAAGAGGGGAATTATACCTTTTCTATGGCCCAACACCAAGTAGAACCTCAATTATAGCTAGAGTGGGAGGAAATATAAGATGGAACTAAAGTAGAAACAAGATAAGAATTTGAGATACAAGGGGAGGAATCAAAGGAATAATCAGAAGAAATGGCAAAAAAAAGAGGAAGAAAAATAGACAAAGACACAAGTTTAAATAGAGGCAAAGGTTGAAATGGTTGAGGAAGGGCTAGCTAATCTAAATTTAACACAATAAAAGGTTCAAAATCCCCAAGAGGATATTCAAACATCATCGAGGCTAGCTAAGAAGATTAAAATGGGGGAAAATAAGTGCAATACATAAGATAACTTAGAAGAAGAAGTTGTTGCTACTTTAACAACCTTGAGTACCCCAATAAAGTCTAAAGTGAGGAAACCAATGGAAACTCCTCTTTACTTGAGAAGAAGGAAAATAAATAGAATAAGAACCATTGTAAAACCTTTGCCACCATATCCCACTCCAATCACCATTGAGGAATCACTTATCCATAGGGAGGAAAAACCTAGAAAAGAATAAGACAAGAATTTGAGATAAACCCCACATCACTCAAAGGAAAAGAGCCATAGGCTCACCTAGAAGGGCTAAGAACTCAAGATACATAGCTTCTAGAACAAACCACAATGCCATAGGAACAAAATGAAAATATACAAGAGAATATTGTAGAACCACAAGGGCATAATAAAAATATAAAATAACCAAATCCTCATCTAGACCTGTCGTCTTATTATTCTTGGATTGAGGAAAGGAAGATGCTTCCTATCCACCTTGCACTAGTCCTATTATTTGAGCTAGATGCAGAGAGAGGAAGAACCCATAGATGGATGTAGATTGCAAAATATAAAGGGGTTTTTGATGTTGGAAATATGGAGGAGAACATGAAGAAGATAGGAGAAAAAATTGCAAACCTTAGATTCCATGAAGAAAATATAAGAGATCATCTACAAAAGGAAAACAATCATTTGAAAGCCTAGTTGTTATAAACACAAAAGAAGACCAAATTTCCACCATTTCCATTCCCTCCATGGAATTTATATATTGTATACACCCTTCAAAAATTTATTCTCTATTTCTAAAATATCAGTGGTGCCATTTTCAGATCTAAACATTGGCACAAAAAGGTCCCCTTCCCTTATAGGATGTAAGAAAATTCATTGGTTTTTGTCTCCACTACAACATTGAGAACATAGCCAAAATTGCATAATTTTACATTCATAATCTAGTACTACCTAACATGAACATATAGGACCCAAATTCTCAATTGGGTGATGTACAATTAATTATTTTAGCTTCATGGTTTAACCATGAAGAAATCAGGGAAGAGGAGACCAAAATATTACTAGCCAAGAAGTAGAAGAACCAATATGGGTTAGGGTAGAGCTTCCAACCCCACATCTCATCATTTCCAATCACAAGCTCATAGAATAATATCCTAACATGGAAACAACATACAAGGAAAGGTAGGAGAAGTAAATCCTACACTTTGAATATACCTTCAAGTTGTTGAGTGAGGAAGTCCTACAGACATGCCAAATAAGATGGCACACATTGCCACACAGTATAAGGATAAGAGAATATCATTCACCTTAGAGGTTAAGGATTTCATTGGCCAAGAACCCTCTATACAAAATAATCATATAGAGGCTAGGAGTCCACTAGATTGGACTCAAGTTTAGTCCTCCCTTACTATTGGGCCTACAAGAGCATTGGGATCAAGAAGAGGAAAACAAGGAATGGATATAAATAAGGATAATGTAGGGTTTCTCCAGATAGGGATACCACATCTGAAATAACCTAGGATGTTAGGAAAGCCACCGGGATAATGAATTAAAAACAACAACATGAATAGGGTTCTCAGAGGATGAGCAATGATTTCAGTAGGGGGGTATGATGTTCCTCCCAAATAGGTGCAACTTAAGGCCCATCTAAGAATTCCTAGGCACATTAAACCTTCCCATTTGCACATAATAATTTATTTTTCAACTTTAATATGTTCTTAGGAGGGTTAAGATATGATTGTCATATCTTGTGTGCCTAATGAATTTACTGTGCAATATAATGAATATATCTTATGAAAATCTTGCAGGAGTCCAACCAGAGAAGAATATGGGGCTTGTTCCCTATTGAAGGGTAATTATAATTCAACTAGCTCAAGGACATTATCACCTCCTTGTAGCTAGAAAGTTATCAGTGAAATAGATCCTAATTTTTAGGGATTTTAGAGGGAAGAAATCCTATTTTCAAGGAGACTTCCCCTCAAACATTTTTTTTCTTTTATAAATAATGGGAAGTATTAGTCCATTAGGGATTCAAAATTTTTACAAAGACAATCAATAGTAGAGAAATGATTTTTCCTGTTATTTTCATTTTTTTCACACTTCATGTATGATAAAATTTTTTGATTAATGAAAAGCCCTCTTGTGTTTCCAGTTTTATTTTTCTATAAGGGAATTAAGTCTCCTTTGGTTAGGGTCCAACCTAGGTGCTCAAGCCCCCTTATTGATCTTATTTTTCATGAATTTAGTTTAGTCATACATTTCTATAAATCTCATCTCTATAAAAGAATTGACTTTGTAGGGTTAATGAATTATATTCTCTCTAAATTTGTTTAAGTATCTTCCTATGATGAATTTAGAAAAAAAGTTTCTTTCATCCAGTGATGCTTTTCATTTGAAATTAAACTCATCCTTTATGTTGTTTTACTTTTTGTACTTAATAGTTTATCAATCATTCATGCACTTTGCATGCATTTTGTTTTCATTTAGACAATATTTCTTAATAGGTATAGTTAGTATTTTTTTTGGTTCACTTGGCTCACTTAGATCATCATCCTTTCACTCAATGTTACCCATTTGTGCAATATGTCATCAAAATTTTATGTCTGGACGAGCTACATGAAACTCTAAAATTTCTTATTTGTTGCATGAACTGATCTATTAGAAGTGCCTAAGATTAGAAAATATTTATTTACCTTTTTACAACCTTCCTTCATCTACTTCACCCCTTAAACCACATCTAGAACACATAAAACTACTCTAAGTTGTTTCCTATAGCAAAACATGGGAATCTTGTAGCAGTACACAAATTGCACAAAAACACCTCCATATTTTTATATTTATCATTCCTTAGCACATTGCAATGCACATTAGACCTTGGAGATGGAGTTTAGAAGTTTAGAGACCCCATAGAAACTTTACCCTAGTAGTTATAGTAAAAATTTCTTCCTTTTTGTAATTAGGGTTTATTGTTTGAATGTATTCCTTCGACTAGAAGTTGATTTGTCATGAATCACAAAATACAATTGATTTTTCTCCAGCATTCTTGAAATGACTTGCCCTCCTTTCTTGTAGTCAGCATAGGTTTATTTCCTATCATTTACATTCCAGCAAATAAAATTAGGTGTATTTACTATCATTTACTTTCTTGCAAAACAAAGTAGGTTTATTTCTTTTCATTTATTTTTATGCAAATAGAGTAGTGTTACCTTCTATCATTTACTATTTTGTAAATATAATAGTGTTACTTTATGTTGTTTATTTTCTTGAAAATTAGATTAGGTCTATTTGTTGTTTCTTGTTTTCTCTTAGCATTTCATGTAGCCTAGATAGCAAAATTGGTCTTTGTACATTTTAGCTTCCCTCACATTGCATCAAATAAACCAAAGAAGAATACATTATCTATTGTACACATAGTGTTCACCCCCCAAGTTTGTATGAACCCTAGGTTGATAATTAAAGTTGAGACCCTCAGGAGTTTCAACATTCTTGTTGTAATACCAAGAGTCATCACTTATTCATTGTATTTACTATATAAGGAGGTTTTCCCCTCAAACTAGACCATAATATTGGTTTATTATCATTTACAAGTCGTAAGGATCATATCATTTGGTATCAGAGCTCTTGATCCTAGAGTTTTGCTGCTTCCAATAAGTCATTGTAGAATTTTCACTATATATTTTTTTTGTGCAGTTTCAAACTGCGAAACCTAGACATGATGTAGAACACAAATCAAGAAATATCCGGTTCAAGTTTTAGATCCTATTTTTCTATGTTTTGGGATATATTGTCCAAGGAATTTAGGGTTTCTGAAGGATCCTAAATTATGTCTCAAACATGTCAGTTTGAAATTTTAGCTATAAGTTTCTTTTTTCTTCTTCTTTTTCTAAGGCATAAGATCATCAAACTTCGACCATGTTGAGGGAAAATATTGGCAAATATTGAATCTAAGTTATAAATCTTGGTTCACTGTATTTTAGGAACTTAGGGTTTTTGTATGCTCCAAAATTCAATCTCAAACATGTCATTTTGGAATTTGTACTATAAATTTTTTTCTGTAAGGCTTCAAAAAATGAAACTTGGATCATATTAAGAAGAAATCCTAGGGAATACCTGGTAAAAATTTTAGAATTTTTTTCTCTATAATTTTGTAGTTAGACCCTATGGCAGTTAGGGTTTGTGAACAATCTTGAAATAAATTTTAAACATACCATCTTGGTATTTTTGCTATATATTCTTGTGTGGAGATTCCAAGTCTGTGAAATATTTAGGAACTTTAGGATACAAATATAAGTACCTTAGGTAAAATTTCCATAATTATATTTTAAGAATTGGACACGTGGCATGTTATGCCAGTTGCTTGTGGGAAGAGTCTAAAAAATCAGCAAATTTTAGGAAAGTTACTATAACTTTCAATTGGAACGCCATATTTAATTAACACCTATAAAATTGTAGAAAATATATATCACAGTATTGCAAAACAATTTTTTAGATCCAGAGGGAATCAAATCTTAGATATATATCAATAAAGATTCAACCATTCCGATATTCTCCAAATTAAGATACGTAACTTACTAGTGACCTCAACTATTCATTAGAATATCCCATTTTATTTTGGTCGTAACAAATAGGAAGGCTATTATTATTTTCCAACATTCTTCCAAATAAAGTTACTACGCCAATTAAATATACTGAAGGCCCATCCTTGAGCCATGAAGAAAGTATAGACCTATAATTTAGGTTATTTCAATTAGAGAAGAAAGTTAATGAAATGGATGTTAGTATGTTAAAAACGGTGGATTTATTAGGTTATAAATAAAGGCTTAAAAGAGAAATGGAAAACAAGATGAATGAAAATGAGGAAGGAAAATAAATGAAGATGAATGAAAATAAGTAAGGACAAGAAAAAAATATAGAAGGACTAGAAATGACGTTGAATGAAAATAAGGAAGAAAAACAAAAATCCATGATTGCTATCTTGGAAAGGCTTCCTAAAATTGATGTGTATATCCAAGGAAATCATTATTTTTATCTTGGAAAGGCTTCTTAAAATGGATGTGTATATCCAAATTAAGATACATAACATACTAGTGACCTCAAATATTCATTAGAATATCCCATTTTATTTTGGTTGTAACAAAGAGGAAGGCTATTATTATTTTCCAACATTCTTCCAAAGAAAGTTACTACACCAATTAAATATATTGAAGGCCCATCCTTGAGCCATGAAGAAAGTATAGACCTAGAATTTAGGTTATTTCAATTAGAAAATAAAGTTAATGAAATGGATGGTAGTATGTTAAAAAGGGTGGAATTATTAGGTTATAAATAAAGTCTTAAAAGAGAAATGGAAAAAGAAGATGAAGGAAAAAGAGGAAGGAAAATAAATGAAGATGAATGAAAATAAGGAAGGATAAGAAAAGAATATAGAAGGACTAGAAATGACATTGAATTAAAATAAGGAAGAAAAATAAAAATCCATGATTGTTATCTTGGAAAGGCTTCCTAAAATGGATGTGTATATCGAAGGAAATCATGAAAATAAGGAGAAGCATGTTGTTGAGAATCAATATCATATGGAAAGTATGTTATCACAATTGGAAAGAAAAAATGTTGAATCACAAAACCGTACTCATGATGTTTTAATCCAATATCCACATAATCAGGGCTTCAATTAAATACCAAGTAACTACTACATTCTGAATATTGATGAGGAAATTTTTTGGTAATGATCCTGTAATATGGATATTTCAGATGGAGCAATACTTTGATATACATTAAGTGGTATCCTCACAAAATTTGAATATTGTATCCATGTTCTTAGAACAAGACCAACTTTTATGGTATCAATGGCTTTGTGAAAGAAAAAATGATTATGTTATATCTTAGTCCATTTTTATAGAGGAATTGATATCACATTATGGGGATATTAAGAGCAACAAATATTTAGTCAATTGGTAAATATTTGAAAAAAATGTCCTATTACAAAGCACATTCAACAATTCCAAAATTCAAGTATCTAAGTGAAGAATATTTCATAGGATAAACTGTTAGACCTGTTTATGGTTACTTTAAAGGAAAAAATAAAACTTGAGGTGTGCCTCTTTGAACCTAAATATCTAGATCATGCTTTAAATTTGACAAGGAAAGTCAAAAGTAAAATTATGGCTACCAGAAAATTGGTCACTAATAACTATAGAGAAAAGAAGGCTCCCTTTCCTAAACCGACAATGTTTACTCCTCAAAAAATGGATGAAAGAAGAGCAAAGGGACTATGTTTCAATTGTGACATAAAGTATGATAAAGGGCATAAATTTAGTGAGAAGAAATTATTCTACATAGAATGTTAAGATGAAGAAGATAAATAAGTGGAAACTTCACAAGATCTAGAGCTAGAAGAAACTACTCCAAAAATTTATTGTCATGCATTGGTTGGAATCACTACTCCGCAAACCCTCAAAATAGAAGAATATATAAAAAGTAAAAGGGTAAAAATATTGATTGATTGAAGTAGTACCCATAACTTCATCAATTACAAATTACAAAACTTCTTAAGTGCTTTATATATCTAGCACCAAAATCATGAATGCAAATCAAGGTAAGATAAATTGTTTAGGGAAGTGAAATAAGGTTAAATTGAATATGGGGGAGTATTTATTGGCTATACCCATGATTTCAATCCAAATTGGTGGTGCTAATGCTGTATTAGGGTTCCAATGATTACGATCATTGGGAACAATGGACCTTAATTTCCAAGATATTTTCATAATATTTTTCTCAAAACGAAAGGAAAATAAGCTTAGAGGTATCCAAGGGAAACCCAATAAACTAATAATTTGAAATAAAATTACAAAATTCCTAAAAAAGGGACACCGAGTTGTATTTTCACACTTGTGTTCTTTAGATATTTAAACATCTTTATCCTCTACTCCAATGATCTTCAAAAAGTTATCAAAAATCATGCCAAGGTTTTGGAGAAATGCCTAAGGATCTTCCACCTATCTGAGAACATGACCATGCTATTGATTTGCAACCTGGAATTGTACCACCTAACATTAGGCATTATAGATATCCACATGCATAAAAGAGTTAGCTTGAGAATATGATTCAAGAAACGTTAGAGGAAAACAACATTCAACCTAGCCATAGTTCTTTATATTCACCAGTGGTGATGGTTATAAAAAAGTATGGTTTGTGGTGTATGTGTATAGATACAAACAACGCAAAAAAATGACAATCAAAGATAAGTTTCCTATTCATGTCATTAATGAATTTTTGTATTAATTTCATGGATCAATTTTCTTTACTAAGTTGGTTCTTCATTCTAGATATCATCAAATCAAAATGAAGTAAGAACACATTCCCAAAATATCCTTTAAAACACATGAAGGTCATTATGATTTTTTGGTTATGCCATTTGGACTTACGAATGCACCTTAAACATTTCAAATCTTAATGATAACTATTTTTATACCCTTCCCTATAAAATTTGTGCTAGTATTTTTTGATGACATATTATTTTATATTAAATCTTGGGAAGAGCATGTACACCATGTTGAAAAGGTCTTGACACTATTGGAAGAGAAAAAAATATATGCAAATCCTTCCAAGTGTGCCGTTGGGGTTCAATAAGTAGAAAATTTGGGTCATATTGTATCACACAATGGTGTCAAGGTGGATCCTAACAAAATCAAATGTAGAAAATTCTTAAGTCCTATAGCCCCACCTAGTTACAAATTTTTTGCAATATACAAGTTTAATTCCTAAACCCATAGTTCACTACATATTTATATTGAATAAAAATTGCAGTGGAAATTCTAAAAGGCTACCACTACTTTCACTTTGACTTTCAACTGATAATAAAAATTTAGAAAGCACACACACAAATATTAGACACTGATAATTTTGGTCAATCACAAACCTTAGAAAAAATCCTATGGGAAAAACTAGTTTGAAGAGAGGATTTTATTTGATTTTAATACCAAATAAATTATGAAATTAAATACATATGGGTACTTATCTTTCCCTTTTAGAAATACACATGGTAAATTTTTGTGTCACAACCTTGAAACTCGTGCCACAGATCCAACAATCACCACATTGGAATTCATGTCATTGTCTAAAATTTCCATAATTTATTTTTGTGCCACAGGTTAGCACTTATTTGCACTAAAATTTGTGCCACAAGATTAACAAATCTGCCTCGAAATTTTCACCCTATGCCCATAATTTTCTCCACAAAATTTGGGCCATCAACCTCCATTGTCAGGATGATTTTTTTCCTCGAAAATCACACTCTCTAGCTCACCTAAAATCCTCAAAATGCATGCCTCAAACTCCTTTAAATTAAACCTATCCTTGTCTTGATTTTTGTGTTGAAACTTCTAAGTCTACGTGCCTGATTTCCTACCTAGAAAATCAGGTTATTCTTCTTGGAGAGTGTATCCGATTTCCAACCTAGAATCTTGTGGTATGTGTGGTTTCTCCATGTTGTTGATTTATTTGAATAAAAAACGATATCTCATATTCAAACCCTTTTCTCTTCCTCTCCTCTTATCTTCTCCTCTCCAACACTTACACATGATTAATAATGATCTTTCACTTGTCCTTTTTCCTCCTATTTAGCCTCCTTAATAATGAGAAGCCCTATCCCTAACATTAAGAGATGAGATTAGATATTAGCTCTCCTTTATAAAATCTGGAGATCTAATCTCCCATTGACCCCCTATTATGTCTCCTTGTTCATTAATGAGCCTCCCTATTCACTTTAATGTCTTTTTTTACCTTGTACTTTTTTTCTCGTAAAGTCACTTTAATATATAAAGTACCTTGTACTTTTGTACCTCATAAAGTGACTAAAAATTCACATTACTTTAAAAAATCATAAAGTCACACTAAAAAGTGGCATTCACATTTTTTTCCTATGCCAAAGGAAAAAAACACTAATAAACACCTCCTTGGTACCTTTTTTCAACACTCCCTCTTACTGAGGAAGATGTTTCTCACCACTTCCATCTTTTTCCTGAAACAAACATGCTTTCCCATTGGCAAGGACTTGGTGATAATATATGCAAACTGCTCATCAATGGATGTGTACTCAAGCTTCACTACTCCTCTCTAAACACAATCCCATATGAAGTGGCACTTGATCTCTATGTGATTTTATTGGTCATGAAATACTAGATTCTCTTCGAGTTTAATGCAAATTTGATTATCATAGTATATCGTAGTTAGTCTCTTCCTCTTACCAAATAAGCCACACAACATATTCTGAAGAAATATAGCCTTGTAACTAGCCTGAATAGCTACAATGTACTCAATCTCCATGGAACTCAATGCCATTGACATTTTTTTTCTATTGTACCACAACAACATTGCCAAACCTAACATGAAACAACATCCATATATACTCTTCCTATCACTAACACTTCCTTCCAAATTTGAGTCTATATAACATGTCAACCTAATTCCATCCCGCAGATATAGTTCAATCCATATTCCATTGTGTACTATAGGTATTGTAACACATGTTTTTAGTCAAAAAGTGCACCCTCTAGGTATCCATCATAAATTGACTCAATGTGTTGACTAGAAAGCATATATTCAGTCTAATGTTGACCAGATACATCAAAAAACCAATCAACTGACAATGTAAAGTGGGTTCTACCAAATCGGAATCAAAATAATGCAACTTATTTCAGTTTTTAATCATTGGAGTAGCCATAGGTATGTAATCCTTCATATGAAATCTCCTTCATATTTCTCCTACCTATCTTCCCTATCCCACAAAGATATGCCCATCTTCCTGCAAAATCTACAACCCCAAAAAATAATGCATCAATCCTAGATCATCCATATCAAGCTGTGAGGCGGGGTCTCTCTTGCATCATTTAATGATTCTCTCATCTTCCGTAAACAATTCATCCACATATAGGACCTGAATGAGTGCATACTTGCTAACCATAATGAAATATAGGTTTGGACCTGCATCACTATTTTGGAAACCCATCTGCAGCAAGTAGGTATTGATCCTCTCGTACCATGATCTCGATGCTTACTTCAGACAATAAAGGGAGTTTTTAAGCCTTCACACATGAGACTCTCTTCCATGCACCTAAAATACCTATGGTTTCTCAATTTATACCTCCTTGTTTATGACCCCATTGAGAAAGACAATTTTAACATCCATCTAGTGAATCTTCAACCCCATCTCTATCGCTATGGAGATCATTGATCTAATCGAGGTATATCAAGCCACTAAAAAGGTAACCACATATTCAACTCCCTCTACATGTGAAAACCCCCATGCCACAAATCTATCTTTGAACTTCTCCACGTTGTCATCCACAACATGTTTGATCTTGTAAAGCCATCTAGAAGTCACCACTGACTTCCCCTCGTGTCTCGAAACTATATCCCAAACATCATTATTCATGATGGAAGAAAATGCCTCCACCATGGCATCCCTCTAGATCTGTTGTCTCATAACCTCCTCATAGCTAGCTAGCTCAGTCTCAACAACACTTGCCACATGGCCACCTGACCTCTTTGGTCGTATGCTCTCTCTAACTGACCAGTTCGGTTTCCCCACTAACTCATGTGCTTTATTAAGGGTCTTATAAGGCCATCTTATCTTCCTCTTATTTGAATTAGCCTCATAAGCTGGTGTTGGATCCTCCCCTGGAGCCTATCCCTTTAATGAGGATTCCCCTGTGCCCTATGATGAACCTGTACTTTGGGAATTTGTGCCCAGTGATCCTATCACCCCCGAAGTCAGTGATTCTACTGACCTTTATGAACTTGTAGATCCTAAAACCAGTGGTGTGTTCCCCTGTCGAGAAGCTTTTCATTCTATATGATCTTCCTCCCAAGACCTCCTCAAGGCCTTCTCCTCCTAAAACATGGCATCTCGCATCAGGACAACTTTCCTCTTCGCAGAAATATGTGTCTGATAGGCCTTATAGGTCTCGTTATTACACAAAAATATGCCCTTCTATGCAGTTGGTTCTAGCTTTGTCCTCTTATCCTCAGGGACATGTGAATAAGAAGGCACCCAAAAATATTGATGTGCCCAATCTCATGCTTCTTCCTATAAAAAGCCTCCTCGGGAGTCTTACTCCCCAACACTCTATGTAGACTCTTATTCTGCATATACACTATACTATTACAAGCCTCAACCCAGAAAAACAAAGGTATCCTATAATCATGTAACATGTCTCTCACTACCCCTATTATGACCCTACTCTTCCTCTCCACTGCCCCATTTATATGGCACTGTGAACTCTCTCTTAATGCATGCTCTCACACAAAAATCCTTCATATCACTGAAGGTATACTCACCCCCATTTTCCGTCCTCAAGAAATTGATCTTTTTCCTCATTTGGTTCTTCGTAAGAGCCTTAAACTCTTGAAACCCCTTGAATACTTGATCGTTGGTCTTCATGAAGAAAATCCAATCCTTACTAAAGTAGTCATCAATGAAAGTCACATAATAGGAAAATATACTCAACAATACAGAAGACATAGGACCACATAAATCATAGTGAATCAACTGAAGGACACTTACTACCCTATTTTCACTGCTTGGGAAAGGATTCTCAGTATACTTTGCTAAAGCATATCCCCTATGCACATCACGATTCTCAATACTGAAATGTGGTAAGCCCTCAACATCCTAAATTCTATATGTTTCAAGTGGGCCATCCTCATGTTCCATAAATCACACAAATAATTATTGGTAGTCATATTCCTATGTGGGATACAAACAACCATAAAACTATGTTTATAAAATATGTGATTTTGGAAGGAATTTAATGAGTTAGAGAGTTGGAGAATGTGAAAGATTTGATTGAGATGTTATGCATTACTTACCTAGCGCATATAGAGCTTATGTGAAACATATTTGAAGAGAAGAAGAGGTAGAAATGAAGATGGAGAGATGCATAATTTATGACCGGGTAAACCAACATATTGTTGTTTCTTATTTTCATCAGGGGATTGTAGTCTCCTCTCTAGTTGTGGCTTGATAAATGTTGAGTTGGAGTTGGTGGAGGTAGGAGCCTCTTGTGGGTTGTAGCCTGCAAAAAACATATGGGTGTTAGAGCTTCCTTACATGTTGTAGCTTGCATAAATTTGAGGTAGCAACCTCCTATATGTTGGAGCCTGCAGAAAATAGATGTAATAAGGAGTAGGAGCTTGCTTTTGCATCACAACAATAATAAAATTGTGGTTTTCTCCCTTATGGGTTTGCACTTATATCTGGTGTACATGTGCATTGTTATTATGTGTTGATGTGATGTATTGGTATGCTTATTAATTTTTGTTCACATATTCAATTTGTTGGTCATTATTTGTTAATATTCTCATGTAATGTTTCAGTTAATGAATTTAATGAAAATATTATTAATGTCCATGAATGGAAAAAAATGATTCACCGCCCCCTCCCCCCTCTCAGTTTAGTCAAGGTTTCATCAATTGGTATGAAAGTAGGTTCCTTTGGTGTAAGCCTAATAACTTGAAGGAGATCTAGTTGAGTCGTGGACTATCAAAGTGTACCTGTGTTGAGTTCAAAAAACTTTTATGAATGGAGAGATAAGGTAAAATATAAATTGATAGCTTATGGTCCTGGTGTATGGAAGCTTACGTGTGATGGTTACTACAACAACTCTTCCTCTATGCAAGAACAACAACGGAATTCTAAGGCAAAATGTGTTATGTATAACGACCTTCATAATAAGGATCTTGATATAGTAATAGACTTAAATTTTGAAAAATAATTTTGGGATAGATTACATCTCATGCATGAATGAGACACTAGTAGCAGCATTGTCAAGAAGGAGAAGATAAAGAAGAAAAAAAATAATGTCAAATGGAAAATATTCAGTCAAATGAGGTCTCCACTAGTGTGAATGGATCTTATTGCCATGAAGAAAAGACAGTAGAAGAAAAATCCAAGCTTGGCATAGCCTTGATTGAAGTAGAAAGACTGAAGAATGAAAACAAAGATATGAATAAATTGGTGCATATATGTGATGAAAGAGATCATGGATACAAGAAGGGAATCATTAGCCTAAGGACACAAATTTAAGAAGAAAAAACAATAGAAGAGATGATGAATAGTTAGCTAAAGGAGAAAGAGGTACAATGTGCAAGGTTAGAGGTCAATATTAATTCAGCGAAAAGTGAATTAGAAGAAAATAAGAGTTGGTGTAAGCAGCTAAAAGAGGAGGTTTCCTCCATGAAGAACTTAGAAAAGGAAATGATTAAAGATGAAAAAGCAACATCAAAAGTACTTGCAAAACAAGAACAAAATAAAGAGAAGCAACATAACCAAAAGGAGAAGAATGAAGATAGAAATTGTTCAATATCACAAAGGAGGAAATATATCTCATGCTTCCATTTCCATTAACCAGGACATATCGCAGCTGAATGCAAGAACAAACAAAATAAGAATAATCAACCAAAGATGCAACAAACAAGAAGGTATTATCCTGTAAGAAAACAAAGAAGAAAATCAACAACTAGGTACAAAAACACTTTCTATGGTTATTGTTATAAGTGTAATGAATTTGGACGTAAAGCGGTTGAATGCAATTTGTATGCAAATAAAATCGTGAAATCTAGAAGGAGCACACCATTTTTTGCATTTATTGGCAACACAAAATGTTATGTATGTAGAAATTTTGGCCATAAATCCAAATATTTCATGTTGAAAAATACTCTAGAGGATTCAAAACAAAATATGGAAGCAAATCCAAACATACCACTCAATGAAGGGAATACACAGAAAATAAGGGTGTCTATTAAAGTTTGGAAAAGGAAGTAAAATGAGAAAATTCCAACTTCAATAACAAAATGAATTCATCATGATCCGAGGGGTAATCTCCCATGAAAACAAAGAATAACCCTGTAGAAATCTATGTTAGAATAATTTTATCTTTGGGGGAGAGCATCCTTAAAAATTCCTAAGAAGAGAAAGGAGATATGTTTATGACTAAATATTCATCAAAATACTAAAGGTATTAAAGGAAAGACTTGTGTCGATGAACTCTAGGTCCAAAGAGAATTCTCAAAGGAAGAATGAGCGTCTTCTGCACAATATATTCAACAAGAAAATTAGAGTGTTTCTAAAGAAGGAAAGGACACATATTTTCATTCAAAAGCTTATGCCATAACTATATAGTTGACTCATAGCAGAAATTTTTTTGAGGTCCAACTGTTGCTACCGAGTTGCTCCTAGGGTTTTATTTTTGCTTTTTACAATATTGAATAGACTCCTCATGTTGCAAATGACATTAAAAAAACCAAGGATTTTATTCTAAGCCAAAAACTATGACTGTCATCATCTATAATGCGTTGGATAGTCATATGAAAAACTTGGTTGATAACAATGACATGACAAGTTTCAAATTCAGAGAAGAAATTGAATCAATATAACTATAACACATGAAGACAAAAGGGATTAAGCTAAAATGGATTTGAAAACTCACAAGGAAGATGATGGAGAAATATGGTTAACAAAATCAAAGAAATATCATGTACATGAAGAAAAATATATTATTCGATTCATCATTCAAAGCATGCATAGGATATTCTACCATTTGTTCCAAAAATGGTGTTTCAATGACAACTAATATTATATGAGACAAGAGATTTTTCTTAGAATAAAATAAACATTTAGATAATCCCTCTCAGGCTTTTAGCATGTGAATAAAATAAATGAAGGAATATGTGATTCTATTTACAAGGATCATTCATACAAATATAACATGTATTAAGAATATTCACCGTGTGAAGGACTGATAGGGTTCGATGAATCACCTTCTAAATGCACAAAGTTACCGTAGAAATTAACAACTTGGAGACATAGTTGACATATTAGTAATTCAAAAAGATAAGCTCTTGAGTAGGAAGCAATGAATTTCATCGACCACTTCTGGAAAGAGGATGTAGTGAAGGTATTGGTTATGGAGAGAAGGACTACAATTTCTCATATACTAGGCAAGAGGTGTTAGCTATGATTTTACATATGAAAGACACCATGGACTCTCAGTTTTTTTTTAGGAGTATGTTTGATTGAAAGGAAATGAGCATAATAAATGAAACTACACATTGGACTATTAAAGAGATAACCTTCACTATATTGAATACAAGAAACAACTTGGAAATCTGATTTAATTCCTACTTGTCTATGGTTGTAATTCTCCAATTGAGGAGTTTGTTCCTACATAATAGGAAGTAGCTAGAATATAGTTTCTCCTAGTTTAGTGTGTGGTTGAGAGAATCTCTCAACCACATTACTATACGTCCAAGATAGAATTCCTATCTTGAGACTATTTCTTGTATAAATATGTGTGTAATTTCCTTGATTCAAAATATAGAATTTGATTAGAGTTTGCAGTGTGATATTTTATCTTGGTATCAAAGCTTCAGAGCCCATCCTAGGCTGAGGGAAATAGTATATCGATATTTTTTTGGTCTTTTGTTTTTCTATTGGTTTGGGCGGACTAGTGGATCGGTGAAGAGCCTTCTGCGACTGCATGGAGGAACGTTGTCAACTATAAGGGCTATAAGGCAGATTGGTTTGGGCAGATTGAAGGCCGTTGAGGTAGTTGATGCTGACCAGCAGCTGAAGCTCGTTCAGGAATTGGACGGACATGTTATGCGTTGTATGTGAGATCAAAATTGGAAACATGTTATCCAGAAGTGTATTAGATGACTTCAAAGAGGCCAAGGGCACAAGCGCAGGAGTAAATTTTTTCTCTACATAGAAGAGATCAAGAATGGCGGTCAGGCATGGAGTAGCTGGAAGTGGAGATGAATTCATCGCAGCGACATGACATTTGAGAACACAGCAGGAGATGAGAATCATTAGGTTGTGGCACTGCACGTTGGACCAGATCTCGCAGCATTTTATCGGTTATGCGTGGAGCAGCTAGATTAGTTCTTGCTCCCACGCAGTTATATTTCCATGTACAGGCATCAACGAATGACATAAGAGTGGGATATGGAATCAAGAAGTTGCAGATAATGATGAACATTGAGGTTGATCTTGTATCTGTTGATATTTTATCTGGTGTAGTCAGATCCAGAAGGGAGGAACACTGCCACTGTTGCAGCCAAGGTCGAGGAGAGGCTGTGGAGGCCGAGCCTTCTGGAGGTTGTTGAACATCGATCTTTCAGTGGCAATAGTTGATGCGAAAGGGCCATGTGTAGGTGCTACTAGTGTTGAACAGAGTTGCTATTGCTCTGCGTGGACCGTGAGACCAGAGCCTCAGTGGTTTTGTGTGGAACGGACCGGGCAGCATGGAACTGTGATTTGATGCACGAATCATGCTTTTCGCTAGGTTTGAAAGTTCTGCGATTACGTTATTAGTCAATTGAAGACATGCATGATTTTCATTGATAGGATTCAAAATGGACTCGTGCATTAAGGAAGAGCAGTTGGGGCTCGAAGGAGGTTGAACTGCGTGGCCAGTTGAGTGCGTGAATTGGAACTTGAATTTTGCATGAGCTAGAGGTTCAAAAGCGTCGTAAGTTGAACGCAGATCATAATTCGTTGGAGTCCTGGTAGCAGAGGATCTAAGAGATCCGAACCCTGGGGCCATTTTGGAGACATGCGGTTCATCTTCTCGGAGGTCAACACTTCACACCTCGGCAGGGATCGATCGTTGATCATTCACAAGTTCGAGGAATCCACATCGAACCAGGAGCTCGGGAGAAACCATTGTTGGAGGAAGATCCCGCGTTCAAGAAATTCAAGTCGCATAAGAATGGTATTCAGTGAATGCAGAGAGCTAGAGACATTCTCACAATAGTTGTTATCAGTGGATGCTGCTATGAGATTTACTATAAGACAATGATGAAGAAGGCAGAGCGAGAACAACGGCAAGCCAGTAGTGAATGAGTGCGGAAATGAACTTACCTGTGGATTTTATCTATAATTGTTGATGCAGATTGAATATTTTAGAGAGACAACAACTCCCTTCTTGTAGCGCACGGTGTCCGACCTCTGAGAGCAGATGTGTGGAACACAGATAATGTGTAAAAGGTGAGATTATGTCGATGCAGAGTTTATTTGATGGACAGTGAGCTGCCTTGACGAGATTATGTTTCTATATTGGGTAAAGATGAAACTAAAGTTTCAACATATCTCCTTTGATTAAATAAATTGTCTCCTTAAGTTATTCTGCTTTCATGTTGAGAATCGATCAACTTAACATGTAAATGAATTTATGTAAATCTGGTTAAAAGAACTAGATTGTTGTGACATTTAGCCTGGAAAACTAGTGTCACGAGTGTAAATCTATGTTGGAATTTTCCATTCCAACAATAGACAAATCTATTTGCAGGAATGATTTATTACCAGATATGAGAAGACATGATAGTTATGCCAAAGATTGGAGGATGATCAAGTTTGTGCGTGCCCGGTGTGATGGAAATAGATTGTGGAGACAGGTCTGCATGTTCAATTGTAAGGAGATCAGCTGGACAATGGATCTTAGTTGTTGCAGTACGTTAGCGAGTATGAGGCAGCATGCTTGGAAGCAGTTACCAAGCCTTGATACTGTGAGCAGGGGAAGTGGCATTATGTTGCCAGGGGAGTGGATACTGAAACGCGATGGAGGATTGGACCGTGGAGTCCTGGATTAATGTTCTTGAAGGGAAAATTGTGTTCTCTTCATGTGGTTGTGAGTGCCTATGTTCCGTTTCTTTATCAGTAGACCCCTCACAGGTATCATTGGTGAAAAATGGCTACTGGTATGTTTGGAAAATAATCATCTATGGGCAGAGATAGAGAAATTAATGTGAAGAGTTTATTTTGTATTTTCTTGGAATCATGTTTAAATATTATTGAGCCTTATTGAGCCTAGCTAACTCAATGTAGGTAGAGTTATTTTGTTAGAATTCATGACTCTAACAAATGACAGGATAAGCATGGAGTTCCAAGAATTTATTTAACAAAGATGCCCAAGATGTGAACTATGAAAAGATGAGGTAAATGAGCAGCAACAACATTTATGGTGGACAACAAAATAGATGTTTGTTTGAGTTAGTGTGGTTTGTGTAATAGACTCCCTAGCATGTTATAAGCAATTCCAGTTGTTGTAATGGTCATTGTATGTACCCAGAAACTCCAAAGTGTTGAAGTATGAAATGTAAGCCTTGTAAAGGCATTTGAAAGTTCGTGGTGATCTTAAAACCACTTTGTAATGGTTTGTGGTGAGCTAGAAACCACCTATAGAGCCTTTGTGGCTGGATCGCCTTTGTGGCTAAAAAGTGCCTTGTGGCTGCATGTACATGAGAGCTTTGTGCTCGGGAGAGAAAGTGAACTGCAGTAACGCCTAGCTCACGGTCTTAGAGGATTCATTAATCTCTGAGCAGAAGGGGGTTGGTGCACTTTCTTAACTGAAAGTCATGCTGAGAAGCGCAATTGGCGTGACTGTTCAATACATACTCGTGCCAACGTGCCAAACCACGGGATTGGCGTGGAAGCGCACGATAAACTCGCGCCAGGATTTTTATTCTGGGCACGGATTTTTTGTTCGGGAAGATGCCACCTCACCTTCAGTGGAAGATCCGCAGGAAGCCTCACATTTGCTGGAAGATCTGTGAGAGGTGCAGATCTGAGAAGTTGTGGATATGTCCGGGAGAGGCATATTGTGTTTTTTGGAGATTCTGCACATGCAATTCGCTCGATGGTGGTGAATTTGTAGGTACATATATGCAGTGATAATGGTCGACAGAATCATGTATGTGAAGGACATCCTACAGTACTAGTGGTTGCAGCGGTTGGTATCCATGCATTCCGGTGGATGGTTGCTCTTTTATATGGACGTCAACATATTCTTTGTTATGTTTGACCACAACCAGACTTTGTGAATCACTATCATGACAAGTAGTCATTAAGGGGGGGAGTTAGAAATATTTAATTCCTACTTGTCTATGGTTGTAATTCTCCATTTGAGGAGTTTGTTCCTACATAATAGGAAGTAGCTAGAATATAGTTTCTCCTAGTTTAGTGTGTGGTTGAGATAATCTCTCAACCACATTACTGTACGTCCAAGTTAGAATTCCTATCTTGAGACTATTGCTTGTATAAATATGTGTGTAATTTCCTTGATTCAAAATATAGAATTTGATTAGAGTTTGCAGTGTGATATTTTATCTATAATGAGGAAGAAAAAGATAGTCAGATGCCAAAAATAAAACGATGGCAGAAAATAATGGCAGACAAATTATATATAGCAAGATGAAATCTATCTACAAGTTCGATAGTGGTTGATTATCACACAAAAATTCTCTTCGATGGTGGTAGAATATAATGAGAAGAGGAATGTTTCTGGTTATGCGTAACTCAAAGAGAAGACCTAAACGATAACACTAAGATAATGGAGCATTTAGCGTTATAAAAAAGGTATATTATGGTGACCATATGTGAATTTAGAAGATTTCAAAAGAATATGTAGAGATCAAAGCATTAGTAGTGTAGTGGTGCAGTGGTGTCAGAACAATGGTATCGAATCATATGGTGCGCTATTGGTGGTATGCACTTGCATTAGATCGGGCTAGTACGGTGTGGAATTTTCATTATTGCAAATCATTATTATATATGGCGTTATTTTATTTTGGCTCCTCTGGTCGTGTTTGGTGCACCAACCGATTATAACGTATAGCACAATGTTATCGTTATGGCGTAGTTGATATGATTATGACAAAGTCGTTATATAGCATGGCACAGTGCATATGGTGCAGTTAGTATCAGTGATAGATAACAGTGTCAGAACGGTGCAATGGTAGCGTTAATATTGGAATGATAATGATAAACATTACCAATGGAGGAGTGTTATTACATCAATGTTCTGGATGTTGGTTGGGTCATTGGTACTCTTAAGGGTTTTGGGTGTTTTTTTTTTCCTTGTATAATTGGTTTGGTGTTTCACTGGAGATTCATATGTCTTCAACAAAGATTTGTAATTTGCACATATTCAACCTTGAAACAGAACCATGAAGAATTAATTTGGTGGCCTGAATTTCTAGATTTGAAATAAAGGAAGGATATGCAAGATCTAGAGAAAATTTTTTGAGGGTTTCAACCCTCATTTCTGGAGTAAATTTTTTTTCTTTGAGGCACATTCATTATGGTTTAGCTCAGGTTTCTCATGGACAATTTGGCCCCATGATGAAAAAAAAAATTCGAGATTATTTGGATGGAAGTATGGTATGGTAAGGGAATTGTTGGTTTTGTCAAGTTTTTTCAATAAAGAGAAGGGCTAAAAATTGGTCAAGAACTTTTCTTAAAATCTCTGAACATATCCTGAAGTCATTTAATCATTCTTACTGGACCTACGGCCCTAAAATAATCATGAATACTCGTTGTGCATGGCCTAATTCCTGAGAAAGTCCATTTTTTATTATTCCAAAAGCAGAGATTGCACCACGTATGTGAATCATGGCACATCGGACTGAGAATTACGTAGCCACATCACAAGAATTGAATGATATTTGAACGCATCACCTGGTTCAAAAAATATGAAAGTCTTGGTCTCCTCCTTTGGCACTGTTTAAGTCAACTCCGTTAAAACAAATTGTCAAACCAGGAGGTAATTCCTCAAATCAGAATGTGTTATTGAATGAAGAATGAACATGCATTTATACATGGAGGTGAGGCTATTTGGATTCATCTCCCAATGACTCTTGGCCTTCCTTATTTCCTAATATTAAATAATATACAATATTGAATATTCACACCCATCCCATAGGATTAGGTGTCAACATTCCCCCCTTTAATCCGAAGGGATGTTGGTGAGTCCAAGCATCGATCCGAACTTTTCAAACTTTTCTCTTCCAAGTGCTTTGGTGAAGATGTCAGCAGTTTGCTCATTTGTGGAACAATGATGTAGATGGATGGTTTTGGCCTGAACATGATGTCGAATGAGATGGTACTTTGTATTGGTGTGCTTTGTTCGATCATGGAACTTTGGGTTCTTGGCCAACTTTATTGCAGAAGTGTTGTCGATCATGAGTGGAGTGGAATACATTTGTTTCATCTGCAAATCTTCCAGGATCTTCCGAAGCCACACAATTTCCTTTGTTGCTTCCGCTGCTGCCACATATTCTGCCTCGGTCGTGGAATCTGCTGGAACTGACTGTTTGCGTGATCTCCATGAGACAGCTCCTGATCCAAGACTCATGGTGTAACCTGTAGTAGACACCCCTGTTTCTTTGTCGCCATAAAAGTTTGAATCAGAGTATCCGATCAAGCTGAAGTCACCTACCTGTGTATATTTGAGTCCAAATCTTGAGTCCCCTTCAAGTACCTTAGCACTCTTTTTGCAGCAGACCAATGTCCTTCACAAGGTTTTTGCATGAACCTTGAGAGGATTCCAACAGCAAATGAAATGTCAGGTCTGGTGGTGGTCAGATAGATAAGACTTCCTATAAGTTGTCTATACTTAGTTGCATCCTCAAATTCCTTCCCTTCAATAGATGTGAGCTTCAAGTTTTGTTCCATTGGAGTGGTTAAGGGATTACAGTCATCCATGCCAAATTTCTTCAAGAGATCTCCAATGTACTTCTTTTGAGAAAGAAATATGAATTTAGGATGTTGAATTACTTCAATACCCAAATAGTAATGAACATGACCCAAATCAGTCATTTCAAAACCTTTCTTCAACTCTTTCTTCATGGATGCAATATAGCTCTCATTGTTTCCTGTTATCAAAAGATCATCTACATATACCACAAGATATACAACTTTTTTTCCAAATTTCTTAACAAAAAAAGTTGCATCATCAAGATCAAAATGTTTGAAGTCAAGTTTCAGAAGATGCTCAATTAATTTCTCATACCAGGCTCGTGGTGCTTGCTTGAGGCCATACAAGGATTTTACAAGTTTGCAAACTTTGTGTTCTTGACCCTTTATCACAAATCCTTCTGGCTGGGACATACAAACTTTCTCCTTTAGATCTCCATTCAAGAAGGTTGTTTTTACATCCATCTGATGGACTTTCCATCCATTCTGAGCTACTAAGGCAAAGAGAGTCCGGATGGTGGTCCATTTTGCTGTGGGAGCAAAATTTTCTTCATAATCGACTCCTTTTTGTGCGAATCCTTTTGCCACAAGCCTGGCCTTGTGCTTGTCAAGTGAGCCATCTGCTTTATACTTTTTCTTGTAGACCCACTTAGAGCCAATTGGTTTCGTTCCCAAAGGCGGATCAACCAGCTTCCAAGTGCCATTCTTTATCAAGGCATCATACTCCTTTTGCATCGCTTCTTTCCATTCATCATGAGAAGCGGCTTCTTTGAAGGAAGTTGGTTCATGATCTGTAGACAAACTCAATTCACAGTGATAAGAAATATCCATATCAACAGGGGAATCAGAATTATCTACATCACCTTCGATTTTTTGAGTGGAACTTCTTGTTCCTGTTTTTCCAACCTCATCAAGATGAACATTCTCCAGTGTTTTTGTCAGCCATTTGGGAGGACCTTTCTGAGATGGCCCAGGCTGGTCATTTGACTGAGTTGGGATTGATTCAAGATTCAATCTCCCAATTCTATCAATCACATCATCCAATGTGTCATCTATAGGTTTTAACCCTGAACATAAATTATCTACACACGAATCTTATAACAAAAAATAAACAATAGCGAGAGCATAAAACATAAAATAGATAAACACAAAGCTTTTCCCCTGGATCCCAAATCGGGATGACCAGCTTGATTTTTCATTATATTCCTTTTAGTGTTACAACACATATATATACATGCTGAAGCATACATAAACCCCAATCCATAAACCCTGGATTAGAACATAACCGTAGTTCCCTTGACCGGATCTACAAAAATACCAGGGGCCAAAAACCATTGTACCCCAAAACCATGTGCAAAACCATGCACAAAACCATGGTCGCGGACTACCTGCCGGAAATTAAGGACCAAAAATTTTCGTCGGGGCGCTACCCCGGACCCCGACAGGGGGGGCTACTGCCCCCCCTTGTGACCCCCCTCTTACCCCCCCGCGCATGCTTAGTCGTGGAAAGAATATAACACATACCCAACATTCTCCCACTTGTTGTTTTCTTTCCACGGAGGGCCATAGGAGGGCTTAGTCATTGGCCCAACTCTTCAACACCCATTGTTTCTCTACACCAAGAGAACTTCTGAGTGCTCACAGAATTTTTCAATGCATCTGCAACATTCTTCAAAGTGTCCACCTTTACCAGCAACACCCTTTTAGCCTCAACCATATCTCTAATAAAGTGATATTGAACATCAATGTGCTTTGTCTTTGAATGATAAGCAGGGTTCTTAGCCAAGAAAATTTCACTTTGGCTATCACAGTCTATCCTTATAGCTTGCTGTACCAACCCCATACTTGAACACAATCACTGCAACCAAACTGCTTCCTTGCTTGCATGAGTGGCTGCTATGTATTCTGCCTCTGTAGTTGAAAGCGCCACTACAGACTGTCTTTTACTCATCCAACTGACTACACCTCCAAATAGGCCAAACACATACCCACTTGTAGATCTTCTTTGGTCCAGATCTCCAACCCAGTCTGCATCAACAAAACCACGAATGTCCAACATTCTTTCCAATCCTGGTCTTCCCTGGTAGCATAAGCCATAATCACTAGTGCCACGTAAATATCTGAAAACCTGCTTCACTACTGTCCAATGCTCCTTCCCTGGGTTTGACATAAACCTGCTCAATACTCCCACTGCATGTGCAATGTCTGGTCTAGTACAGACCATTGCATACATCAAGCTACCCACTGCCCTTGCATATGGAACACGGGACATATACTCCTCTTCTTCTTGTGTCTTGGGACACTGTTCAGCAGACAGCTTTACACCTACAGGAATAGGAACATTCATCGGTTTACTATCCTGCATATTGAACCTTTGCAATATAGTCTCGACATACTTCCTCTGGTTTAACCAGAGCTTCCTCTTTGCCCGATCTCTCTTAATTTCCATGCCCAAAATATAGTTTGCAGCACCGAGATCCTTCATGTCGAATTTGGAGAACAGTTGGGTCTTCAAATATTGGATAATTTCTTTGTCATTTCCAATCAACAACATATCATCCACATACAAGACCAGATATATAACACAATCACCAATTAATTTAAAATAAACACAATGATCTTCCTTGCTTCTGGTGAAGCCAAGTCCCCGTATATAGGTATCAAATTTCTGATACCACATCCTTGGTGACTGTTTTAACCCATACAGAGACTTCTTCAACCTGCATACCAGTTCTTTCTTACCCTTCACCGTAAAGCCTTCCGGTTGCTTCATGTAGATCTCCTCTTCTAGATCCCCGTGAAGAAAAGTTGTCTTCACATCCATCTGTTCTATCTCAAAATCAAATGCAGCAACAACAGATAAAGTAATCTAATAGAAGTAACCTTGGCAACAGGAAAAAAATATCACCAAAATCAATTCCCGGCACCTGGGAATAACCTTTCGCTACCAACCGAGCTTTGTATTTCTCCACCTTGCCTTCTACATTCATCTTCTTCTTAAACACCCATTTGCTCCCAATGGGCTTCCTTCCAGCCGGCAACTCCACCAGATCCCATGCATTGTTTTTGTGCAAGGATGCCATTTCATCAACCATGGCCTCCTTCCAGAGTTTTCCATCCTCTGAATCCACTGTCTCCCTGACAGTTCTAGGTTCATCATCAGTTATAGTTAAGGCAAAACTTAAACAGAAAGCATATGGACTATACCTTTCTGGTTGCCTTCTTTCCCGAACTGATCTTCTTAAAGCTGGAGTTTGTGGCTCTTCATCTTCTGAGTCTTCTTCTGTTGTAGAGTCTGATTCATCCTCCTTTAGCTCAAACTCTATCTTCTCAGGTTCCTTTGGTAGGACTTCTTGTTTAACAACATCTTTCACTTCTCTAAACACCACATCTCGGATGTACACAACCTTCCTTGTTTCTGGGTTCCAAAGCTTGTAACCCTTTAAACCATCCTTATACCCAATAAAGATGCACCTTTCAGATTTATTATCCAACTTGGTCATTTTCTCCTTCGAAACATGTACATATGCATCACATCCAAATACCCTTAGATGTGAAAGAGAGGGTTTCTTACCAGTCCATACCTCATGTGGGGTCTTATCCTCCAACGCTGATGAAGGTGATCTGTTAACTAAGTAACATGCAGTCTCCACTGCCTCTACCGAGAATTCTTGTCCTAACCCGGTACCACTGAGCATGCTTCTTGCCTTTTCCATCAGTGTTCTATTCATTCTTTCTGCAACTCCATTTTTCTGAGGTGTATATGGAGTAGTCTTCTGTCGTGCTATACCACACTTCTTACAGAACTCTTCAAATTCATTCTTGCAGAACTCCCCACCATTATCTGTCCTCAGCGCCTTTATCTTCTTCTCTGTCTGGTTTTCCACCAGAGCCTTAAATTCTTTAAATTTGTCAAAGACTTCAGATTTCTTCCTCAAGAAATATATCCATGTATTCCTTGAGAAGTCATCTATGAATGAAACATAGTACACAGACTTTCCCAGTGATGGAAATGAAACAGGTCCAAACACATCACTATGCACAAGTTCTAATATCTTGTTTGCCCTCTTAGCACCAGAAGGAAAACTCACCCGATTCTGCTTCCCATATACACAATGTTCACAGAAATCAAAATCCAGAGAACAATTAGACATGCCTTCTACCATACCATCTCTATGTAGTATCCGAAGGCCCTTCTCTCCAATATGTCCAAGCCTTTGATGCCATAGCATGGTCTTTCTCTTCCCGAAGGCAATGAACTTTGCCGTCCCACTTTGGAACTGCGAAACTGTTACACCGTCAATAACAGTGCTGTGGCTTGTACGAGTTCCCGGTCCAGAATACGCATTGTCTGGTGCTCCCAGGAAGACATCAGGCATCTTTCCCATGCTTCATTTTTGCACTACGATCATCTTGTACCAATCGAATTGGCTCTCATGCGAAATATGCGAGCTCGGGGAAGTGTTCTAATCCTTCCACCTTGCAGCTTCAGCTTGACCTTTCCACGTCTGATGATTTTGGCCTTCCTATCATCCCCTAGGAAGACATCACCACCATCATATTTCTCATACTCGCAGAACCACTCCCTATGGGGAGTGAAGTGAAAGGATGCACCTGAGTCAATCAACCATGACTCATGATCTATATGTGTATTTGAAGAAGAAGCCAAATGCACATCCCCACCTTCATCCGAGGTGGTTTTTTCCTTTGCAGAAGGAGCATCATCAGATCCCTTTCCTTTCTCAGGAGCTTTAAATATGCAGTCCTTTTTGTAGTGTCCTTCCTTTCCGCATTTCCAGCACACCTTTACAAACTTTCCAGGAGATTTAGATCTCCCTCTAGATTTGGATCTCCCACTCGAACCCTTATTCTTGTTTCTGTTCTGGGACCTTCCTCGTACAGATAAGGCATCTCCATTCTGACCCTCCATATTTCTCCGTCTCATTTCCTCCGACAGCAAGGCTGAAACAATGTCATCAAAATTCAAGGTAGTTGTATTGCTACCTATTGCAATAACCAGACTGTCCCACGAGTCTGGTAGAGAGCACAACAAACTGATGCACTTATCTTCATCTGAGATTTTAATATCAACATATGACAGCTGACTTACCACAGTATTGAAGGCATTCAGATGCTCTGTCACCGAGTCTCCATCCTTCATCCTCGGGGTCCTCCTGAGCTTTCCCGCCGGGGAACAACATTACGGGAGACTTAGTTAGTGCAAAAGTCCTAACATACAAGGTCTTGACAGCACACGGATACATTCAACATAATGCGAATACGAACTGAACGTGTTGTTCTTTTAGCCTTAAGTTATTGGAGTCAACGATCTTTGTAAGCTGAACAATCCGTCTGTGAGCACGCTCGGCTAAATAGCCATTCAAATTTCTTACGATCTCTGTCTTTCAACGTAGCCATCTTCTTTGTCTATACAAGACCGATCACGGATCTACACGAAAAAGGGTCTACCTCGAGGCAAGAACTAAAAACCCTCGGCGAGCGGTGTAAGCAACAACTCGATACCAAATGTGGGTTTAAGCACAGGCAATTGTCTACACACGAATCTTATAATAGAAAATAAACAATAGCGAGAGCATAAAACATAAAACAGATAAACACAGAGATTTTCCCCTGGATCCCAAATCGGGACGACCAGCTTGATTTTTCATTATATTCCTTTTAGTGTTACAACACACATATATATACATGCCGAAGCATACATAAACCCAATCCATAAACCCTGGATTAGAACATAACCGTAGTTCCCTTGACCGGATCTACAAAAATAACAGGGGCCGAAAACCATCGTACCCTAATACCATGTGCAAAACCATGCACAAAACCATGGACGTAGACTAACCGCCAGAAATTAAGGACCAGAAATTTTCACCGGGGGCTGCCCTGGACCTCAACAAGGGGGGCTACCACCCCCCCTGTGACCCCCCCGTTGCGCCCAGTGCAAAGGGGGGGCTATCGTGCCCCCTCTTACCCCCACGCGTGTGATGCATTGGAAAAAAAGAATATAACACATACTAATATTTATGGGTTGATGACTTTTCTTCTTCAGAGGAGAGAGTGCTTCAGGACATGATTCCACGATTTTGATTCAATATCGGAATCCCCCTTCAAGATGTGGAATCACATTATCAAATTCTTGGAAGGACTTTGCATGTGTGAATCTATCCAGGCGATCAGTTAGCTCAACAACCTTGTCACTCTTGGAAGATTCAAGAAATATGACATCTCTTGCTATTACAATTTCTTATTTACTTCCCATCGTAGAAACGTCCTTTGGGGGTAAACAGGTACCCCAGAAGATACATTTACATTAGCACCAATTTTCATTCTTTGACCTTAGGTATCAAAGCCTCCTAAGGGTGGACCAAAGTTAAAATACTACCCAGAAGAATGTGGCCATGCCACATTTCAAAAGGAGTTTTGTTTCTAATTGAACTTGAAGGATACCTATTCTTTATGTAAACAACACATAGAACTGCATCAGCCCAAAACATCAATTTTACATTCTTGAAAAATAACATGGAGCGGACCATATTTAAAATAGTTATGTTCATTCTTTCAGCTACACCGTTCTGTTGTGGATTATATGGCACAGTTGTTTGATGTTTGATTCCATGTTGACGAAGATAATTTTCAAATTAGTTTGAAGTGTATTCTTTTCCATTATCAGTACGTAGAGAGCCAATATGTGTTTGTGCATCATTTTCAATCCATGCATGAAAATTCTTGAAAGTTTGAAAAGCATCAGACTTATTCTTCAATAAGTAAATCCAACACATTCTGGTGTAGTCATCGATAAATGTCATCATGTATTTATTTCCATTTGCAGAAGCAATAGGCATAGGGCCACATAAATCTGAATGAACAAGCTCAAGTTTTCTATGTGCTCTGGAGTGTGAATCATGAAATGGTTGTTTGCTATGCTTTCCTAGAATACAAGCACCACATTCCTTAGGTTTTCTAGGAATTGTAGGCAGTCCATTAACACCATTTTTCTTCAACAAACGAAGGCTTTCATAGTTTAAGTGTCCAAATCTAGCATGCCATAAAAGACTTGATGGGAATGTACCTTCATCATGATGTGAGCTGAATGCAAAGTTTTGAGCATGAGCAGATGAACCTTTCAGCTTCAAGAGTCTCCCTTCTTCTATTCCCTCCATGACAAGTGAGTGATCTGATGCTTTTCTGACCTCTGCCTTGCCATCAAACAAGTGAATTGAGTGTCCTTGCTGCCGGATTTCGACCAGGGACAACAAGTTTCTCTTCAACTCAGGGAGGTATAGAACCTCATGTAGGATATGATATGGAAGACCAGGCAACTTAAGCCTGACTGTGCCAAGCCCTGATGGCTTGAGTTTGGATTTATCTGCGAAATATACTGCTCCATCAACTTTGTCAGTGAATTCTTCAAAAAAATATTTTCTAAATGTCATGTGACATGTTGCTCCTGAATCTAGCAACCAATCATCTCTCCATGAAGTAAATGAAACATCCAATAGGTTTTCAGTTACTCCATTGTTACAATGTGCTAGACAATAAAGGCTAAAGTTCGGGTGATTTGCTTTGTCTTTGTCTTTGGTTTTACCTTTGTCTTGATTTCTTCTTCTTTGAGCTTTAGATTGTCTGCCCCCCTTTTCTCTGAAGTTTCTTCTTCGTCTTCTGCCATCTCTTCCTCTGGATGAACCTGAAGCATGTCTCTTTTCTCTCTGTGCCAAGTATGCAGCCTCTTTAGAAGATGAAGGGGCTCTCATCTTCTTTTGAAGGAGGAGAAAAAAAACTTTGCTGGAGAATATCTTTTGAAGGAGAGAAAACAAAAACACTCTTTGCTGGAAAATATACTCAGTTTAAAAGGACAGAAACTCTTTTTCTAAAAGACACTGAATTTAAAAGGACAAAAAAAAACTCTTTGCTAAAAACTGAATTCTGCACCAAAAAATATATATGTATTTTTTATTTTGTTTGGAGAGAACAAATTTGTATGGGAGGCGGTATTATGAAATGGTTGGGGAGGCGGAAATAGTGGTATTATATAGGGCGGTAATATATGGTGGGAGTGGTATTAAAGGAGAGGCGTATTAAAAAAATTTGGACAGCGGTTATGGAGAGTAGTATTGAATATGGGAGGGGGTGGTAATTTGATAGTGGAGTGGTTTTATGTTAAAAAAGGAATGAAAGGGGTGCTATTATATATGGGCGATATGACAGATATAACAGACAGCGTGTTATAAATGGTGTTGAAACATTGTGGAGCGGTGTGTATTGGACAGCGCGGAGAGGGAGCTCGCAGGCGGTATTATGGACGTATGACAGAGCAATTATATAAGGCGGTGTTATGAATGGTATTACATATAACGCTGGAAGAGTGAAAATGTATAACCAGACGCTGGGCCACGAGGATGGCCGAAAATCCACGGGCCGGATTGAAATTTGTTTTGGGAAGTGCGCAGCTTGAGGGCGTATTATACAGCGTTACATATATGGACAGAGGCAGCGTTGACAGCGTATTGAACTATATGAGTGATGTATACAAATGGAACAGCGTATCATGTGGAACAATGACAACGTATTATATATAGAGCGCTATATTGTATATGAGCGTTGTATTACCTGCAGCGTGGAGGGGAGGTATTATAAGTGGATAGCAGACAGCGTGTAATATGAGTCGTTGCAGGTATGACTACTGTATAAACTATTACAAAACACCGCCAGGTAGAGCTGTGTATGAGCGGGCGTAGTGTATTGATGCAGTGAGGGCGGAGTGTTTTGAACGGTTTATAAATCCAGACAGAGCTGTTGGGAGGGGTGGAAATGAAAAAGAGAAAGCGGTATTAGAAGTTGACAGCGTGGAGGTATTTCATGTGATAAATGGAGCGTTTTATATATATATATATATATATATATATGAGCGATATATATGAACGGTTGACATATATGAGCAATATGTATTGAATGGTGGAGGGCGTTTTAATATGCAGTGGTTTAATGGTGGTCGAGGGAAGAGATGGGTAGGGAACGAGCAGAAGGGAGGGCGCAGTCGAATGGAACGAGCAGAAGGGAGGGCGCAGTGGGAATGGGGATTTGAGTTGAGTGAAAAGGCATTGGGAAAGGAGAGAGGGAGGCCGAGAGGCCGTTACAAAAAAACTGGAATGGGATCTTTGCAGGACTGCAGAGGGAGGCTGCAATTTGCAGTGTTCCAGGAACTACGGGGGATTACGGGGTAACTAGGGAGGCTACCGGGGCTGCAATTGTCGAGTTGTAGAGAAAAAAAAATGCGGAGATATGAGTCTAGCAATAAATAGGAGGCAATAAAAACTATTATTAAAAATGGTGAGGCAAGAAGGTTACTACAGTGAAATAATAGTGGGTGGCTGCATTACCATGTCAAACCAGGAGGTAACTCCTCAAATCAGAATGTGTTATTGAATGAAGAATGAACATGCATTTATACATGAAGGTGAGGCTATTTGGATTCATCTCCCAATGACTCTTGGCCTTCCTTATTTCCTAATATTAAATAATATACAATATTTAATATTCACACCCATCCCATAGGATTAGGTGTCAACACAAACATAAAAGGCATATCCCCAAAAATTACACAAAATAGTGTGATTTGACCCTAAATGAAGATATACATGTGGATAGTGAGTGTAGTACGTGGAGATTGAATGTGTTGATTTATAGTTGTGCTATGGTTTTGGCCAAAATGTTATGTGTATGGCTAAGATGATGATGTGAATAACAGATAGATTTTTACTATGTCGAGCATCTCTGCCATTGAAGGTTAGCAACAAAGACTCGTGTATGATTGAGTGCTATACTTTCCAATTAGAATTTCATGTTCATAATCCTAGCACATTGAAGCCAATGTGGATTTATATGTTAACATCGCATATGGGATGAGAGCTGATCGCCATCTTACATTGAAGTAAAATTGAATTTTATACATGGTGTATTGAAGACTATGAATGCACAAGTGTTTTTCCTGTAATTTTAACTACGCAAATAACCTAAGTCACGTGGCTTATAATAATTTTAGAACTAAGGTTTGTAACATAGTTTTCGATTGATGAACTGGTTGATGTTATCCTGGAAGAGTGAAGTATGTGTGTTGATATACTGGCGTTGGAATCATAGCAGTCTATAAACAACCTTTAGAATTTGCAGCGGAGTATTTGATATATATCAGGAAGAACCAGAGCAGAGTCTTTGTTGATGCATATTTATGAAAAATACACATTGACGATATTTGATGCTAAGGTTGGGAAGCAAGTGACTAGTTTATGTTACTGAAAAGGAATTTTTGTTGTGGTATGATTATTGATTTGTTTGATTGTGGTGATGTATTTATATTATTGGAGAAGAGGACTTCCTTATGAGAATAAAACTCATATCACCACCATAGTTTTTGGCACAACGTAAGGAATTTTGGATTCTAGTTTCTTAATTATCATGTGAAATTGCAGAGCGAAAGATATATCATGCAATCCTAATTTGGTCTCCACTTATACTTGTATATTTGTAAGGCTATTAAATTGAAAATGAAGATATGGAACTCGGCTTATTTGATTAAGCATCTCATTTTTTTAATTCATACATAGTTGTAAAGCCTTAAATGTTGCATGAATTATGTGGGAAGAGTTGCTTGGGTAATTTTGATTATAAAAGGAACACTATTTCACCGAGTTGTTGTATCACTCTGTCAAAGAAATTATTTAAGATTTCTTGTATTTTGTTGATATTATATGTTGTTGATATGAAATTGGAGATTACCATCAAGAAAAATACGTTTATCTCAAGAAAAATAATATTTATGCTCCTGATATGCATCAATCCTCATGGAACTATGTGGGTGAATATTATAGATATATTTCTACTCAATTATCTTATATCATCTTCAAAATTATGCAAGTGCCATGCACTTATTAATTGGATGGTCTCCATTTATTTTTTATATACATGCAATTGCAATGATTTCCAAAGTGTTCTCTCAACAATACTTATATACCATATGGACCAGCATTCATTTTGAAACAGTGTTCGATCGACAACAGTCATAATCAGCCATTTGTAGTGATGATTGTAGTACATTATTGCATTAGTGTCAGCCCATGGTGATTGGAGGGCTACAAGACATTTTCAACCCCCTTTACATTGAAGTCAAAGGGGGAGGTAATGAGAGGAAGGAAGACACTTCTCAGAATGAAAGGGGAAGGACAAATGTGTTGCCAACAATGCCAAAGGGGGAGCTATTAGAAATATTTTCATTGATGGAAAAGGACCAGATCAAGATAAGAAAAGGTATAGAAGAGCAACAACAAAGATGATGAGAAACAATAAGGTATGCAAGAGAAACAACATGGAAGAGGAGCAACTCAAGAAACAAAAAGGAAAGGAGAAGTAAGGCATGCAACAACAAGGAACAAATGAGAAGAAAATACATTGGTGGTTTGGTAGAACATTGATGCTTACCATGTTGATTGAGCTGAATTATTGTGGTGCAAAGGAAAGACTCCAAGGAAAAGACAAATATTGTTGTGATGCATTAATGATAAACATTGTTATTTGATGTTGGCATTAAGTTGATGCATTTAATCATTACATGTGGCTAAAATTAATATTGTATTATTTATGTATTTTGTGGTCTAATATTCAAGATACGAATTGTTTGGAAACAAATGAGTGGAAGGAAAAGAGTCAATCCTATTCATTTCATATTCCTATGTGGGATACAAACAACCATAAAACTATCTTTATAAAATATGTCATTTTGGAAGGAATTTGATGAGTTAGATATTTGGAGAATGTGAGAGAGTTTGTTGAGATGTTATGCATCAATTACATAGCACATATGGAGCTTATGTGAAATATATTTGAAAGGAAGAAGAGGCAAAAATGAAGATTGAGAGATGTATAATTTATGAACAAGTAAACCAACACATTGTTGTTTCTTATTTGCATTAGGGGATTGTAGTCTCCTCTCAAGTTGTGGCTCGATACATGTTCAGTTGGAGTTGGTTGAGGTAGGAGCCTCCTATGGGTTGTAGCCTGCAGAAAACGTATGAGAGTTGGAGCTTCCTTGCATGTTGTAGTTTGCAGAAACTTGAGGTAGTAGCTTCTTATAGTTTGGAGCCTACAGAAAATCAGATGTAATAAGGTTTAGGAGCTTACCTTTACATCACAACAATAATAAAATTGTGTTTTTCTCCATTATGGGTTACCACTTATATCTGGTTTCCATATGAATTGTGATTATGTGTTGATGTGATGTATTGGTCTGCTTATTACTTGTTGTTCACATATTCAATTTGTTGGTCATTATTTTTTAAGCTGCTCATGTAATAATTCATTTAATGAATTTAATGAAAAGATTATTACTTTCCATGAATGGACTAAACAAATTCACCCCCCCCCCTCTCTCAGTCTAGTCAAGGTTTCATCATTTAACACGCAAAGTGTCAAGGCTAAGAGGATCCTTCTAGATGTAGTGAAATACCACCTTATACCTCATGTATCAAGGAATAATTTTTCCTATGAGACATGGGAGACCCTTGTTACACTTTACCAAAACACCAATTTGAATAGGAAGATGGTGTTACATGAGAAAATAAGAAACACAAAGATGACCAAGACTAACATAGTGACCTCATACCTTAACAATATCACACAGGTGAGAGATGAGTTGGTTGTAGTGGGAGAGGTTATCCCTCATAACCAGTTAGTCAGGATGACACTATGAGGTTATCCAAAGAAGTTGAATGGATTCATAGATGGAATTGTTGCTAGAGATAATCTTCCATATTGGAGGAGGATGTGGGATTATTTCATCCAAGAGGAGTGTCAATAATGGAAACCAACATGGTGGAGAATGTGAGGAGGAAAATGTTTCGCACATAGACAAGGGAAAGAATAAGGCCAAGAAGGGGTATTCTAGCGAGGCCAAGCAAAGGGGGAATCAGAAAGACCCTAGAAGGACATGATAAAAGTGAGATGCTTTTATTTTTAGAATATGGATCATGATGTCTTTCAATTTCCCAGTAATAAGGGGAATCATAAGAAGGGTGTTGCAACATCAGTCGAGGTGGATGAGTTTTCCACCAAGTTTGACATAGATTTTGTTTTAGTGGCGATTCTTGCTACTAGTGTCACATCTTCCAGTGTTTGGTTTGTATAAAATGGAGCTTCTTGCCATATGACTAGATATAGAGAGAAATTTAAGAGTCTTAATGATGCTTATCTAGATTTGGATGTGGTGCTTGGAGATAACTTCAAGGTCAGAGCAACAAGTGCTCTAATACCATGTAGAAAATTCTTATGTTTTGTAGCCCCACTTGCTTTCAATTTGTTTTTCATATAAGTTTCATACCCAGCCCCATAGTTCATTTCATATTTAGCTTGAATAAAAATTTCCATAGAAACACTAAAATACTACCACTAGTTTCACTTTCACTTTCAGCTGATAATAAAAATTTAGCAAGCACACACACAAATATTAGAAACTGATATTTTTGGTCAATCACAGACCCTAGAAAAACCCTTGTGGGGAAAACCAACTTAAAGAGAGAATTTTGTTTTCCTTTAATCTCAAATCAATTATAGCATTAAATAAATAATTGTAATTATCTCCCCCCTTTATAATTCTTCCTAGATCCTTGAAATTTGTGTCATATCCTGGAAACTTGTGCCATAGGTTCAGCAATCACTGCATTGGAATTCATGCCATCGTTTGAATTTTCCAATTTTTATTTTTGTGCCACATGTCAGCACTTCTCTACACTAAATTTGTTTCCATAAGAATAACAAATCTGCCTCGAAATATGCACCCTATGCCTAAAATTTTATCCTCAAAATTTAGGCCACAGACTTACACTGTCAGATTCATTTTTTGCCTCTAAAATCATGCCCTTTGACAACACTATAACTCCTCAAAATGCATGCCTCAGATTCCTTAAAATTCAACCTATCCTTGCCATGATTTTGAATATGAAACTTCTTGGTATGTGTGCTTGATTTCCTTGAAAATCAAGTCGTTCTCCTTGAAATGTGTGTCTAACTTCTAGCCTAGAAACTAGGGTTGTGTGTGATTTATCATTGTTGTTGATTTCTCTCCTTAATTAAAAATGGTATCTCAGCTTCAAACCCTTTTATCTTCCTCTCCTCTTCTATTCTTCTCTTCTCCAACACTTACACATGAAGAATGAGCTCTCACATTGCCTTTTTCCTCATTTTTAGCATCCTTAATGATGAGAAGCCCTATCCCTAAAATCAAGGGATGAGATTATATATCATCTCTCCTTTATCAAGGGTGCAGATATAATCTCACATTGACCCCCTCCTATGTCTCCCCTTCATTTATGAGCATCCCTAGTCACTTTAATGTATTTTTATACATTGTACCTTTTTCTCATAAAGCCACTTAAAAAAAATAAATTCCCCTTAATATTATAAGGTACCATGTAATTTTGTACCCCATAGAGTAACTAAAAGATCACATGAATTTAATAACTCATTAATTCACACTAAAAAATGGGGTTCACATGATTTCATATGACAAAGGTAAAAATCACTAGGAAATTCCTCCTTGATACCTTTTTTTAACATCAAAGCTATGAGGGAATGGCCAATCCCAAATACCTTGAAGAAACCCAGGGTATTGACAAGTTATTACTGCAAAATTTTTCAAGAACTATGGCCAAATAGAAACACTTCAAACAAAATTATTGAAGAAGGAAGCATTTTCTTTGACAAAAGAAGCAACTAGAGCATTTGAAGCACCTAAAGAGGCTCCAAGTCTAACTCTCATATTGAAAACACCTGAATTCACAAAAATATTTATTGTGGAGTGTGGTGCCTTAGGCCATGGCATTTATGTAGTTTTGATACAAGAAGGAATACCCCTTGTTTTTGAAATTAGCGAACTTAAAGGAAATAACTTACTCATACCCATCTATGAAAAATAAATTTTGGCGATATTACATGTTTTTAAGAAATTATGTCCATACCTAAAAGGAAAACAATTCAAAGTAAAACCAGATCATGATAGTTTGAAGTACTTCTTGGAGCAAAGGTTATCTTCAGAAGAGAAACAAAAATGGGTCACAAAGATGTTGGGTTATGACTTTTAAATGATGTAAAAAAGGATAAAACAAAATATTGTGTCAGATGCACTCTTAGGGAAAGAGGAGGACACAAATGATTTACTTTGTTCTATTTACATTCCACATTTTGACTGGGCAGATGAAGTAAGGATAAAATAGAAACAAGATGAGAAGACATGCAAGATCATTTAATAGCTTTAGGATGACCTTCATGCAGTAGAAAAAATTACATGAAAAAATGATTTGCTATGGTATAAATAACACTTTTTCTTATGTAATAATTCTAAGCTTAAATAGAACGTCCTATTGGAATTACACACTTCTCCTATAGGAGGGCATCTAGGTTTCTTGACTACATACCATAGAATCAAGAAATATTTTTTTTGGGAAGGTATTGAAAGCATATGCACAAAAATTTATGGTGGAATGTGTGGTATGCCAACAAAATAAAGGAGAGACTATCAAGACCCCAAGGCTCCTTCAACCATTAGCCATATGAAGCCAACATTGGGAAGAAGTTTTAATGGATTTTATTATAGGTTTATCCATATCTAAGGGAAATAGCGTAATTATGGTAGTGGTATATCGAATGAAAAAGTATGCCTACTTTTTCTCTCCTTCTCATCCTCTTAAAGCAAGCATTGCGACAGAAGCATTCATGCAAAAAGTCCAAAAGCTACATGTAATACCAAAGATTATTGTAAGTGTTAGAGATTCAATTTTCACTAGAAATTTTTTGATTGAATTATTTTATTATTTGGGTACTCAATTGGCTCACAACTCAGCCTGCCATCATCAATCTAATGGGAAAACTGATATTGTGAATAAATGTTTTGAAGGATATATATGTTGCTTTGCATATGATAAATAGACAAAATGGGTCAAATGGGTTCCCTTGGAAAAATGGTGGTGCAACACATCCATCCATACATCATAAAAAATGTCAACATTTATGGCATTTTATGGATATCATTCTCCATCCATCACATCACCCTTAAGAGGGACTATAAAGGCTCAAGTAGTAGAGGACCACATCCAACACCAATAAGAGGTTCTAAATCTATTGAAGGACAACTTTGTTATGACACAATATAGGATGAAACAACAAGCATATCAATACTGTGATTAAAGGGAATTTGAAGTGGGGTATTGCGTATTTGTGATATGAAACACCATATAGATGGATGTCTCTCAAATAATAAAAGAAATACAATAAATTATCTCTAGTGTATTATGGCCAATAAAAGGTGTTGCAGAGGATCGGGAGTATGTCCTATAAATTGGAGTTGCCTCATCTTCATGTGTATATCCCTTCTTCCTTGATTCTTTCTTAAATAAATTCATTGGTGATAAAATTCCAGTCCAAACTCTTCTACCAGAGATTAATGAAGAAGGGAAAATAATACTAGAATTAGAAACACTTTTGGAAATAAGGAACAAGCAGCTCAGAAATCAAGAAATAACTTAGTACCTCATAAAATGGAATACCTATCAGTGGAAGAAGCAACATGGGAAGATGAGTATTTCATACAAAAACACCCACTTATAGTTAAGTGTCACTACAAAAAAATAGGAAAATAATGCCTAAAATAATGTCAAAATTTAGTGTTTTTCAGCTCATGAATTGGACACCTTTCCTGGTGAAAAAATGGGTGCAACCAAGTATGTTAATCATAGCGCCATATGTGGTGCCGTAAATTGCTTAGGAAATAATGTCGTAAATAGCTCCGAAAAAATAGTGCCAGAAATAGTGCTTGAAATCTTGCTAGATGTTGCGCTGAAAATTACGTCGTAAATAGTACCAAGAATAATGCCGGAAATAATGCCTAGGATAACGTTGGGAATCGATCCAAGAATAGCACCAGAAATAACACCAAGATTTTCTTCCAATTTGGCTCTTGTTTTGGCTTCTAGTTTTACGTCTAGTTTTGCTTCTAATGTGGATTTTGGTTTGGCTTCCATTTTACGTACAATTTTTCTTCTCGTTTGGCTTCCAGTTTTTCTTCTAGTGTGGCTTCCAATTTTTCTTTTAGTGTGGCTTGCAATTTTTCTTCCAGTATTGCTTCTACTATGGCTTCCAATTTTGCTCCCAATTTTGCTTCTAGTGTGGCTTCCAATTATTCTTACAATTTTGCTTCTAATGTGGCTTCCAATTTGGCTTCCATTGTTGCTTCTTTTTTTTCTTACAAGCATGAGGAATAGAGCTAGGTTTACCACCAGGATTTGTGTCCAGTTTGGCTTCCATTTTTTCTTCCTATTTTTCTTCTAGTGTGGCTTCCAATTTTGCTTCCATTATAGCTTATTTTTTTGCTTCCAAAAATGATTATTGTTTTGCATACATTTAAACTAATACATTTATTTAAAATTAATTAGTTAAATATATCACGTCTCTTAAATAAGTTATATGATTATACATCATATGAATGCATTTGAAATATTTTATAGGATAACATTTATAAATAATTTTTAGGGAAACATACATCCACACAAATTAAAAACATCATTACACTTATTAAATCTCCATCCAAATAAAATCTACAACATCCAATATATATACAATAACAAGATAATTATTACAACATGATCATTGTCTACAATTAAAAAAAGTGAGCCAAATATCTATACTTTAAGTGAATTTTACAACATCTATCATGAGTAGTAAACCAGAACCATCATATGTAATAAATATGCATCCAAATCATCAACCACTTTCAACATATACAAAATTGAATTAATCATATATAACTAAAAAGTGAAATTCACATATAATAGTAGATCAATAACATGTGAAAATCATGCATGTCCTACAATCGACATAAGTCAAAATGATACATCATGTACAAATTATATGAATAAAAATCATGAATTATGTAAGACAATGGTACAAGTCAATATGATAAGTCATGTCCAAATGATATAAGTCAAAATGATGTATGTAAAATAGATACAACTCAATAATATGGTACAGAAGGTTGTGAAAATGATACGTATGTTAGTAACCATGAAAATCAACATCATAAAAATATTAAAAAAGATGATCCATGATGCAGTATATATGATCATGAATGTCACTAGTTGCTACCAACAACTGCCTCATGATCATCATCACCATCGTGATCATGATCATCATAATCATAAACATCATCATATGTATTGGCACCAACCTCGTTGTCATATGTATCTATGTCATTATGAGCATCATCTTCCATCCTAGCATGAAACACAACATGATATGTATCTATGTGTTGAGGTTCATTCGAATCTTTTAGAAGATCCTAGTTTTGCAAATAAAAATCATTTAGAATGAAAATTTAATATTTATTTCATCCAATAATTAATTTCTATCTTATATATCTAATATTACAACATATGAAATGAAACAATAATCACATTACATCCTATCAAAGTTCACATACGATAATACAATTTCAAATAAGTCACAACTAAGATGTCATTCCAATGATGTAAAACATTCAAAAATTCTAATAAATGTTAATAAATATCATAAAAAAATTGTTATAAAATTTATCAATTCTAATTTCTATTACATAAGCTTAAGCATAAACCCTCTCCATTTTGTGCTATATATACACTACATTTCCACACTCAAGTGAAGGGATGGTTAATGTTTCCTTTTAATGTTGAGTATCTATATGTAGTAAAGGCGTTGAAGATGAATTGGTTATGGGGAATGAGACTAGAGTCAACTCCAAGTGGAGTAGATGGATCAATAAGAATGGTAGAAGTGTAATTGCAACTGGTAGCACTGACTCTCTAGTTGAAATAAGTGGTGAAAGGTAGCTTTCCTTTGTCTATGTCACTTCCTGGAGAAATGGTTGTGTCTGAAGCTCATTTTTAGAATAGATAGGAGATAGAGGGCTCGTTCCACCATAGTATTAGGCTTAGAGGTCAAAACAATTCAATGGATTGTGGGATGCCCAGTTAGCAAGAGGGTGTACATTCAGCAAAAATAAGAATATTCCATTTTCTCAAGCCAGTAAGATTCTTCCAAGTGGTACATTTTGATTCATGGATGGTTGTACAAGTTTGGTTTAGTATCCAATGGATAGGTGACACGTGGCCAGCCCTAAGGCCGCCACGTGTCCCCTGAGCGGTATATTAAAATTTTATTGAGGTCCAGGGGGTTTAACCCCACGACCTCCAGCCTGTGCGCTAAGACTTCCACCAACTAGGCTATGCAATGTTTCTTAACCCTTTAAAGGCACCAGATATACTTAAAATTTATCCTATTTACATGCGGGGGTTGGGACCCCCGGCGGTTCCAACCCGCCGGCAGCCCCATGGAAGTGGTCACATACTACAATATAAATTGTGACAACAATTCTTACGCCGATGGTTAATTCATTGTCTCTGCAAACATTAACACACCCCACTCCTTGTCACATGTAATCCACGCGGTTACAGTTATATGTGCCGACAGTTATGAAAACTTCTACGTAAACTCCAGTGTTAACAACTATAACCTCAGTTTTGCGTGGGTTCCGCTAACATTCAATGTAATCCACAGGGTTTTGGGGGTTGGCATGTGGCCACCCCCTCCCCAAAAATTTAATATTATAGTTTCAACTGGCGAATAATAAGCGCGCCACCAAAATTTGCGGAATTGTGCCTATTCTAACTGAAGTTAAGTGTAGTTCTCCACATTTAGTGGAGGTTTTTTAGGGGTTATTGGGAAAAAGGCTAGGAGGGTCAATGTTCAACCAATTTGGGTGAAACAAGAGTCTACCTAGACTAATTGGAGCATTCTAGAGCCACTGGAGCAGAGAAAACAACCATTAAAGGCATGTAAACACATGTATTTGAAAATTTTTGAGCATAATGAAATATGGGCATGCCATTGGGAGTTGGACCAGTAGATGTAGCCCAGGAGGGGTGAAATGCTTCATCATGCCTGTTGTGTAAATGTTATGTGTGGTTTTATTTATCTATTATACACTAATTTCAGTGTTATTTTCTCTTATTTCATGCTTCTAATTCACTAAAATTACTTATATTTCATGGTTAAATCCGCAATACTTAAGCAAAAAAATGGAGACAACTATGCATATGTTTATTAACTGAAAAGACACTTAGCACAGAAAAAACTAATACAGTCCTTTCAAATCAGTTTGGTATCAGAGCTAGAGTTTATTCTCTAGTGTTGTTGTGAGCAAAGATTTGTTTAACTATTTTCAAGTTTTCACATGCTTACTAGGCTCAAGCTCAAGAGAGGAGAAGGCATATTGGTGGAAGCAAGAGGGTCTCAAAGTGAGCCACAACAAAAGAGGGCAATATTTCCATATTATCCACCACCTAGTTCACTTCCTAAAGAAGCAGAAGCAGTATTAAGCATGCCTCAAGAGGAAGGAGAAATCCATGAAGAAGTGGATCCCAAAGAGGAAGAAAGAGTGTTCAGGAAAGCATTCCTTGACATGACTGAGATGGTTAGAATCCTTTATCAAGAAAGGAATGAGAAACTGGAAGGATAAGGATCCAAACTTCACAAGGAAGGACAGGGATCATCAGGAGGTCACAATGATGAAGATAATTCAAAGAAGGGAAATGGAGGAAATGGAGGAAGTGAAAAGTCACCATCCTCACCCTCATCATCATCATCCTCTACTTCATCTTCAGTACATCAACCACATAAGTCAAAGAACACTGGTAAAAGTCATTTTCTAAAACTTAATGTTAAGTTTGAATTGCCAATGTTTAATGGTGAAGTCAATGCATAAAGGCTTGATAATTGGATTATTCAATTGGAGTTCTATTTGAGAATCCAGAACCTTCAGGATGATGATACCAATATCCAATTAGCTTCATTGAGAATGGAAGGTGCAACAATTGTTTGGTGGGAAGTCAACACAGAGGAGGAGATCAAGAAGCATGCTAAGATTATTCTATCATGGACCGATTTCATTACTGCAATAAAACAACAGTTTTATCCATTATCTCATATGAAAAAAGTTATAATGAACTGGAAAGACTTTAGACAATTGAAAGGACTAAATGTTCAAGTTTACACCCAAGAATTTAGGAGAAGAGCTCTCTTATTAGGGGTAGATTTGCAGAGCCAAGACACTTTGCTCAATTACATTGGAGGCTTACATAGCTACCTAATACATATTATCCTCATGTTTAACCCTACAAGTCTAGATGAGGCATGTGTTCAGGCCACACATCTAGAAGCTAGAGGGAAAAACATTTCTGATGAGGGTAAGAACAAACCTTTTAAGCGGTAAAACAAAGAGAAGACCTCAAAAGGTAAAGGAAAAAATAATGCATATGTTGAGAAAGAGGGAGAAAATTTGGGTTTTAAACATTGTTCAAAAGAAGATCATGATGAAAATCATTGTTGTAAATGACATCCTGAAAAGAGGCCCAAACATCTCAACAACAAAGGGAAACAGAAAACTGCAGCTACAACTCAACATTGTTTAGGAGAGGTTTCAGGTGATGAATCTAAAATTAGAGACATGGGATTGAAGAACATGAAGGGGAAAGAAATTGAAACTAAACCCAGTACTAGTACATCAAACTGTCACATACATGCTCCAAATGAAGAAGAGAGAATTGAAATGTTTCATGTGAGGGTCATATCCAAACATGCTAAGATTGACACATTGTTTGATAGTGGATCACAAGAAAACTTAATCTCTGAAGAATTGGTCAAAAAACATAATCTTGAGACCATTCCATATCCACTTGATTGGATTTTTAAGGATGAAAATTTATAGGTTTCAAAGAAGTGTATATTACGGTTTGCAATAACCGCACATTTTGTTGACAGTTGAATAAGAAGTGGTTCTGCTTAACATAACAGGTCTTGTGTTGGGGAGTCCTTACTTGTATGATAGGAAATTTATCTTCCATCACCATGACAACAAATACCATTTATTCAAATATTGCAAGGAGTATATTGTTAGAGCACATCACAAGAAGACAAACATTGTTATGGTAAATGTTGGACATGTAAAGAGGCTAGTAAATTCAAGTAAGAATTTTGTTCTTCTAATTATTAAGCCTAAATCTGATGTTAATAATGAATCATTTGAGGATTGTGGTCCTAATTTGAAATCATATTGATATAATGTAGTCAATTCACATCATGATATGCTTCAGGAGCCAACAGGATTGCCTCCAAAAAGGGAGATTCAACATGAGATTCAGTTGCAACAATATGGTCCTCTTCCAAACATCAGCATGTATTGCATGTAGATAATGGAGAATGTTGAAATAAAGAGGCAAATCAAGGTGATGTTAGCCAAAGGACTCATAATTCCAAGAACTTCGCCATGCATTTCACCCATAATCTTGATTCCGAAGAAATATGGGACTTGGCGCATGTGTGTAGACTTCAGAACTTTGAACAAGATAACGGTAAAGAATCGATACCCACTCCCAAGGATAGATTATTTGCTTTATCAACTGAAAGAAGAATTTTTTTTCACTAAGTTAGATTTATGAAGTGGATATCATTAAGTAATAATTGCAAAAATTGATATATGGAAAACTGCATTCAAAACCAAACAAGGACTCTTTGAGTGGTTGGTTATGCCATTTGGTTTGTGTAATGCACCGGAAAATTTCATGCGTGTTATGGATAGTGTTTTGCGTCCATTTCTTGATCACTTTGTGATTTTTTATTTAGATGACATATTTATTTTCAGCAAAGCAAGAGAAGAACATGTCTTGCATGTGAATAGGGTGCTTGATGTTTTGAAAAAAGAGAAACTATTTCTTAAAATGTCAAAGTGTGAGTTTGGAAAGACTTCTTTGATTTATTTGAGACACATTGTAGGAGGAGGCGAGTTGAGAACTAATCCTTCTAAAGTGGAAGCCATTGTGAATTAGCCCACTCCCAAAACAGGTAAGAAGTTTCTTAGGTGCAACTCAGTATTAGAGAAAGCTTATTTCTAACTTTTCTTCCATCGCAGCTCCTATGCATGCAGTGAAAAGTGTGAAGAAAGGATTCCAATGGGGAGGAAAACAACAACAAGCTTTCAAAGCTTTAAAAGACAAGATCAGTTCAACTCCAGTCCTTGCATTACCAAATTTGAGATAGCCATTCGAGATACAAACCGATGCTAGTGATTATGCCATGGGTACATTTCTTTTGCAGCATGATAAGCCTATCGCTTTTCATTTTGAAACATTCAATGGTGTTGTAACTAATTATCCTACATATGACAAAGAGTTGTATGTGTTGGTACAAAGCGTCAAGAATTGAAAACACTACTTGATGGGTAAAGAGATGATTATACATACCGACCACTAACAATTATAGTACTCACAGTCGCAAACAAAATTGTAGCAATCACGACATTTTAGGTGGATGGGTTTTCTTCAACAGTTTCACTTGGTTATAAGGTACAAGAAAGGTATTTTCAATAAATTTGTTGATATGATTTCACGACCAATTATAAGTGATTCTACTTTACTCAAAAATGATTCTATTGTACATGAGAGTTACATAGAAAAATATGCACATCATGTTGATTTTCAAGATGTGTATGCTAGTTTGAGTGAAGGGAATCAAGTTGAGGAAAATGATTATCACATCCATAACAATTTGTTGTTTCATTTGGGAAAGTTGTGTATACCACAAGGAGAGGCGCTAAGTGTCATGAGAGAAGCTCATTCATCTCTTATTGTTGGACACTTTGGGGTAAGCAAAAGACTGGTGCATCTACAGAGGTATTTCTATTGGCCTCGCATGATAGATAGTGTGTCTCGTTTTATAAGAGGTTGTTCTATGTGTGCAACAAGAAATCCTAGTAATAGGAAGCTTGGGTTGTACGCACCACTACCGGTACCATCAAGGCCATGGGAGAGTGTCTCCATGGAATTTGTTGGAGGTCTACCTATGTCAATAAAACAACATGATTATCTTTATGTATTTGTGGATAGATTCAGTAAAATGTGTATACTTATGCCATGTAATAAAACCATTACTATTGAACAAACTGCTGAACTTTATTTTCAACATGTATGGATTCGTTATGGATTGCCAACTTCTATTGTTAATGACAAGGATTCCAAGTTCATTGAGAATTTTTGGTCCAATATTTGGAGTATGATGGACACAAAGTTGAAAAAAAGTATTGCTTTTCATCCGCAAACTGATGGCCAAACTGAGGTGGTGAACAGAACCATTATGCATCTATTGAGAGGATATTGCAGCAAACATCCTAATTTGTGGGATGAGCAACTACATTACATTCAGCATGCTTACAATCAGGAAAAGAAATCTTCTAAAAATACATCACCTTTTGAAGTATGCTTTGGGCATTTTCCAAAATCGCCATTAGACTTCATCTTTGAGAAGGATGTTGCAATTTATGGGCATAGTGATATTGACAAGGCTTGAAATTTCATTGAGAAAACTCGGATTATACATCAACAAGTTCAAGAACAACTTGAGAAGAGTCAAAGCAAATACAAGGAGAGGCATGACAAACATAGAGTTGATCACAAGTTTCAAGAAGGAGATGAGGTATGGTTGCACATAAGAAAAGAAAGGATGCAAGGAGAAGGTAAAAAGATCAAACCCATTTGCTATGGTCCATTCAAGATCATAAATCAATTTGGCAACAATGCATTTCAACTTGACTTGCCTTCATATATTCAAATGTATTCATTTGTTAATATTGAAAAATTACGTTTGTATGAGCCACCTTTGGTCGATGATAAATGAAGTGATGTTCAGCTACCTTCTATTGAATATTTCTCACCAGAATTTCTAGATGAGCTCAAGGAAGATAAAATTCTTGACAAGAGGATAAGAGCATCTAAGAGGGGAAGTGTTGACTACCTTCGAGTTGGGCTCAAAGGCAGTAACCCAAGCAAGGCAAAGTGGATGGAAGTTGGAAAGGTGAGGGAGTTGTACCCTCATCTACTGAATAGGTAATCAAAGTATTTTGGGGTCCAAAATCTTCCCAATGGGGAGGTGTGATCAGGAGTTCATAATTTTTGCTCAAAACTTGAAAGTGCTCGAAACTATGTCAAACCTAAGCGACTGAGTAGATCTCGTCTTTCTCATTCTAACGCTATGAACGGTTCGAAAAACCAATTTCGTGTGAGGGAGATATCGTGTTCTGATCAATTTCCCAAACAACTAAATTTGTGATAGGTTTGACTGGGATGCTCAGTCAGCAGGAGGGTGCACAGTCATAAAAAATAGGAATATTCCATTTCCTCGAGCTAGTAAGATTCTGCCAAGTGGCACGTTTATATTCATGGATGGTTGTACGAGTTTGGTTTAGTAGCCAATGGATGGGTGACACGTGACCAGCCCTGAGGCCGCTACGTGTACCTTGAGGGGTATATTAAAATTTTATTGAGGTCCGAGGGGTTCGACCCCGCGACCTACAGCCTACACGCCAAGACTTCCACCAACCAGGCTATGTAATGTTTCTTAACCCTTTAAGGGCACCAGCTATACTTAAACTTTAACGTATTTACATGCGGGGTTTGGGACTGTCGGCGGTCCCAACCCGCCGGTGCCCCTGTGGAAGTGGTCACATGCTACAATATAAACCACGACAACAATTGTTACGTTGACGGTTAATTCGTTGTCTCCACAAACATTAACACACCCCACTCCTTTTCACATGTAATCTACGTGGTTACATTAATATGTGCTGATGGTTATGAAAACTTCAATGTAAACTCTGGTGTTAACAACTGTAACCTCAATTTCACGTGGGTTTCGCTAACATTCAATGTAATCCGCGAGGTTTTGGGGGTTGGCATTGGGCCACCCCCTCCCCAAAAATTTAATATTACGGTTTCAACTGGCGGAGAATAAGCGCGACACCAAAATTTTGGGAATTGTGCCTATTCTAACTGCAGTTAAGTGCAGTTCTCCACATTTAGTGGAGGATTTTTAGGGGTTATTGGTAAAAAGACTAGGACGGTAAATTTTCGACAAATTTGGGTGAAACAAGAATCTACCTAGACTAATTGGAGCATTATGAAGCCATTGGAGCAGAGAAAATAACCATTAAAGGCCTGTAAACACATGTATTTGTAAAATTTTGAGCATAATGAAAGATGGACATGCCATTGGGAGTTGGACCAGCAGATGTAGCGCAGGAGGGGTGAACTGATTCATCATGACTATTGTGTAAATGTTATATGTGGTTTTATTTCTCTGTTATACATTTTTGTTCAGTGTTATTTTGTCTTATTTCATGCTTCAATTCACTAAAATCACTTATATTTCATGGTTAAGTCCTCAATACTTAAGCAAAAAAATGGAGACAAGTATGCACATGTTTATTAACTGAAAAAACACTTAGCACAGCAAAAACTAATACATTCCTTTCATATCACATTTTCTTCCTTGTCATCCTGTTTTATGTGCTGAATGGGTTCCATTTTCTTCTCTTTTCTACAAGAAAATACTTGAAAATTAATATTTAATGCTAAATTGTTTATTTATTGTACCTAATCGAAAATTAAATGATTACATATTACATTTGAAGCACGTTGTTGTTGAGATGGCTCCTCATGTGATGCAATTATGTCCATTTCTTTGACCATCTCCTTGTACACCTTTTTGGACATTCCTACTGGCATATTTTTGATATCAGCTCGTTCATCTTTTGATATTTTGATAATCTTCCTGAAAATGTAACATGGCAATAAAATATTTAATTTTTAAATTGATATCTGAAAAGTAAATATAACAAAAGTAATATTTATAAATGATTGCTTTCTAGTAATATATACATATAATTCTAGAAAAACATTTAAAGGAATATTACTTTTTCACTCCTTTTTTTTTGTTGTTTAATGTTTTTTCTATTAAAAGTCTGACATCTCTCATTGACCAATTCTCTGGAAACTCTTCCTGTAGTTTAAATAAAATTTGGTTCTTGGAATCACTGGATTGATTTTTGTATTTTAGGTGTAAAGAATGTATATACATTCGTTCCACTAGATCCCTCAAACTTTTGTAAAAGTTTTTCCCCCTTTTTTTAACCTTCATCACCACTCCAGATGAGCTAAGGAGCAATTCATTTTCATTTGCATGTTCTATTTCTTTTCTTTTCTTAAAACATATATAGTTGTTGGTCCCTGTAGAACATTAAACATATGTGAATTAACATATTGTTTGAAACATGTTATCTAATAATTTTAAGTATATTATTAATGAAAATTTTAAAAAAATAAACTCATATTGGATCGATAGTAATTTTTTCATTCACCTGATTCATCCTTTTGCAATTTTTCCATCAAGATTTTACGCTCTTCTGGTCCTAGATCAGAAATAATCCTATCGAGCTTCGTCATTTTGTGGCTGTGCATGATACACAGTAAACAATGCATATTATTTAAAATTACATATAGTTCAAAAATAATATTCTTTGTAAAGAATTTACAAAAAACTTGTCTTTTTTGCTTTTCTTAATGTGCTATTAGTATTTTTGTTACTTGATGTCTTGTCAACCATTTCTTTATCAATATGAAACCTATACCATATCATTCATTATTATATTTTATAAATAAATCATCAACTTTTCAGGTAAAAAATATATATATCAAGAAAATGGTGCGCCTTTAATGTTGTACGCACCGACGTCAGTGCGTCATGTTCTTATAAACACACCGCCAAAACAGTATAAAACATTGTGCGGTGCTCTATGTCAACAAGAAACACCAATGTGTTATATGTTAACCAGCGCACCGATTAACACAGACAAATTAATAAAAATCCTCTAGTGTTATTTTTTTAGCATACGATGTTGTGGGTGGGGCGATGTTAGTTTTCGTAGCATATGGTGCTCTCTGTCAACAAGGAGACCCGATGAGTTATATCTTAAATGGTGCACTGATCAACACATAAAATAAAAATATGTTTTTTCCAAATAGTACGTGTGCGGTGCGCTATAATGAAATAGCGCACCGGTGCCCTATTTTACATATGGCGCATGGATTAAAAAAAAATGTTTTTAATTTTTCTTATCAAACAATACGTGTGCAGTGCGTTGTGATAAGACAACGCACTGGTGTAACAGTAAATTTAAATTTTTTATTTACTGCATAAAAAATACTACAGAAAATGTAAAAAAAACAATAAAATTTAATCACCTCGTTTGAAATTCTATGCCACAAGGGTTTGAATCACTAGAGGGTTTGGAATTCTGATTGTCTGAATAGTTTTGTTCGAAAGTATTCCGCTGCTCCACAATGCTCTCGTGTTCTCTTTCTCCTCCAGGTATGTCTCGTGCAAATCTCTCCCTGATTTTTTTTGCAAAAATAATGAAATAATGAAAAGTGTTTACTATTTAAAGAATTGTTTTGCAAAATTAGATTTTCGAAAATATTTTGCCGCCCATTTTTCAATTTACTGTTTTTTTTTTTTTCACTTTAAAATTACATCGTTGCGCTTTTTTTATTTGCGGCTATTCAGCTCCAGTGCGTCAATTAATAACACCGCACCAGTGCGCAGTAACTAACATGCACCGATGCGGTTATCTGTACATTAGCACCGCTAACAATAAGTCCATTTTTAAGGCACCCAAATTACTTTTAGGTGTGTACACCAAAATTTATTGTTGATTTTTCTCAAATGTAGGGAGAAAATATCATAATTATATCGAATGGAAAATTCTTCAAAATCTAGCTCGTTCCATAATATTTCTCAAATTCCAACGCGGAGTTCACCCTATCCATCTCAAGACGTAATATTTACTTCAGATTTTATTTATATTTTCATTATCTAACTGAATTTATGTTTTTTATCCATGTCAATCAACTTAATAAAATTTATAATTAATGTATGCAAATTTGCAGGTTCATGCAGATAATTCAGAATCGAGTTCAGATGCACAAAATATTCAAACAACTCCAAAACATTAGAAGTTCTTATCAGGAGCAGCATACTGCAAGGCACATTTGGTAGATGAAAATGAATAGTCGCTCCACCCTACCAATTTTAACAATATTGCACCTTCTAGCCACAATCCTGGGACAATGATGGTAATAATAATTGTTTGGTATATTAATGGAATTTTTTCAACGTCAAACCAATTAATCATGCATTTTCAACGCTGTTACTAATTGATAACATAGATTTTTTACTAATCATGTTCAAATATCTCTTTTGAAATTATTAGGATTCTAGTGATGATGAGCGACCTACCTACCATCTTTCGTTGCACCCCATGACAATGTCAAATCGAGAGAAGGCTGAATTAAGAGAAAAAATCGAAGAGGAACAATACCAAGAATGGTTGAATCAACCATTTATTCAATTCACACTACATCTAGATTCACCAATTAGGAATGACTACAGCAATAGTAGTTCTTCACAAGCTGGTAATGGAGGCAAACAAATATAGGTTGGTATGGATGATTACTTAAGGGATACAACTGCCATGGAAATAATGTTATTATATGCATTCTAGAATGATGATCAACTAGGGGATATGAGTAAAATATTCACAAAGCACGAACCCTTTCTCCATCAAGTTTCATCATATATATATATATATATATATATATATACAAGAGATATTATGCTGACATCTCCACAAAAAGTGTGAATTTGTTCTAGAAAAGTTATTACATTCCTATACAAAAGGTAAAGCTTATCCTAAATCTTAATACAAAGTGGTGCAACATAAGTGAAAAATAAATAAAATAAACAACATGATGGCTTGTATTTTGAAGTGGCTAGAATTATGTAGCAATATGCTGGAAGACTGCTCTTCTTTTTTGGTACAACCTCAAAAAGTGCAAACAACAACTAAAGATGACATGTGGTTGTTTCCCCAAAAAGTGCAAAACTAGAATTCTAAAATTTGGAAGGGACCTTGATCAAATGAAATCATGTAGAAGCTTCTTCTGTTGATAATTCATGCATGTAACTACTCCTTAGTAGCACCCCTCGATACTTGAACAAAAAATACCTCCACTTCCTTCATACAAAAACTCTGGAAATAATAGCTGCCCTTTTCAAAATTAGGTAGCTATTACTGGAAATTCTGCAAATAGTTCTGTTTTTTTATTAGTCCAAAAATGTGTGAGCCTCTCTTGAAAGGGTTAGATAAAATCTAGTATTGAAGCAAATATTCTAAGAGACTCTACCTTAGTGAGCCTTCTAGTTATTTTTCCTATATGCTTTTGTTTCTGAGCTCTAGCCTTCTTGATTTCCTTTTCTGGGCTTTCATCAACATTGATGATTTCATCTCTCAGTCTAGGATTAGCAATCAGTTTACTATTCAGTCTAAGTTTTTTTAAAGGCCTAGTGTGAGGCCTCTTAAGGTATGGGTTAGGAATATAGGAAACCCTTCTTCTCTTCTGCACCATACTAATAGATTTACCTTCTTCATACTATGTCTCTGAGAAATCTTCATCAGTGTTATCTTCTTCTAAGGATGAATAAGAGTGAATGGCATTCTTATCCTTTCTCCTAATAGGTGTCTTGGATGTCGTGAGGGAAGAAAACAAATGAGCTAGTGTTGGTTCCCTGTTTTCTTCTTGTTCTTTTGCAACAGCTGGAATAAATGTTGAAATGGAATAGACACTTTAATTGGTGTTTGAACTGGTATTTCAGGGTTAGCTTCCTCTATAATTTTCTCTTCTAGGATCAACCTTCTTATGCCTTTATACCTTGAGGAAGAAGCTCTGTTTTCCTCACATGTAGACTTAACAGTTTCCCTTTGCTTGAATCTCATAGAATGTTCTCTAATAAATGTTGCTAAAGGTTGAGGTTCCTTTGGAGGTTTCCTCACATAAACCTTTTCTGTTGGTTGCACCATGGGTATGGGAGTGACAGGTCTAGCTCTAGCTCTCCTAGTTGAACTTCTAGTTTGCCTACTAGTTGATGGGATAGACCGGGTTGGATGTGAACTATTTGGCACAGGTGTTGTGCTAGTTTTTTCATGGGCATTTTGTTTCTTTGGTCTCCCTACCCTCCTCCTAGAGTTGATACTACCAAATCCCTCCTCTGCTAGAAATTTATCCCAGGTAGTATTTTTATTTTTAAGGTGGTAGACAATCAACATTTTGATTAAACCCCTATGATAGAGGTTATGAAGGGAATAGTTAGGGATTTTCTACAACTTCAAGGACATTTTAAGCAAGTATTTGTATATGAAGTAAGGAAAATTCAAAGGTTTGTCTCCTGAAATATGAGCAAGAAATATCATTTGGTATTGATGGACAGAGGATAATCTACCTTCACAAGTATTGTAGCATTTCACAATGTTGCTTAAATGTTTCCATTCTGCTCTAAAACATGAAATATGCATAGTTGGAGTCCATTTGGCATTCACATGCTCAAGTTTGAGGAAGGGACTTACTTATGTTTGCAACATTTTCTTCTTCAACCAACGTTCTCCAGTGGCCGAGGTTTGAGTAGCTTTGGCTATGATGGCTTCGGATACTTTGAAATTCTTTCTCCCAAGATTGACTTTTTCCCCATAAAAGCTCTCGATAGAGGTCTGTCCTAAAGCTACATTTTCTCCTAAAAATTTCTGCAAAATCTTATACCAGCCTGTTGTCTTAAATTGGGGCTTTGCACTAGCATCAACAAACCTGGTGTTTGTTGGCTCATACCGGTTATCGTTCCCACCTTTTCCCATTCTTCTCAACATCTAAGCTCCCTCTAAATGCACAGTTGTTCATCCTGGAGGTAAAACCATACACACAGCCCCGATTTCCTGCCTTGGAATGATAAAGTAGTTGTTGGAGGATGTGACTCTATTAGTTTTAACCTCCACAGAGAACTTCAGACTTGAGAATATTGATCCTAACCCTCTTAAGCTACGCCTTTAGCCATGGTATGGTTTAATGGCATGATTTGAAATGATTCAAATACAAGCGCCAAGTCACCCCATAACTCATAACACTCTCCTGCATCATTTAATAATTGATACCTTGTACTTTATCTTCCGCTTCAGACTTAGTAGGGTAGTTATAGGTTAGCTACATTAATAATATAACCATTCACCTATAATAATTCTCCTAAGTAAAAAATAGTTACTCTTTTAAAGAGAATAATCATGTTATAACATAGGTGATCTTCGATGAACTTCAAAGAGGAATGCTATTTTCCCCTAAAATACTCTTTGCAGCTCGTTATGCAGTTCCAGAGAAATAGTTGCCTTTATCTCCATATTGTAATATAACCAAACTTCAGAGAAATAGCTGCCCTTTTCTTTGTGTCACCAATGTAACCTTCAATTCAAATAAATAGCTGCCCTTTTCTATCACTGTGTTACCAATGAAACTTAAATAGGGGTAGCTATTATCCCGGAAAGAGCAGCTATACTCTTATTACAAAAATGACCAATAACCTTCGACACTAACCTAAGTTAAAATAGTGGTTTTAACTTCTTTAATGAACCTAAGACATAATAACACCTACAAAACTCAAAAATCTTTTCTTCTTGTGTAAGGCATGCCATCCCTACAGCATAGCTAATTATTTGCAACTGTTTTCTTCTTACAACAAGAAGAAAACAAGGAACAAGGCAGACACACCAAAAGATGTTAGCGCTGGAACCAGCACTTGGACTGCTTCAAGTGCTTAACCAGTCACATTCTAAGCTCTAAGTAAATTTAATGGTTTGGATTATATGATTGGTAGGTGGTTTAGGCTCTCAATCGTTGAAAATGGATTTCAGTCAATTTCATTGTCACACTAATGAGGGTATTGAGTCTTGATATGGTAGTGAAAGGTAAGTTTGTAGCCTATGGAAAGAAGAAAAGTGTGAAATAGTGGAAGGGATAGTGGGTCTGAAAGGCATAAATCCACTACTATGATGAAAAGCAACACAAGAAACAGTTTGATAATATATCAACAAGAAAAACCTATATTTACAATAATCTTATTGTATGTCAAGAAAAACCACTGGCATAAGGAATGCTCTTTAAACTATTATTATATGTATATCATCAAGAAATCTCATTGAGTAATATGGCTAAAAGTTGATAAGATACATAAACACATCAAGAGACTCATAAAAACATATAACAGCATTTGAAATTACAAATTTCAACTGAAGAGTTTGATGTGTGGAAACACATAGAAAGATTATCAATACACATATCAAGTAGGTAATAAGCCCTCAAAATTATTCTCCCATATCATTCACTAAAAAAGTAAATTGGTCATATTAGTAAAAGATTCACAAACCATGAACCCTTTCTCCATTGAGTTTCATCATATATATACAAGAGATATTATGTGGACATCTCCACAAAAAGTGTGAGTATTTTCTAGAAAAACTATTACATTCCTATACAAAAGGTAAAGCTTATCCTAAATCTTAATACAAAGTGGTGCAACATAAGTGAAACATAAATAAAATAAACAACATGATGGCTTGTATTTTGAAGTAGTTGGAATGATGTGGCAATCTGCTGGCAGACTGCTCTTCTTTTCTGGTACAACCGCTTCCTCAAAAATTGCAAACAACAACTGATGATGACATGTGGTTGTTTCCTCAAAAAGTGAAAAAATATAATTCTAAAATTTGGAAGGGACCTTGATCAGATGACACCTAGTAGTAGCTTCTTCTGTTGATAATGCATGCATGTAACTACTCCTTAGTAGCACCCCTCGAGACTTGAACAAAAACTACCTCCACTTCCTTCATACAAAAACTCAGGAAATAATAGCTTCCCTTTTCAAAATTAGGTAGCTATTACTTGAAATTCTACAAATAGTTGTGTTTTTTTATTAGGTCGAAAATATGTGAGCCTCTCCTAAAAGGGTTAGATAAAATCCAGTATTGAAGCAAATATTTTGAGAGACTCTGCTTTAGTTAGCCTTCTAGTTATTTTTCCTGTATGCTTTTGTTTCTAATCTCTGGCCTTCTTGATTTCCTTTTCTGGGCTTTCATCAACATTGATGATTTCATCTCTCGGTCTAGGATTATCAATCAGTTTACTATTCAGTCTAAGTCTGTTTTTAGGCCTAGTGTGAGGCCTCTTAAGGTATGGGTTAGGAATATAGGAAACCATTCTTCACTTCTAAACCATACTACTAGACTGACCTTCTTCATACTTTGTCTTTGAGAAATCTTCATTAGTGTTATCTTCTTTAAAGGATGAATAAGAGTGAATGACATTCTTATCCTTTCTCCTGATAGGTGTCTTGGATGTCTTGAGGGAAGAAAACAACTGAGCTAGTGTTGGTTCCTTGTTTTCTTCTTGTTCTTTTGCAACTATTGGAATAAAGTGTTGAACTAGAACAGACACTTGCACTGGTATTTCAGGTCTAGCTTCCTCTGAAAGTTTCTCTCCTAGGATCAACCTTCTTATGCCTATATACCTTGAAGAAGAAGCTTTTTTTTCCTCACATGTAGAATTAACAATTTTCCTTTTCTTGAATCTCATGGAATTTTCTTTGATAAATGCTGCTAAAGTCTGAGGTTCCTTTGGAGGTTTCCTCACATAAAATTTTTCTGTTGGCTGCACCATGGGTATGGGAGTGACAAGTTGAGTTGTATCTCTCCTAACTGAACTTCTAGTTTTCCTACTAGTTGATGGGATAGACCGGGTTGGCTGTGAATTGTTTGGCACAAGTGTTGTGATAGTTTTTTCATAGGCATTTTACTTCTTGGGTCTCCCTACCCTCCTCCTAGAGGGTATACTACCAAATCCCTCCTCTGCTAGGAATTTATCCCAGGTAGTCTTTTTCTTTTTAAGGTGGTAAACAATCAACATTTTGATTAAACCTCTATGATATAGGTTATGTAGGGAATAGTTAGGGATTTTTTTCAACTTCAAGGACATTTTAAGCAAGGATCTATATAGGAAGTAAGGAAAATTCAAAGGTTTGTCACCTGAAATATGAGCAAGAAATCTCATTTGGTATTGATGGACAGAGGAGAATCTACCTTCACAAGTAATGTAGTGTTGCACAGTGGTGATTACATGTTTCCATTCTGCTCTAAAACATGAAATATGCTTAATTGGAATCCATTTGGCATTCACATGCTCAGGTTTGAGGAAGGGACTTACTTTTGTTTGCATTATTTTCTTCTTGAACCAGCGTTCTCCAATGGCTAAGGTTTGAGTAGCTCTCACTATGATGGCTTCATATATTTTGAAATTCTTTCTCCCAAGCTTGACTTTCTCCCTATCAAAGCTCTTGGAAAAGGCTTGTGCTAAAGCTACATTTTCTCCAGAAAATTTCTGCAAAAACTTATACCATCCTACTGTCTTAAATTGGGGCTTTTCTCTAGCATCAAAAAACCTAGTGTTTGTTCACTCAGACCAGTTAACATTCCTACCTTTTCCCTTTCTTCTCAACAGCTAAGCTCCCTCTGAATGCATAGTTTTTCAACCTAGAGGTAACACCCTATACGCAGCCCTTATTTCCTACCTTGGAATGATAAACTAGTTGTTGGAGGATGTGACTCTATTAACTGTAACCTCCACAGAGAACCTCAAACTTGATAATATTGAGCCTAACCCTCTGAAGCTATTCCTTTAGCCACAGTATGGTTTAATGGCACGATTTGAAATTATTCAAATACAAGCACCAAGTCACGCCATAACTCATAATACTCTCGTGGATCATTTAATAATTGACACCTTGTACTTTAGCTTCCACTTCAGGCATAGTAGGGTAGTTATAGGTTACCTAGATTAATAATATAACCATTCACCTATAATAATTCTCCTAATTCTAAAATAATTACTCTTTTAAAAAGAATAATAATGTTATAACATAGGTGATCTTAAATGAACTTCAAAGAGGAATGATCTTTTCCCTGAAAATACTCCTTGCAGTTATACAGTTCCGGAGAAATAGTTTCCTTCATATATGTATTGCAATATAACAAAACTTCAGAGAAATAGCTACCCTTTTCTCTGTGCCACCAATGTAACCTTCAATTCGAAGAAATAGCTACCCCTTTCTATCACTATGTTACCAATGAAACTTACATAGGGGTAGCTATCTATAAAGAGCAGTTATAATTTTATTACAAAAATGACCAATAACCTTCGACACTAGCCTAAGTTAAAACTATGGTTTAAACTTCTTTTATGAACCTAAGACACAATACCACCTATAAAACTCAAAAATATTTTTGGTTTTGAGACTCTTTTTGAATTTTATTGAAAGTGACTAGAACTTTGACATAGGCTAGGGAACAAGAAAAATTTGAAAACAATGATACAATGGCGGTTAGACTATTAACATTTATAGTGCTAACAGTGACTCCTACTGGGGATGATGTCCTCCCTGTGAGGCTTCAAGGACTGTAGACTCAGTGTCTTAAAAATTTCAAGACTCAGAAGACTTCTGAAAAATTATGACTAGGATGACCTTTAATTGACTGAACTCACGACTGACCATATTTACAAACACAAGTACCATTGGGCAAGGAGTTTTATTGATGCATCACTCCAGTTATTTACAATGGAATGGCTAAATAACTTATCAAACATATAATTTTTTAAGGAAATGACCATTAACTGGACCTCCAATCAGTTGATCATCATCTAGATGCTTGAGCAGAAATGTATTGTTTTCCAAAAATTGAGTAATTATAAATGGCCCAAACCATAAATTATCAAACTTACCATGTTTTCCATGGTCTTCCCTCCTGACATCCCAGCACAACACCAAATCATTTTCCTGAAATTATTTTTGATTTTCTCTTTTGTCAAAAATAAAATTGACTTTAGTCTGATATTTTTGTACTTTGTCCATTAGTGATTCCCTGATCTGATGAGCTTCTATCAGCTGCAACATTATCCTTTTAATTGGATTTTCATCATCAATTTCATCGTGCAAAAACTTCATAATAGGAAGAGCTAATTGAAATGGCATTATAGCATTAGTACCATAAACAAGTTGAAAGGGATACATTCCAATTGATTTTTTGCCACTTACCATGTCTGCCCAAAGAGTATGAACTAGCTGAGTGTCCCAATTTCTCTTATTTTCAGCCAACATCTTCTTAATGATTCTCACCAAGATTTTATTGAATGACTCAGCTAACCCATTACCTTGAGGACAATAAGGTGTAGAATGAGTCAATTCAATACCATATTTTTGACAAAAGATATTCATCTTAGTAGACTTAAAATCCATTGCATTATCAGTCACTAATTTCTGAGGACAACCAAATCTAGACATAATGTTTTCCAACAAAAATTTAATTATTACCGTACAGTGGCATTCTTGGTTGGAACAGCTTCAATCCACTTAGTAAAATAGTATGTAGCTATAAGAATCCATCTATGTTGTCCACATGAAGGCAGATGAATTTCACCGATGAATTCTAACCCCCATTTCTGGAAAGGAATATCTGTTGAAATAGGAAGAAGAGGTAATTAAAGTAGCTTATGTTTACCAGCAAACCTTTGAAATTAAACACAAGTCCTAACTTTGGAAAAAACATCAGAGAAAATAGTTGGCCAATAATAGCCAGCTCTTCAGATTTTATTTGCAGTGGCTTTCTAATACAAATGTCTGTAGCACACCCCTGCATGTATCTCTGACATAATCTTCTGTGAATAAGCTTCATCTACACATATCAATAAGACTCCCACTGGGTCTTTCCAGTAAACATGGTCTTCCAAAATGCAATACTTAACATCTTTCAATTTAAAAGCTCTTCCTTTTTACTTCTCCATTTCAGGAGGACAACTGAAATTTAACAAAAAGTATAATATATCCTTATACCAATTTGAATGAAAGATTTTGGGATAATTAGATATAACTTCTCCATATTTTTCCTCAACTACCTCCATATTCAAATCTAGAGCCTTGCAATTAGATTAAGCCATCAACCGAGCCAATCCTTGTCCTTTTATCAATTTAGTAGGTCTGATCTCAATATCAAATTCCAGAATCCTGGTTAACCATCTTCCCCCCCTTCCATATGTGTCTGGCTACAGAAATACATCTTTAACAGTGATATTTGGCACAAAAGCAACATTTTTTTAATGTAACACATAAACTCGAAAAGACTTTAAAGCCTTAACTAGTGCATATGCTTGTTTTTTAGTCAAGTTGTACTTTAATTCAACATCTCTTAAATCACGACTAAAAAATGAAATAGGTTTTTCTAAACCTTCTTTGTTCTTTTGTAAAAAAACAGCTGCAATTGTCTCTTTTGAAGCATAAGAAAAAAATCAGAAAATATTTTTCAAAATCAGGACTGATTAAAACTGGAGCTTCAGTCAAGGTAGACTTGATTGTTGAAAAAGATTTTTTTGCTTCATATTTCCACTTGAATTCTACATCTTTCTTCAACAAGACATTTATGTGTTTGATCAGCTTTGCAAAATTTGGGACAAAGCGCCTCAGAAAATTAAATTTCCCAAAAAACGACTGCAATTCTTTTTTATTCCTTGGCAAACCAATCTTCTTAATAGCCTCAAATCTCCCTCGATCAATACAGATACCACTTTCTGTCACAATATGTCCCAATAATTTTCCTTCTTGAATAGCAAAGCATGACTTCTTTGGGTTCAAGGACAAACCAAATTTTTTGCATTTGTCAAAAACTTGTTGCAGATGTTTCAAATGATCTTCATCATATTTTGAATAGACTGTAATGTCATCCAAGTAAATGACTAAAAATCTATCTTTTTCTCCTACAAAGGCAATGTCCATTTCCCGTTGAAATTTTGGGCCTACATTCATTAGACCAAATAGCATTTTGTTGCACATGAATGTCCCCGAGGGTGTATTAAATCCTGTCTTTTCTCTGTCTTGTTTATAAACTAAGATCTGATTATACTCTGAAAAGCCATCTATCATTGACAATATTTTGGAGCCTACAACTTTCTGCAAAATATAATCCATGTTGGGTAATGGATAGTTATCCTTCAATGAACATCGGTTCAAATTGTGAAAATCAACACAAATTCTTATTTTTCCATTCTTCTTTCGAACCGGGACTATATTAGCTACCCAATTAGAAAATCTTAAAGGCAGAATTATCTTTTGCTTCCCTTATCTTCTGTGCTACAAGCTTTGATTATGATTTTAGAGGAATTTTGTGCTCCATTATACCTCTATCATAGGTCCTAAATTCACTGTAGGACCATGCAAAAATGTCTGCATATTGTTTCAGCAGCTTGACATATTTTGTTCTAGTTTTTAGAGAAAGAAATTTAGAAGTTTAACTAATTTTGGTTGACCTTATGTTTCAATATTGCATTCAATTGTACTCTCTCCATTAGCTTTATTTTCAAGCTTCAAAAAGACATCATTATTGTCAAACAACCTCTCTAAAGGAACTGTGCCTTTAGGAATGTAGTTAGTTTTCAGATCAATAATGCCTTTCCTAGCCATGGTTTTCTTGAAAGACTTACTGTTTTGATTCTCAACAATGCCCTCCTCATCATCAATTTGAATGTCTGCAAACTCTTTAACACACTACAAAAAAATTTGAATTTCCTTGTCATCTTCCGATACTTGCCAGCATTTGATATTATCAAGAATCGAAGGTCTGTTTTTTATTTGAACATCATATGTTGCCTTGACATCAAGAGGAACTTTAAAATTACTAGCAGAAATAGCTAGTGAATCAACCATTTGATTTTCCTCTCTAGTGACAAAATTTACATTAAATGTTGAAAAAGAATGCTCAATCAAGTCCCACACTTCATTCATGTAATTCTTCAATTTGGAATTTTTCACTTGATAGTTGTTTCTCACTTGCCTTATCACCAATTCTGAATCACCAAAACCAACTAGTTGTTCACCTCCCAAATCTTTCGTTGCCTTCACACCCAAAACAAGCACCTCATATTAGCAGTGTTATTAGTGGTAGAAAATTGCATTTTATATGATATAGTTACCCTTTTCTAAGTGGGAGAAATGAGAACTACACCAGCTCCTGATCCTTCTCTTGATGAGGCTCCATCAAAGTACAATTTCCAAATTTGTCCTCCCTCTAAATGATGCTCATTTGTATCTTGGAAATGTTGTTTTCCATTGATTTCAGGCTAGAAATTGTTATCATAAGTAGCAAGGTGTAATATGGATGACCCCAATTCCTTCTCCTCAACATATATAGGATGATTTGAGGGATTATGTTGATCATTGATGATATAGGCCATTTGGGTTTCCCCATACAACCTCTTGAATTCTCCTCCAAACACTGGATTGTGGCATATGAAATATCCATCTAAAGGGTGCCCCCTAAACTTTTAGACCAAGATTTGGAAAGCAGCATCCCAAATCTAGAAGGCATGTCTACAACTACTATGTCCATCACTAATTTTTTTATAGGAAGTTGGGTAAGAGAAACAACCAAGTCTTTAATCACTCCTAAACACTTGAATTTTTTGGAATAAAAGGTGTATAGGTCATGGTATTTCTTGGTGATTTCTAATCCTAATTCATTCATCACTTTATTTGGCATTAGATTGTGAGAAGCCCCAGAATCTAATAAACAATTATGTAGCAATTTGTCATGTATATTGAGTGAGAGACAGAAAGGTGGTGAATTATCATCATTTTGGTCTTGGACATGGCAGCCTAAGTAAATAGTAGGATGTTTATCCTCAATATTGATTGAATCAGGAGCGAGAGGTGGTTGTAAAAGGCTTTTAAAAGACTCTTTATATGTTTTATTTTTCAACAATTCCAGAAGTGGGATAGGGACCTTGATTTTATTCAGTTTTGATTTGAAACTGAAATAAAGAGGAGCTAATTATTTATTTTCTATAGAAATTTTGATGAATGGGGCAGAATTATGAGGTGGAGGGACATCATTGACTTTGGCCTTTTGTTTAGCATCTTGTTTGTCAGAATATGATTTTTGTTGAGGTTGCTAAACAGGACCTTTAGACCTCAGAGGATAATTTCTGTTTTGAGTTTCTTGTAGTTTTTTATCATTTTGTGCATGAATTTGAGCATTCTCATCATCTGAAAATATATATATCCTTGACTAGTCTTCATATTCTTGCAAAGTCAAACAAGTTGACTGTGATGTTTCTCCAACAAGGTTTATGTCTTCATTTTCTTCCTCATGTTCTTGTTGCTCTTCCTCAGCAAAATTATTCAAAGGAGGCTGAACATTTTGATCGACGTCATTCCTCCTTGGGCATTGTAAGATTTGTTGAGGCTGAAAATCTCTTCTGAAGGGAGCCTGATTTCTATTGGCTTCATTTTGATTGGCTCTAGCAACTGGTTTATTCTCTAAATACAATTTTTTCATCTTAGAGGCAAGTTCTTTGATCAAATTGGACATTTGATCAATATTTTCTTCTGTTGTAAGAGTTTTGGAGGAAGAAGATTTTTCTTCTTTCATTTTCTTTTTGTCCTTTGCTACTTTCTCCTCTTCCATTTTCAATTTATTTGAAGCCATAAGATTAGACTACACTCCAATTGCAGCCTCTTGCATATCCATCAATTTTTGTGCTTTCTCGTCCCTTAACCATAAATCAAACTCAGAATCTAAAGCATTGGCAAAAGTTATCATAGTTGTGGTTTCAGGAGGCTTAATTTCTTCAGGAATTTTTTGATAAATTTTATTAAACTTCTTTGTAAAATTAGCCAATGACTCATTTGTCTTCTTTTTCAAAGTTCCAAACTTTGTAAGGTAGTACACATAGTCTTTCCTATCACCCCATTGTTTCAAAAATAATTCCTCCAATTCAACTATTCTTGTTATTGAATTTTGTGGCAAAATTCTAAACCATTTATGAGCTTCTCCATCCAAGCTCTGAACAAAGAGTCTTGACTATACATCTTCATGTTCAATGTTCTGGTTATCAACATAACTATAGAAATTGACCAAATTCTCCTCAACCGAAACTCCTTCTCCCTACCTTGTGTATTTTGGGAGATATTTCAAATAATCCCCTTGAGGAAGAGGATGCAAAGGTTGAGGAAGAGCAAGTGGTTCATATCTTGCATCCACTATCTATTGCATCCTTGTAAGGGCAGGCTGAGCCATGGCTTGCTAATGTACAATTGATGGATGACTAGTTGATGTAGTTGTTTGGGATCTAGGAATTACAATCTGTGGAATTTGAATCTGATTTTGTGTATAAATTATATACAAGATGCATGTATATATCCAGATTCTCCTGATCTAACAATATTTATCTTCTTGCTAAATACAGAATCCTTCCATTGTTAATCTTTTTTGGAAATTAAACATTCAATTACAAACACATGAAGCAATAAAAACAATCGCACATAACATAGTTGTTTAACAGGAAAACCTGAAGCTAAAAACCCCAACTATCATATATTATGTATCATGGAGATCATGTAACAATATCATACAAAGCTTAGTACATCAAGCTCTCAGTACAATCAATCATCATACACTAATCAGAAGAAATCTGCAAATCCATGCACCGATTTCTTTCCATCTGCTAGCCTACCTCCACTGCGCAATCCCTGCTGAAGAATAGCACTGAATGAATTCGGATTACCCTTGCCTTGACTTCGCAATCCTCATTGGAAACTCCAATGTGTGTGTGGTGAAATCAATGCATCACTATAGTCACAACAAATATTCCATCTTGCCCTTTCACCTATCTCTCCATTGGGTCTCCACTGGAACTGAAATGCACTGTATTTAACTGTTGTATTTGTTCAGTTGATTAATGAGTTATTATTTGTGAATTAATTAACTAATTAATTCACTCCACTCTCACTAGTGTATCATTCAGTTAGACTAGATACAACTAGCTCAACTAATTTTAACTCCATTAACTGAGTTAAACTCAATAACAACTCCATGAACTACTCTTCCAACTCTGTCATAACTTTGACACTTCAGTTCTAACTGAGTCCTCCATGTACGAACCACCAGTAAACCCTAGGAATTGCATAATTCCTTCAGCCCGCTGATTTTCCAAATCTGTACACTGAAATTAAGTGCTCCAAGAGAATAAGTTGTTGTTTATTGTCAGATTATTATTAAGAGCTAATAATAATTGACACTTCTATTTTTAGATCGACGATCTATAAATAGACTTTGCTTAATATTCTAAAAATATAATTTCATCTATTTTTCCATCTTGACTAACCAACCACAAATAGCACCCTGCAACTTCTGAAATATGATCACCATGTCTAAAAATAGACATAGTCTAAAAATAGACTTGCACCAAAACAGCCTGCGAGCCCACTTAGTGAAGGCAACTCTTTTCACTAAGCTCATCATCTTGTTGAATCTCAACATTCCCTCTCAACAAGATAGGGATTATCCTTTACCCTAATCCTTCCTCTATGGTATTCGAATTTGCTCCTGGTGAGTGCCTTCGTCAGAATATCTGCATCCTGATCTTCCGTAGGAATGTACTGAAGCAACATGATCTTCCGCTACACACAATCTCTGATATGATGATACCGGATATCAATATGTTTAGATCTATGATGAAACACAGGATTAATTGAGATTTTAATGCAACTCTGATTATCACAATGCATCACTATAGGATCTAACTGTGAACTAAACAAACCAACCAGGATCTTCCTCATCTAGATAGCATCACATGCAGCTTTACTTGCTGCCATGTATTCTGCTTCCGCTGAACTGCGTGCCATGGATCTTTGTTTCCTGCTGTACCAAGAAACTGCCATAGATCCGATACTGAAAATCCCTCCTGATGTGCTCTTTCTGTCTATTGGGTTGCCTGCCCAATCTGCATCCGTGAAGCCACGCAACTTCACCTCATCTGTCTGTCTGTACCATAAACCCTACTCAGATGTGCCCCTGAGATATCTCAGGACATTCTTGTCTGCCTTCCAAAAGAGCTTGGTAGGCTTAACCATCACTTTTGAAATCTAGTTCACTGCATAGAATATGTCCGGTCTTGTATTAACTAAATACATGAGTGAACCCACCAACTGTCAATAAACAGTGGCATCCACTACCTCTGCCGATGTAGCATCCTCTTTCTTCCAATTTCCTGGAAGAGGAGTATCAATAGGTTTGCAGCCTTGCATGTGAAACTTCTCCAGTATCTCCTGGGCATATTTTACTTGAGACACAAACAGTTCACCTTCCTGCTCCCATATTTCCAATTCAAGGTAATAATGAAGGAGGCCCAAATCCTTCATCTCAAACTCCTTTGCAAGATCTTCCTTGCATGAGTGTGTCAACTTCTCATCACCCGTTAGTATTAAATCATCAACATAAAGAACAATGATTAAAATCTTTCCCTCCACCACAATTTGGTACAGGTTTTCATCCGCCTCACTCTTGGTGAAGCCAAGTTCAGTGAAATAGCTATCGATCCATGTGTACCAAGCACGAATTGCTTCTTTCAGCCCATACATCACTCTTTTGAGCCTGCACACATGCGAATCGCTGCTGAACACAGTCTTCACATCCATCTGTTGAATGTGCCAACCCATCTGCATTAAGAGATCAAGGATGGTCCTTATGGAAGAATACCGTGTGACATGTGCAAAGGTTTCTTCATAATCAATCCCCTCGATCTGTGAGAAGCCCCGCACAACAAATCTTGCCTTATACTTCTCAACGCTCCCATTAGTAGCTTGCTTTACCTTGTAGATCCATTTTGAATCTACCACTTTTTTACCCACCGGCCTTGGAACAATCTCCCAAGAATTGTTTCTGACAATGGATTCATGCTCCTCCACCATGGAATCTACCCATGTGGGCTCTTGCATTGCTTCTTCAAAAGAATATGGATCTGTCACGATACACTTTCTCATAAGAGCGATGTATCCAGTAAACCGGTCAGGTGACTATCTCTGTTTGCGCTGTGATGTAGGGACTCCTACATTCTGTGCCGCATCAAGCTTCAGTCTCTCAGCTTCTATGGTATGCTTTCTGCCTTGTCTGATGTTTAGTTATGCATGAATGGACTCCTCCACTCCATGAATCTCCTCATGTGGTTGATCCACATCTGGAATCTCATATTTGGGAACAAGAAGTTCCTCCTATGCATGCAAGTGTGGCTCCCTCTCAAGCGACAACTTCATGGCTTTCACCTCATTGAATTTATATCCCGTCGCACCATAGTCATCCAACTGTCTGTAAAATACACATGATAATTATGGGGTGTTTCTATGTACCCCACAAATATCCCAACTTCTGCAATCGGCTCCAGCTTCTTCCTGGCGTCCTTTGTCACATGAATGTAAACAGATGAGCCAAAAAATCTTCAAATGAGAAATATAAGGTTTCTTACCAGTAAAATCTTCTTCAGGTGTACTCATGCCAAGTACTTTATGAGGACAACGTTTTTGCACATAAATCGTAGTGTTGCTTGCTTCCGCCCACAAGTGCATCAGTAGGCCCTAGTCATGCAACATCACTCGTGCAGCACCCACGATTGTTCTGTTCTTCCTCTCCGCAACCACATTCTACTGTGGGTTATGAGGCGCTATGATTTCTCTTCGAATTCCTTCTTTTCTACAGAAGTCTTTGAATTATCCCGAGGTGTATTCACCACCATTATCGCTCCGTAGATCTTTCACTTGCTTCCCCGTCTCCTCCACCAATGATTTAAACTCACAGAACTTTGAGAATGTTTCTCCCTTCTTCTGCATGAAGAACATCCAGCATCTACGAGAATATTCATCAACAAATATAACATAATACCTATGTTTTGTTGTTGAAGCAACCGAGAAAGGTCTACACACGTCTGTGTGAATTCTCTCCGGGATCACCGAAGCATGGTTCTCCTTCTCATGAAAGGTGGTCTTCAAAAACTTACCCATAGTACATCCCTTGCACTGATATGCCTGCACAAGAGTACCCTTGGGAAGTCCCGTAGAAATATACTGCAAAATCTTCATAGTGCCATGGTGAAGATGGCACAATATCCTGTGCCATAATTCGCCCTCATCCCGGCTCACCACTTCTTATGCTTTGCCCACCATTGCAGCGCAACCATCTACCTCCAGCTTGTAGAGATTCTTAACTCAAATCCCTATCCTCTTGGTTTGACCCGTTGTTTTATGTCGAAGGAAGGCTTTTCCCTCACTGAAAACAACACCATAACCTTTGTCTTCCAACATTGTGACCGAGACCAAGTTCTTCTTCAGACCTGGAACATGCATAACATCTTTCAACAAGAATGGATTATCAGACTCCCTCTCAAAGGTAATGGTCCCAATGCCGGTCGCACTGTATCGACCATCGTCGCTCATCTTTATATGCATTTGAAGGTCCTTCTCCTCCACGTCACTAAACAAATCCTTGTCTCTCGTCATATGGAAAGAGGCACCACTATCAAGATACCACACCAATCCCATATAGGTTGAAACCAAGCATGCGATAAAAGAGAAATCAAGTTCAAATTGTGAGGCTAAGGCCTCTCCAGCTGTAGCTCCAGCAACCTTCTCGTTCTTCTTCTTCTGTGGGCAGTTAGTGGCGAAATGCCCATGTTCGTGACAGTGAAAACACTTCACTTTGGACAAATCCTGCTTCTTGCCTTTAGCTTTGGATTTTGAAGGAAATTTCTTCCCCTTCCCCTTCCTTGCTTTGGCAGCCAAAGCGAAATTCTCTTCATCTTCATTATTCGATGAAGAGCCATCCCTGGTACCTTGCCTTATCTCCTCCTGCACAAGATCCGACCAAAGTCACTCCCATCCCGGTAGTTTCTCCCACCCATTGACAGAGTCTTCGTAGCTATTCCAACTCTTCGAAAGCCCAAGGAGAGCCAAGCTCACCAAGTCTTCATCATAAACATTAATCCCCACACTTCCCAGTTCAACCCCACAATGGAAAAACTTCGTGATATATTTTGGAATACTGTCGCCCTTCTCCATTTTTATTTTTCTGAGCTTGTATTTCAGCGCCAACTTCCTCTAGTCGTTGCTGCTTTGGAACAAATCTGTCAAAGCCTTCAACATTAAGAATGGAGTGGATTTCCCATGAAGGTTGGACACAATATGGTCCTTCACACATTCCAACAAAATTATTCTCATCTTTGCTATCTTCTTTTGCCATGCGTCAAGTAATACAGCATTGCTAGATCCTAGCTTAGGAACATTGCTATCGATGAACTCCTTCAGTCTGTTATCCTCCAGCACCACCTCCATCATATCCTTCTAGGCTATGTAATTCAAGCTCCCATCAATGGCATACTCCAATCGCAACCCATTGAAATACATTTAAATGTATACTCAACTTCTGCACCAAGAATTTTCTGTAGCAAATTCGAATTGTCCACCAGCACAAACTCAACAATTATTCACAATTGCAATATTCAAGAATTAAAACTGCTCCGATACCATGTATAAAATATATACAAGATGCATGTATATATCCAGATTCTCCTGATCTAACAATATGTATCTTCTTTCTAAATACATAATTCTTCCACTGTTAATATTTTGCGGAAATTAAACATTCAATTGCAAACACATGAAGCAATAAAAACAATCGCACATAACACAATTTTTTAACGGGAAAGCCTGAAGCTAAAAACCCCAACTATCATATATTATGTATCATGGATATCATGTAACAATCTCATACAAAGCTTAGTACATCAAGCTCTCAGTAAAATCAATCGTCACACACTAATGAGAAGAAATATGCAAATCCATGCACCGATTTCTTGCCACCTGCTAGCCTGCCTCCACTGCGCAATCCCTGCTGAAGAATAGCTCTGAATGAATTCAAATTACCCTTGCCTTGATAGCGCAATCCTCATTAGCAACTCCAATGTGTGTGTGGTGCAATCAATGCATCACTATAGTCACAACAGATAGTCCATCTTGCCCTTTCACCTATCTCTCCACTGGGTCTCCACTAGAACTGACATGCACTATAGTTAACTGTTGTATTTGTTTAGTAGATTAATGAGTTATTATTTGTGAATTAATTAACTAATTAATTCACTCCACTCTCACTAGTGTATCATTTAGTTAAACTAGATACAACTAGCTCAACTGAGTTTAACTCCATTAACTACTCTTCTAACTCTGTCATAACTTTGCCACTTCAGTTCTAACTAAGTCCTTCATGCATGAACCACCAGTAAACCCTAGGAATTACGTAATTCCTTCAGCCCACTGTTTTGCAAAAACTGTACACTGAAATTAAGTGCTCTAAGAGAATAAGTTGTTGTTTATTGTCGGATTATTATTAAGAGCTAATAATAATCGACACTTCTATTTTTAGATCGACGATCTATAAATAGACTTCGCCCAATATTCTAAAAATATAATTTCATCTATTTTTCCAACTTGACCAACCATCCACAAATAGCATCCTGCAACTTATGAAATATGATCACCATGTCTAAAAATAGACATAGTCTAAAAATAGACTTGCGCCAAAAATAGCTTGCGGGCCCACTTAGTGAAGGTGACTCTTTTCACTAAGCTCATCATCTTGTTGAATCTCAACATTTGGGACAACAGAAAATTGGAATTCTTGGGTTGATTCTTCAAGTTTTGGGACTAAAAACAGTGGATTTTCAAAGAGATGAACAGAGGAGGCCCTGGTTTCACCTTCTATAGAAGAAGAAGATCCAAAAGTTGTCTCTTGAAGGGAAGAAGTAACTTCAACTTTATTTTATTGAGCTAAAAAGTCAGATAATTTGAATGTCGGGCCTTCAGGAACATTCCCTTCTAGTGGATGAGAAGAGGATGTCTCAACAGTTGGATTCTGAGACAAAGGAAAATACTCTTGCTATGGGGTAATAAAAGCATGATATTCAGGATGAGTTTGAAGGAAATTTAGAATGGTTTTAAAATCATCTTCAGTCTAAACATCCCTATCTAGAAAAGGTGCAATTGCCAATACTTGTTCTAACTCCCCTTCAGTCAGCACAAAGTCTTCTGATTCCTTATTGACACTTAAAACATTTGTTTTTCCTTCTTTGATTGGAATAGTACTTATCTCAGATTTACTAAATGATGAATGAGAGAAACCTTCAACTGAGCCTAGGTTAACATCATCTACTTTATTTTCTAGGGAAGCAGTTTAAAATTGAGATTTTTCAGTAGAATATTTTGAAACTAAAACTTATTTTGATTCTAAAGTACATGAGGGTACCTTTTGCTTTGGAATGTACTTTTTATGTGCCTTCTTCACTGACTGAGATGTGGCTTCAACTAATCTCTATTGTCCTTTTTCATCTTTAATGATCTTCCCTGGGTCAGCAATTGGAGTCACAGTAGGTGATCTTTGATTTCTCCTTGTAGTAGGAGGTCTTGAAACCTCTCTTCCTCTTTGTGGAGTCACCAGGTGAACAAATTTTAAGTCTTCTTCAAGTCACCAATTCTTGTTCTCCATCAATAATTGATCATCAACAATTCAAAACAAGGGACTCGGGAGAATATTTTGTTTCAAGGCCTTCGTCTCCCGACAGACGCACCAAAAGATGTTAGCGCTGGAACCAGCACTTGGACTATTTCAAGTGCTTAACCAGTCACATTCTAAGCTCTAGGTAAATTTAATGATTTGGATTATATGATTGGTAGGTGGTTTAGGCTCTCAATCACTGAAAATGGATTTTAGTCAAGTTCATTGTCACACTAATGAGGGTATTGAGTCTTGATATGGTAGTGAAAGGTAAGTTTGTAGCCTATGGAAAGAAGAAAAGTGTGAAATAGTGGAAGGGACAGTGGGTCTGAAAGGCATAAATCCACTACTTTGATGAAAAACAACACAAGAAACAGTTTGATAATATATCAACAAGAAAAATCTATATCAAGACTTACAATAATCTTATTGTATATCAAGAAAAACCACTGGCATAAGGAATGCTCTTTAAACTGTCATTATATATATCTCATCAAGAAAGCTCATTAAGTAAGACTGCTAAAAGTTGATAAGATACATAAAGACATCAAGAGACTCACAAAAACATACAACAGCATTTGAAATTACAAATTTCAACTGAAGAGATTGATGTGTGGAAACACATATAAATATTATCAATACACATATCAAGTAGGTAATAAGCCCTCAAAATTATTCTCCCATATCATTCACTAAAAAAGTGCATTGATCATATTAGTAAAAGATTCACAAACCATGAACCCTTTCTCCATTGAGTTTCATCATATATATACAAGAGATATTATGTGGACATCTCCACAAAAAGTTTGAGTATTTTCTAGAAAAATTATTACATTCCTATACAAAAGGTAAAGCTTATCCTAAATCTTAATACAAAGGGGTGCAACATAAGTGAAACATAAATAAAAAAAACAGCATGATGGCTTGTATTTTGAAGTGGTTGGAATGATGTGGCAATCTGCTGGTAGGATGCTCTTCTTTTCTGGTACAACCACTTCCTCAAAAACTGCAAACAACAACTGATGATGACATGTGGTTGTTTCCCCAAAAATTGAAAAAATATAATTCTAAAATTTGGAAGGGACCTTGATCAGATGACACCTGGTAGCAGCTTCTTCTGTTGATAATGCATGCATGTAACTACTCCTTAGTAGCACCCCTCGATACTTGAACAAAAACTACCTCCACTTCCTTCATACAAAAACTCAGGAAATAATAGCTTCCCTTTTCAAAATTAGGTAGCTATTACTGGAAATTCTACAAATAGTTGTGTTTGTTGATTAGGCTGAAAATATGTGAGCCTCTCCTGAAAGGGTTAGATAAAATCCAGTATTGAAGCAAATATTTTGAGAGACTCTGCTTTAGTGAGCCTTCTAGTTATTTTTCCTGTATGCTTTTGTTTCTGATCTCTGGCCTTCTTGATTTCCTTTTCTGGGCTTTCATCAACATTGATGATTTCATCTCTCAATCTAGAATTAGCAATCAGTTTACTATTCAGTCTAAGTTTGTTTTTAGGCCTAGTGTGAGGCCTCTTAAGGTATGGGTTAGGAATATAGGAAACCATTCTTCACTTCTGAACCATACTAATAGACTTACCTTCTTCATACTCTGTCTCTGAGAAATCTTCATTAGTGTTATCTTCTTTGAAGGATGAATAAGAGTGAATGACATTCTTATCCTTTCTCCTGATAGGTGTCTTGGATGTCTTGAGGGAAGAAAATAACTGAGCTAGTGTTGGTTCCCTGTTTTCTTCTTTTTCTTTTGCAACTGTTGAAATAAAGTGTTGAACTAGAACAGACACTTGAACTGGTATTTTAACTGGTATTTCAGGGCTGGCTTCCTCTAAAAGTTTCTCTCCTAGGATCAACCTTCTTATGCCTATATACCTTGAGGAAGAAGCTTTTTTTTCCTCACATATAGAATTAACAATTTTCCTTTTCTTGAATCTCATGGAATTTTCTTTGATAAATTCTGCTAAAGTCTGAGGTTCCTTTGGAGGTTTCCTCACATAAAATTTTTCTGTTGGCTGCACCATGGGTATGGGAGTGACAGGTTGAGTTGTATCTCTCCTAATTGAACTTCTAGTTTTCCTACTAGTTGATGGGATAGACCGGGTTGGCTATGAATTGTTTGGCACAGGTGTTGTGATAGTTTTTTCATAGGCATTTTACTTCTTGGGTCTCCCTACCCTCCTCCTAGAGGGTATACTACCAAATCCCTCCTCTGCTAGGAATTTATCCCAGGTAATCTTTTTCTTTTTAAGGTGGTAGACAATCAACATTTTGATTAAATCCCTATGATATAGGTTATGTAGGGAATAGTTAGGGTTTTTTTTCAACTTCAAGGACATTTTAAGCAAGGATTTGTATAGGAAGTAAGGAAAATTTAAAGGTTTGTCACCTGAAATATGAGCAAGAAATATTATTTGGTATCGATGGACAGAGGAGAATCTACCTTCACAAGTAATGTAGTGTTGCACAATGCTAATTACATGTTTCCATTCTGCTCTAAAACATGAAATATGCACAATTGGAGTCCATTTGGCATTCACATGCTCAGGTTTGAGGAAGGGACTTACTTTTGTTTGCAGCATTTTCTTCTTGAACCAGCGTTCTCCAATGGTTGAGGTTTGAGTAGCTCTCACTATGATGGCTTCATAGATTTTTAAATTATTGCTCCCAATCTTGACTTTCTCCCTATCAAAGCTCTCGGAAAAGGCTTGTGCTAAAGCTACATTTTCTCCAGAAAATTTCTACAAAAACTTATACCAACCTACTGTCTTAAATTGGGGCTTTTCTCTAGCATCAACAAACCTAGTGTTTGTTCACTCAGACCAATTAGCATTCCCACATTTTCCCATTCTTCTCAATAGCTAAGCTCCCTCTGAATGCATAGTTGTTCAACCTGGAGGTAACACCCTATACGCAACCTTGATTTCCTACCTTGGAATGATAAACTAGTTGCTGGAGGATGTGACTCTATTAACTGTAACCTCCACAGAGAACCTCAGACTTGATAATATTGATCCTAACCCTCTAAATCTATTCCTTTAGCCACGATATGGTTTAATGGCACGATTTGAAATTATTCAAATACAAGTGCCAAGTCACGCCATAACTCATAATACTCTTGTGGATCATTTAATAATTGATACCTTGTACTTTATCTTCCACTTGAGGCATAGTAGGGTAGTTATAGGTTACCTACATTAATAATATAACCATTCACCTATAATGATTCTCCTAATTCTAAAATAATTACTCTTTTAAAAAGAATAATAATGTTATAACATATGTGATCTTAAATGAACTTCAAAGAGGAATGATATTTTCCCTGAAAATACTCCTTGCAGTTATACAGTTCCAGAGAAATAGCTGCCTTCATCTATGTATTGCAATATAACAGAGCTTCAGAGAAATAGCTGCCCTTTTCTCTACGCCACCAATGTAACCTTCAATTCGAAGAAATAGCTGCCCCTTTCTATCACTATGTTACCAATGAAACTTAAATAGGGGTAGCTATCTAGAAAGAGCAACTATAATTTTATTACAAAAATGACCAATAACCTTCGACACTAACCTAAGTTAAAACTGTGGTTTAAACTTCTTTTATGAACCTAAGACACAATACCACCTATAAAACTCAAAAATATTTTTGGTTTTGAGACTCGTTTTGGCTTTTATTGAAAATGACTCGAACTTTGACATAGGCAAGGGAACAAGAAAAATTTGAAAACAATGATACAATGGCGGTCAGACTATTAACATTTATAGTGCTAACATCATGCATTTCTAAATGATTGTATTCTATATAGAGGAGAATATGTAGACAAAGAGATATGTCTGAAATGTGGGCATGATAGGTATGATAAATCTAGAAATAAGGGTAAATCATGTGGTCCTCCTTTTAATATATTGAGGCACATACTACCAAGGATTCAAAGGCTTTTTCGTTGCAAATAATTAGCTATGTTGTAGGGATGACATGCCTTACACAGAAGTGAGTTGGGAGTTATGCGAATCCCAATAGATTCAATAGCCATGAAGCATATAGAGGATACATGGCCCCAAAAATTCAAGGATAAAGTACGAAGTCTACGACTCAGCATAGCCATGGATGGCGTCAACCCATATTCCCTCCAGAACACTAACTATTATGTTTGGCTTGTAGTATTGATCAATAAAAATATCCCCCCATCGTTGTCCGTGAATAATTAACATCTTATGTTGGCTCTCATAGTCCCTGGTAGAAGACAAGTGAAGAATATGGATGTCTACTTACAACCACTGGTAGATGAATTGAAGGAATTATGGGATGGGATAAATGTATACGATGTATCAAAACCCATCTCAGCAGAGAGGAGTTTTGCATTGTATGGCATATGTGCTTACATGACACATGATTATCCAGGCTTAGGAGTTTTCTCTGGTAAATTACATGTTTATTGATTTTTTTATATACGTAACAACATTCTTTCACATATTAATTATTTAATTCGTTGTAGTTATTCTGATTTTCATGATATTCTTTAACATGCCATGCATATAAATTGTATACAATAATCTCGCAGGTCTTGTAACAAAAGGGTATTTTGGATGTAAATGCTGTGGACCTTATCTGAAAGCTAGATGTTCCAACAACCTACAAAATCCAATGTATGACTGCTTTAGGGTATTCCTCCCAGAATAACACCCTTATAGAAGAGCAGCATCCACTTTCAATGGTAAACGAGAGAGAACCCAAAGGCCTCCAATAACGACACCAGTTGAATGGCTTAAAGCATATGAGTGAGAGAAGGAGAAGGAGTTCATTGAAATGTTTGATTAAAATGGGGAGCCTATGTTTGATGATCCAGAATTCTTCGACACCTATGTTGAGAAATTCCCATTGGGATGAAAAGGAAATCTATCTTTTATAACCTCCCATATTGGGAGCATCTTAAGATTACCCACTTATTAGATCCCATACATATATTTAAAAATGTTTCATCTTATTTAAGGAGGCACATATCATCGAAAAAAAGTGAACATTAGTTGTTACGAAAGATATTATTACTTAAAAAAAAAAAAAAAAAACATTGGCCAAGACAATTAGAAAGTATGGGATCAAAGGCAGGCATTGGTCCCTCTAATTCATGGTATTTCAAAGAAGGTGATGCCTCTCCACATCTATATCATCCTAGCATCGGTCTGTATCTCTCTCATAGTGTTCAACCTGACTCCCTCCTCCACAAGAAGTACACAAAGTTGGTCTCCCAACTCCATCCTAAATCTAGTGTCAAGCCTGCGCTGCAGACCAGCCGGTACCTTGGCAACATGAGGACCAGATCTGTTTGCACTGGCCTGATCCTTGACATATGCCATCTCCTAATCATCATCAGGATCTACATCTGGATCATTTGGTGACGGTGGCATATCATCGACATCAAATGACCCAATGTCTACAAAAAATATATAAGTACACAACAATAATTAGACAATTTCATTAAACAGTTTAATAAAAACAAGTTAAAGAACATGTTAGAATAAATTTAAAGAAAACACTAATATTACCTGTATCGTCTGACGGCTCATCATCTATGAAGAGGATGTTGGCACACCATCGCCAATCCAAACTAGCATATGGACAGGGGACCAAAACGAAGGCATGATCATCAACATTGGCTAGCAACTCTAGTGCATCAAGCGATATCCTCGCGGAAATTTCTAACTTGCCCCTCTTAGGCATCATCTATCGCCACATCTACATCCGTACATGCAACATCAGCCTACGAGGTTGCCGAAAAAAAGTATGCCTTGTCTCTGGAAACCTCCCAAAAAATAAACAAAACAGCTCTGAAGAAAAAGGGAAGTTCACCCTCCCTTGTGCCTAAGCACGACATCTATCTAAAGCTGCACAGAACTGTCGCAAAAAAATTTCATACCACCTTACAAGTCGTGGCGCCTATAATAAAGAATCAACATTAAATAAAAGCGGGCAACTAATGCGTTTCCTGTCACCGTATGGTGTGCAATGGTTGAAATTGGTAGTGAGAGGCACTTCACCTCCTCTCCACCAAATGAAGCAATCCATAACTGACCACCAGAGACCTGAATATCTGCAGGAGACAGTATATCGGTGCTAATGTATCTTTGGGAGTACACCAATTGACTCCCTAATGCATAGCTGACTGGTACCTCTCCTCGATAGGCTAGTAATAAAATAGATGTCCCCGTTAGTGGGCACGTACCACTAGTTAGGACCAACCCAGAAAGCATATCGGTGGGAATTCCACCTGAAGATAAGTTGTCAAAATAATCCACCATGGTCCTTTAGGGATGTAGCCTCCTCATAGAACTTGAGGAGGCCTACCTCCCTTAGGAGAGCCTGGGTAATTGTTGTAATAGGGCAAGGGTATATATATATATATATATATATATATATATGTATTGATTTTTTATTTTTTTTTAAATACAATCAGTGCGCCCAAAAAACAGGCATGCACCAGTACCGGTGCATCTATTTTTATTGCACACTGGCTGCAGTGCGCCTGGAAATTTTCAGCGAACTGCACATCATGAACTGTATTTTCTCTAGCGGTGCGTTGACTAAACTATCCAGCCCAGGGTGGATAATTCCGTCAACGCACTGCCAAACATCATCTAGTGGTCAACAGTGCAGTCGTTTAACCGATCGCACCGTTGACTATGAACAAATTCGGGAGGGCGGTGCGATGACCAAACTATTCGCCCTAGGGCAGATAGTTTCGTCAGCGCACCACCCTCATGGCATCATTACACAATCAACGGTGCAGTGGTATAACTGATCGCACCATTGACTATGTACCAGTATCGGGAGGGCGATGCACTGACCAAACAATGCACCCCAGGCATATATTTTAGGCAGTGCACCACCCTCCTAACATCACTACATATTCAATAGTGTGGTCTTTTACATGACCACAATGTTTACTATGTCCAAGTTTGGGAGGGCGATGCGCTAACCAAAATATCCGCCCTGGGGCGCATATTTCAGTCAACGAACCACCCTCTCGCACTTGGAGATGGTCAAGGGTGCAGCCAGGTAACCGACCACACCGCAATTTTTGTAAATTTAAAAAAGGCACAGTGTGTCGTTTCGGTACCACCCCAGAAACAGTGCGGATACCTTTAGCACCGGTTGTGGTGCGACCTGTAAATTTACAGGCAGCACCGCGAACCGGTGCGAGCCGAACGGCTCGAGCGCACCGTGTGGGAAAAAAAAATATTTTAACAAGAAGGTGAATTTAAGCTATTTTACAATACTCATCCAGGAAAAGGTTTAATAATGGAAAAAATAAAATAAAATACATGTACATTTGGGCGTCGAGGAGGCATATTTTTTGTAGAATTTGCAAAACTAAATTTTCCCACCGTTTTTCAAAATTCGAAATGGAGATGGTGGGTAATAGACAACGGCAGTGCGTGGAATGGGAGCACCGATCACAGGGCGCCTCAAGCAAGATAATTGTGCACTGGTGCTTGAGAGCTCTGGAGCAATGAAAAGTTAAAAATGTGGATTTTTGGTCGTAATTTTTTTTTGTATTTAACCCTGTTCCGATGTGTAGATTTTTGAGGCGCACTGGGTGGTTCCTTACAACCACACCGAGTTGTTTCAGCTTTGGCGCAGGTTTTTATGACACATCAGGGCCGAATATGTGTATATAAATGGTGCACTACAGTAATAAGATGCACTGAGCGGGTTTGTACTGAGCGCACGGTGTCCCAGTGTGCCAATTTGTGGTACGCACCGGTGCGGTTTAGGATGAGAAATGCACCGAAAAAAGAAGAAAAAAAAATCTGCAAAAACCTCCACCTGCTAACCTCCTCTAGTATCCTCCACTACAAATTGATGTTTGGGATATATTTATAAGGGGTTCCTCAAAAACATCCACTAGAGGGTCTTTTCCTTGTAGTGTTGTAGTTCCTTCGCTTGTTTCATTTCTTGATTCCTCTCTTTCTGAATTTTCACAAATTTTTCAATTCTTGATTTTCCATCCAACTCCTTCTTAAGATTATTGACCATTTCCTCATGTTGTTTTAGGAATATGACTTTGTCTTTGGGAAAGAGTGCTAATTTCTCCCATTGCTATAGTACCCTCATCAAATCTTCAAATTTAACATGAGTTGTTTCATATTTTGTTTCAACATCCTCCTTCTTATCCCTTTTCTCCTCGTGTTTCTCTATCTCAACTACTAGTTATTGTCTAACAACAACATCATCGATAGGTTCTTGTGGTAAAACAACCTTTTTATTTTCATTCTACTCTATTTCAACCAATGGTTCTTGTGTAAAAACAACATCATAAATATGTTCTTGTGGATTAGCATATTATTTTTATTCTTCACGATCTGCTTCCACTATTGGTTCTTGTGTATTAGCAGCATCACCAGCAGGTTCTTATGGAATAACTATTCAAAATTATTCGTCTTTTTGCCCCATTTGTACTCTAACTGAAACAGTAATAGTCTCCATGATTTCAGCGTCCTCGAGGATTTGTTTTCAACCCTTACAAATTTTTTCTGAGAAAGTAGGTGATGTCATTTCTACAACATCTACCAACATATCCAATCTACTTACATTCTTAAAACAAAGATGTTCTTTAACCAAGGCAAGTTGTTTCTTTAACTCATCATTTTCCTTTCTCGGATTTTGAATTTGAATGAGAGGGTTAATTTTTGTCTTACCTAGTGAAGTAGCAACCTCTTGTTCTTATGTCTACTCTTCTGTTACTGGTCCTTCTGTCTCATGTTGTTTCTCTGGTTCTTATATAGTCTCTAGTGTAATATTCAGGATTTCAGATGTAGAGGGGCCTTCTTCTTTGGACTTATCCTGCTTTTATTTGTCCCTTTTCTCCTCAAACCCATCAATTATAGCTGTATAATCACATTCCCCCTCTGCTATAGTAGTAGGTTTTTGAGTCTCTTCTAGTATAACAACTACTCACACCCTTTTCCCAAGGGTTCTTCCACTAATTGGCCTTTTTAGCTTCCTTTTTTGCACTATTACCTTTTTTTATACTCCCCCAGTGGCTTCAGGGGTCTTCACTTCCTCATCTCTAGTTTCAAGCACAATTATTGTTCCATGAGTTTCTTCCTCCAACACTTCCTCTACAATTGGGCACCCACCTCATATTTCCTCTTATGAATCACTATACACCAACACAGGTTCTTCTATTTGCATATCCTTTCCTCATGAGGATGAACTATGGGTCTTTCTAATTGATCTCCGCCTCTTAGGGTTTCGTCAATCATTCATAGTAGGTGTATCATCTCTACTCTACTTAGAGCCCATAGTTTTCTTTCACTTGGAATATGTAGTAGTTTCAACAACAGGTGCTGCTTCAGCATTGGATGTTTCTTTAGTACTTGGTGTTGTTTCAGCATTGGGTTTTGCTTCAGTGTTTTTTGTTGTTCAGTGTTAGGGGATGCTTTAGCACTGGGTGTTGCTTCAACACTCTCTTCATGCTCCTCATTCACACTAGCACATGGTGTCATTATAAAAGCATGCCATGAGGTCCCTTGTCTCTGTAATGAATGTGTGATGATTAATTTAATGATTACATGGTTGGTGACACAATTTGATGGATGATTTTACCCTTTAAAATCCTCTTCCATGTGTTGTAATGACTTCACCAAGTAGTATGGTAAATTAATCAACTGCCTTGTCCTCGGGTGTGCCAACAATTGAAGATGATAATTGAAAATAATCCCAGGACAACCCTCACATGTAATGAATTTTTGGATGAAGAGGGCTACATATTCCCAAGGGCGAGGAAGAGATTTTATATCAAAAACCCTATGCTTGGGTGTCAATTATTATCCCTCTTATAAGAATATTGCCTTAGATTCATGATTGGCCACTTTCCTTGAGAACCACCATTCTCTTGTCCTAGACATCCCTGTCACTTTTGTGATAAATTCTTCTATAAAAACAATTATGAATCCCCTGAAAAAAGAGTGTTGTTCAAATAAGTCTTGGGAAAATTCTAAAGTGATCAATTCACTGAAACCCTATAATTTTTTTAAAACAACTTAGCTATCCAACCCTTTGAAAAAATTTCAATGCTTTCGAATGTTGTAATAGCACATTAACAAAGTCAAGTTCATGTATGATCTCTGCACCATCTATAACTTCTTGTAATCATACTACTCAACAATGTTAGGAACCTGTTACAGAGTTGCTTCAATTCACACAGATGCTTGCTCAAGGGAGGATGTCAAGGTGTTGGAATTATTGGCAGTTACTCCTCCTTATTACCAATTCAAAACTTTTAAATCAAAAGGAGTTTCCAAACGATTGCATTGATCTTCCAATGTAACATCACAAATAATAAATAAATAAACGCTAATCACGATGAAGGAATATTGGTACTAATGGTAGCATTTACATCGGTTTAATTGTAAAAAGTAATGGTTGTTTGATATATTTCGGATTAATCTCATAGAATAATTTTTTGGTCAACGTTTTGAACCTACTAATGAGGTTCATCTTCAGGACCAAGGTGAAAAAAATAGATCAACCAATGGGATTAAATAGCAACGAGATGCATCAAGTTCCAGAAATAGTTGTTAGGACTATAATATTATTTAATAAAAACTAACCATAACGACTAGTTTTTAGTTAATTGTAACTAATCAAGTTAATGGTAATAATTTATTAGAAAATTTATATTAAATATTAATTATAAAATTTATTAAATTATTCTTATTGAACCATATTTAATTAAAATTAATATTGGCAGTTAGATTTGAAAAACTAAGTTAGTCATAATTTGGAAAAAGTAATGGTGTCATAACGGTCTAATCATGCAGTATTATGGCAGGGTGAGGTATGCATTAATTGGAAAAATAATTGGATTTCCTAGATCTGGCCTTATTAAGAAAGGAAACATATGCTAAGAAATTGTTTGTGTAACAAAAACAGCTCTCGGAACCTTAATTAATCTAAATACGTAAAACAACTAAAATGTAATTTTGTAACAAAAAACTTTGACAAACCATCCAAACCTGAAACAACCCAACCATTAACCATAAAACTACCTAACCCGTAAGCACCAAAGCCCTTATCTCTTGACCCTTAATCCCTTAAACCATTAACCCTTATTCCCTTAAACCCTAACCCCTATTCCATTAACCCTTAATCCATGTACCCCAAATCCTGTAATCCTCAAAGCCCCTATCTACCTAACCCCTAACACCTCAATTAATTAAATATTTAGGCACATCCGATGCTAAAAAGGGAGCTAAACAAAGAGTTAACTTAGGTGAAAAAAATGAGTGAAACCCCACGATATCATTGGTGTTATTTTTGGGGAAATTAATGGCGCTATTTCTTGCGCTATTTATGACGCTATTTTCTGGTGCTATTTCAGGCGAGATTTTTGGCTCTACTTATTACGCTATTTCCGATGCTATTATTTCCTTATTTAGCGCTGAAATGGTTTGGCCAACACAAAAAATTCCAAAATAGCGTCATCCCGATCGATAACGCTAACTTTTTCAAAAAACTGGATAAAATACACTAAAACAGTCCTTGGAAGCAAAAAATGGAGCTAATCACAAGGATTTGTTGTAGTGTGTTGAGAATAACACTTCTTTGAAGGGGAGGGGCATGTTAAGCCCTATATAATCCCCATGTTAATCCAAAAACCCATTATTAAGCGTTAGATATTGAGTGATTACATATCTATTATTAATTGTTATTTAGGCTAGAACCCCTCATGGTCCATTTTTATTATAATTGTATCTTTTGTCTCCTATATATATATATAAGGAGACTTAGTCGTAGGATCATCAAATTTGTCTTGTTTATTGTATTTATTGTATAAGGAGGTTTCCCCCTCGAAGTGGACTATAATTATTGTTTTATTATCATTTTTAAAGCGCAAGGATCATAACATTGTTTAAGAATTTTAAAAATATTATTTCAATAAAAAATGTGAAAAAATCATATTTTTAAAGATAGTAAACACCAAAATAAGTTTGAAATATCCTCACATATTTATGTGTTGACTATGGTTTATTAGTACCTTGAAATACATACTACTATTTAATATAATTGATAGCCACATCCATCAATCCCCACACAGGGGAGGATCACACTTGTTAATTTTGAAGTTAAATCATTATCATAACAATCTCACTAAGTTACCAATTGACCACAACCCTATAAAAAATGTCACCATATGACAAACAAATGATAAAAATATCTTATAATAACCATAATGGTGAAAAACATAGTTAGTTAGAGTTATATTATAATTTCCAACATGGCATGTCATATTAGTCCATTTCGCTTGTTAAAAGTAAATGATTTATTATTAAAAAAAAAATTAACAAACGATGTATGCAATATTGATTAAATTTAATGTTTTAACAATATTTTCAACAAATAAAATAAATTTACAATTTTTTACTATTGTAGATATAAATATATAACAATTATGTAAATTTAATATAAATATTTAACAATAATATATTCTAAGAGTAAGTTGGTTTCCATGGTCCATAATAATAGTAATGCTATTATTGGAGATTTTTACTATGTAGGTGGTGCGAGGATTATGTCCAACTTTTCAAGTGGATCTTCCATCCATCCTTGATGACCAAACAAAACACCACATACACAGTAAAAATCTCAAAAAATAACATCACTAGTACTATATTTTGTTAAATTTATTATGTTTTATAATAACTTTAAAAATTTACTAATATTTTATTGATATTATAATAATTTTAACTCGTTAAACTATTTTTATTTATATTTGGATAAATATTTTAAAATTATAAATATATTTTTACACCCTATATATTAAAAAAATATTTTATTTTATTTTAAACAATTTAGAAATTATACCCTTAATTAAAATTTCCTCCTCCGCAACAACAACGAATATATATAACAAAACTTTGAATGCTCAATGGTTGTTAGGTTCTTGTAGGAAGTTGAGGTGGCTCTCTTTTCAATAAGAAAAGGTAAATTACATTGTCTTTTAAAGTTGTTAATAAAGTTGGAGACAATCAATTGAGTGTATGATGTGTATTAAAGTGGATGCGGATGTAAATGATTGTTTAGAGTAGATATTTTTAAATGAAATTGTTATATATATAGAGATGAGATTTGTTAGTTTTTGTTTTATCAGAGACTATAGTATAATCAAAGTGTATTGATTTTATTTTTTTGTTTGTAATTTTAAATAAAGATTTATGAAAATGTTGAATATTTTTATTTTCCGGAAATTTAATTGGTTGAACAAGATTTTACGGGATATAATTCTTTTGTTGGAGGGCATTTTATTTTTTGTATTTGCCAGTGCCTCACAAATAATTTAAAAAAAAAAAAAAAAAATCTAATTTTCTAAGTGCATAGAGTGTTCTGGCGCTAACACTATTATGCATGACTATTATTTTTCCCGCAGGTCGCTTACGTGGGAAAGGGGGCAACGTTGATACATTGTGTGTTAAAAATTATATTGCATTTGCAGAGAAAATGCAAGTCGATTGCAATTTTTTGAAATTGTTTTATTTCATTACGTAAAATTCAGGTTTTGCAATTTTTTGAAAATGTTTTATTTCATTACGTAAAATTCAGGTTTCTAAGTGGTTGCAGACAAAAAATGGGAAAATGAATATATCATTACTAAGAAAACACTATATGCACTGCCAAACAAGAAATTCTCAACAACCAAATTTTAAATATCTTAAATGTGATTACAGTCATGTGGAGTTTTCACTATGCGGAGGAAGCTTACTCTCCGCACAAAGGCTCATGGAGTATGGGCATGAAATTTGATAGACCCCTCCCTCTTGTTGTTGAATCACTTAGCTTTCGCAATACATATTAAATTTCCAGCGCACCCTCAAATCGCTATTCAAAGACATAATACAATACAAAGATGTGAAGGAAACTCTAGGAAGCTAACTTTTTTGTGCCTCATGCCTTCTATGCTATATACTAAGAGATAGGGAATATGTTAATGGAATATGACTTTAATGTGGTATAAATAGTAATGAAATCACATTTTAAGGTCCACGAGACTATAAATATTCTATGGAACCATCAATTCCCCATTTTTGGCATTTTTCAATTCAACCATTTTCTTATTCAAATTGATGATTAGTTGGCCCAATCTTCCAACAATCTCCTTGCCAAAAAGACATATCCAAGAAACTGATGCTAATATATTCCTATAAATTTCTCTGATGTCTTTGAACGCATCACATTCCAAAATGAAACGTTTTTTCAATTCCACTGCCCCAAACGTGAAAAATGCACACACTCGTTCTTCCCAAGCTTCTTTAGGCCTTTTCCATTGTCCTGATTCACACCGAAGCTAATGCGAGTCGGTTCTTAATTGAGAAATAAGAACATCTTGCCCCTAGGGAATGTTAGCTCCAATTTTTTTATTTTTTTTTGTAGATCACACGTAGGTTTGAATTCCTCAATGTAGTACTTCTTCTTTCTACCCAATGATTTTCCCCATACCTATTTACAAAAATTATCCATAACAAAAAAATTAGCTCCTTGCTATTTTTGGGACATGCATTAAGGTAGATATCCCATTTTTGCATCCATGCATAGTTTTGTCTCATCCATGTTTTCTTTCTTCCACTCATGCCTTCGTTGAAGATAACATGAGGCCATCTACCTACTCCCATTTGCTCAATTATTTTTAGATATCTTATGAGTCACACTATAGAAATTGCTTTGATGGGAGTTGCTCCTATTTCACTCAACATTATCTCATAAGGTATCAAAATTTTTATTTTGAACTTGCTCATAATAAAGCATTTTTGGATTTTCTCAATTTGTTTATATTTTGAGATAGGGGTGTTTCTCGCCCACAAATTCACACCCATAGAGCATTACTGGACAAAACAAGAGTCCAAAAATCACTTTAATTATTTTCCAATCCCATAAATCTTCCTCTCTACATCTGTTTTGAAGAGCATATAATGCTTTCCACCCTCCTAAAATTATCTTCTCTCTGCAGTCCTCCCAATTAATTTTATTGTTGAAATCAATCTCGAGGTACTTGCGTTCATTTACTTCTTCAATAATGTTGCCTTCAAAGAAGAACGCATGATGAATCTAATTCCTTTTATTAGAGTAAATCATTATTTTGGTCTTGCGAGTATTGAATTGCATCCCAACTTCTCTGCAAAAATTCTCAAGGGCATATATATGCATCTGCAATCCATGGGTCGGTTTAGAAATCAATACAAGATCATCATCATATAAAATAAGATTTATCACAAACTCCCCCAACTGAACACCATCTCTACCTTGCAAATTTAACCACTCTTCTATTTTATCAATATATAAACCAAAAATAGTAGGGGATAGAGGGAAACCTTGTTTGACTCCAATGTCACTTCTAAAGCTTTCTGAAAAACTTGTTGATGTTCTAATTTTGACTTCACCTCTTCATAAATTATATGGACAACGGCTCTATAATGCAAAGGAATTTCAATTTCTTCCATTCTACGCCACAACTTATCTCTAGATACGGTGTCAAATGCCTTTTTGAAGTCAACGAAGAACTAGAATACTTCTTATTTGTCCCCTCAAACCTTTTCAATAATGTGTCTCAACATGATACCATGATCCATTGTAGGATACTTCAGCCTAAAACCAACTTGTCCTCTTGCCCTCTTTTCTTTTACTTCTTCCCACTTAATAATTCTATTTTCTACCATGTTGCCAAAAAGCTTTGCCAACAAAGGATTGATCATAATGGTTCTATAATTGGAAGGATCATTAATGTCTCCATGGGTATTGCTAGGCTAATTTTCCAGCCTATTGGGAATCCTTGTTGAATGATGTTGTTGAATATTTCCATGAGGTGCGGTGCAAGAGAGTTCATTCCCCATTTTATATACTCTGCTTGAAGTTCAACCAGGTCATTTTCCTTTCCTGTTTTCAACTTCTTAATTCCAATATCCACCTCGTGTAACTTGAAGAGATTTGTAGTTATGTTGATCCTAGGGGGAGGCTTCGCCTCTAATTCTTTCTCATAGAGTTTTCTTGCATATTCAAACCATTGATTGAATGTAATATTATTTTCTATTTGCTTCTTCCTTGGTTTAAGTTCCTACCAGAAAATCTTTGGGTTATTATTTCCTAGATACATTAACTCTTCTCGCCTTGTTTGCATGAACTCATATTTTTTCCTTTTTAGTATCTACTTATGTAATTTTACACATCTTCTCCTTGCCTACCTTTTTCAAGGTTCTCCTTGCCATTTTGTATTCCTCATTAAACCAAACATTTACAGGAAAACAATTTAATTTTGATTTCCTACTTTTTTCTCTTTTTCACTTCTCAAGTGCACTTTGAATTATATTTGTTAACTCATGACTCTTAGATCTTTGCAAACTAGTTTTCTCCTTATGAATTAATATCTCTAGCATTGTCTTGGAGGTAGTACCATTTTCTTGTGTTAGAAGAATTTTTCCCCTTAATAGTGATTGTTGAGAGCATTGATATTTCCTCTTGTGGTGCCTTTCATCTAACCATGATAAATTTAGCTTTAATAGGAGCAGCCGTCTTGAGATGGACCAGACAGAGGCACTATCAAACTAGTTCAGCATTAGGATACATCTTAATTTCATGCACAATAATTTTTGGATCGATGCCAGGAATTTTTTCATAAGACAAGGCAAAAATGTCTCTAAACTCCTGGAATAGGGCTTTATAAGTCTTGAGCTCATCGAAAGAGCAAGATGAACCGATATGCAGATTTTTGACAATGTTGGGTTTAATCGAAATGTCGAGAGGGATCGTTGCTTCAATGTTCGATAATTTCTTATCAGAATAAACACCATGTATGGATACATAATTTGTAGACAACTTGACGATATTGGGTTGATACATTTCACTAAGATTGTCCTCAAAGGAATCTGCTAAGGAGTAACGATGATGATAATCATCCCACGACACATCATCTGACATCATGATCTCCATGACGTTCTCATCAATAGAAAATGTACAAGAGAAAGGATCAGAGGATGTGTTATAATCCAACAAATGATCAACCCAATTAACTGTAGAGAAGAGGGTAGGTGCACCACACAGGCCTAATAAATGGCTTCATATTCAAGCTAATTAGGAATGAGTGACATGCAGTCACAAAAAGTGTTAAGATTATATTCGTCTAGTATTGTCCATGGATCATTCATAGAAGTACAAGAAGATAAAATATTGATATAGGCAACCGACAAAGAATTGTTGAGAATTGAAGGAGGAGGAAGTGAAAAGGTTCTCATAAGAGAGGAATCCTTAAGCAGTCCAACCCTGACATACTGATATGGGTGTGGGGTTTCCCCCATGAGAGGGATGCTTCCAGTAACTTGAGAACTAGTGGCAAACAAAGTGAGTTGATCAATGGCTACTATATCGCCTTTATGAGGAAAATTTATCATTATAAAATATGTCAAAACAACATAAACCATATCATAGAACCACGTATGACCCAGTAGAAGGTTATAATCTATCAGTTCATCGATAACTTCGACTTCTCAGATAGATTATTTCCACCTAATTCTGTGAAAATTCTACTACAGTATCATGGTTTACTTCTCCTACTTGATTAAGTTATACAAGTTATCTTCAGAAATAAGATTCAGAAAATACCAAAGTAAACACAACTAACAGTCTACACATGCAGATCATTTATTGAATACTACGCTCATTCAAACAAATTGACACACTGATTTTTGGACATAAGTCCCTAGAAAAACCCAAAGCGGGAAATAGATATGAGGGTTTATTTTATTAAGTATAATCTGAGTACAACAAATCAAGGTTCCAGATCTGGAAAACCTGACAGAGAATAAAATAAATCTGTAGCTAACCTATTGTTCCAAGACCAAATATCTGACCGATCCACCCTCAAATTGGATTTACAAGACTGGGCCCAGATCTGGCCCTAAAAACCCTAGCGCTACCCCAGAAGCCCCAGTGTATGCCCTGCTATGCTCTGTGTGCCACTGCGTTGCTCAGAGATGGATTGCATAACCCCAGAGTGGGTGATGCAGTCCTTACACTAGCCCTGGAGACCCTCTACATAATTTTGAAACCCTTTGGAGCTGCAACGCTACCAGGGAAAATTTTAAGAACCCCCCTAAATTTATATGTATAATAAATAGGCGAATCCCCATGATATATAGGAAAAATGGAAGGCGATTTTATTAATAATATAATATGTATATATAATTTTTTTGGCGAATCTCTCACCAGATTATATTATCTTGTAAAATCATGGCGAATCGCCAGTACAAATTTCGAATCACTAGTAAAAAATGGCGAATCGTTGTCTAGTGGAGTTTGGGGTGTTGGTTCCAATGAAGATATGGTAGATGAACCAAGAGTTGAAGGAAGCGAACCACCAAGACCAAGCATGGCACATGGTGACTCGTGAGGGAAGTAGTTCTCGTGCAGTTTGGAAAACACATTCTAGTTCTACTAAGCATAGTGTTGCTGCATATGCTACTACTAGCACTGATATTGAGGTTGGAGAGGATTTTGAGGAATCATGGAAGGTAGAAGTGGTGGATAATTACAAAGAGAACCCCATGATGGGCTCCATTTTTCCCTTTGGTATTTGAGCCTGCAAGATCTTCTGTCCATTGAACCAACAATTAACCGTTCAACCAACAATCAACTTGACTGAGTTGATTAGGTACGAGTCAACTTAGACTAATCTTCAAAACTATGCTTTGCACTATCCCATATTTATCACACTAATGCTACACAACATTGAGCATTTGCACCCAACTCTCATGCATGCACACAAAATTTTCATTAACATTTATAACCCTAACCAAGTGATAATTGATCAACAATTTGCACCGAATTTTGTTATAGTATTGAAAGTTCATAAGGAATTTAGATCCATGGTACCTTAAATAAATTTTGAGATAACATCCACAAATTCGACCACAATAGAGAAAACTTGTGATAAATTTTAAACCTACAAAAATTAGGATTCATATTCCTAGGAACAATCATAAGAAGTAGTTGACATATAGGTTGAGTTTTGAGCCTTGACACATTGATAATGCAATGTATTAGGTCAAAACTCACATTGAAAATTCGTCAATGAAGAGAAGAAAATATCATTAGGAATTACACATACTCCAAACTTCCTACCAAATTCTACTTAGTTGTCTGCAACTCAGCTATACATAATCTTATAGTAAATACAAATTCCACAAATCCTTCTTCACATAGCTAATAAATGGCCATTGGAAGAGCACCCCTTATATAATAGTAATAGTAGCAATCAATAGATTATTTCATATTGAAATTCATAGCCATACCACTCCTATGTATTGTATGATGTATTGTATCATGTTGGCTACTATAACTTGTACTTTCTCTCTCTGCTGAATTTGAAGAATAATAAGAAGATTTGATCAAAGGGTTTTTCCCACATTGGAGTTTTTCCCTGGCATCCGCCAAAATATTGTGTCCTCTTGTCTTGGCTTGTCTTCTAGTTATTTTCTTATGTTTTATCAACATTTACTGTCAATGTTAATGTGATTGCTAAATAGGAAATTGAATTGGGCTAAAATATTGAAGTAAATTACTCCAAGCATAGAAAATACCATCGTTAACTAAAAATTAACACATTTTTTTTATTAATATGTTTCAACATTAATTAAAATTCGTTTTAGATCCAAAAATATAGGATCCAATCAACCCAAAATAGGAACATAAATTATCATGACAATAGTTATCTCATGATCCTCCAGATGATCTCGAGCTCCACCTGGAAATAAAGCCATTTATTGGACACACATCACCATTCAATATAACAAACTAAATTCTCTAGAAATTACCAAGGTAAAATCAGAAAATTAAATTATGCCCCTACATCAAGACATGACCGTCTAAAAATTAAATGACCATCTAACAAGTGGAGCAGAAAATGTTTTTACAAATCCGGGTTTTGTTAGTGCTTCCGATATGGCATCCTCCACAACTACTTGATATGGCCATTCATCATATATGAACAAGGTCTTTATGATTATATAAACTAATAATGATGCACACTAAATATTGACTTCTCCTACACATTCATAGTAATTAGTTCATTGCAAAAAATAAGAATAAAAATATAATTCAACAAGAAATGAGAAATTACAATATGAAAAAATTATCCAAATGATCAAACAATGATTTTAGTGTGAAAAAATTAATCCAAATGGAAACTTATTATCCACATCAATGCCAACTTTAATATATAATAGGTTAAATCTAAGATGGAACAAGAAAAAATATTAGAACAAAGAAAGGGTTTCCAAGTCCATGTGTGAAGGTTCGCTGCTACCCTAAAAGGCTGGAAATATGGGTTTTTTGGGACTCAGAGTGATTCTTTCAAAGTCAAGTCAAGAGACATCTTTCATGCATGATAATCATTATTATCATTGAGCTTGTCCTAAAATTTGAAATATGATGAGGAAGCCAATGACCCTTGACCTTGTCCAACAAATCTCGGTGATTGTTTTTCTCACTCTAGCTTGGGCTTTGTCTTCACCTCGCCTTTGATCCCATGTTAATTTTAGATAACAATGGTATGTTCTATGCTTTAGATCAATTTACTTCAATATTTTATTACTAGCCCAATATCAATTTCCAAATTAGCAATCACATTAACAATGATAGTAAACGTTGATTGAATATGAACAATAAGCAGAAGACAAGCCAAGACAAGAGGACACAATATTTGGTGGATGCCAGGGAAAAACCCCAATTTGGGGAAAACCCTTTGATCAAATCTTCTTATTATTCTTCAAAATTTCAACAAAGAGAGAGAGAGTAAAATATACAAAATGCACTTGCCCAATCACTGTCAAAATAATCTAGTCAAACTGCAGTCAACAGGACACCCTAACCAGACAGTCAATGATGGTCAAACCAACAAGAAAACTCCTCCAAATCAGCTTGGTCAAACCCAGTCAATGCAGCCTCCAAATATATTCCAAAAAAACCCAAAACAGATCTAAAAATATCAGTCAAACTCGGTCAACGGAAAGTCAACATTGTGGTCAAAATTGTTACGGTCAACGCTCGTCAACATGCTCAAAATTTCTCGATATTTGTGCCAAAGGATGCAGCCTAGGGAGATCGAACTTCCTTCCTAAAAAACGAAGCAAAACAGAGTTGTCCCTTGGTCAAAATTGGTCAACGCTCTGCAATTCTACCCTAAAACAGATCCGAAAATTTCATATTTACCCAATCACTTTGCCACACAAGTGAAGAAGCGAGGCTACTCCTTATACGAACCAATGAAGAGAGGAGAGAGAAATGTGATGAGTGTTCATGTCCAAAATGAGGAAGAGGTATCTCATATTTATATCCTTCGTTGAGAGTGGAGACACATCCATTGGGGCTTATGAGCCTACATGAGACTTCTGGCCGACCTTGACAATTTGCACATGTGTGAGAGAATAAATTCAAAATCTCACTTTTGCTCATCCAAACAAGATGATCTTTAGATCAATATTGCACCTCTCAGAAAGAGGAATCCAACAAAAATATCATTTCCATCATATGAGTTGTCCAAGGTGGAGTTTGGCTCTACTTTCCAATTTTAACAAGTTACCTTTGATTCAGATCTTAAGAGATTTATGATGTCCACGGGAACTTGCATCATAGAGAGATATATCACCATAGAAACTCGCATCATAGAAAGGTATGTCATGTCACAGAAATTCGCATTACAGAAAGTTATATTATCACAAAGACTCACTTCACATCATAGAGACAGAATATTCCACAAGAACTTCACATTAACTTGTGCCTCTGAAACTCGCTCTCAAGCCTCAGAAAAGTATCACCGACTTTGTCCTTTGTCCAGGGTTACCACATTCATCAAAAATTTCAATGTTAACTCCCCTTTCTAGCCTTTAACTTCCAATGCAACACAATGAGGAAACTCGTCCCTCACATTTGACATGTCATATGCCTTTCGGCCCTCTTTCCCAGCCAACTAAGGGTCTCGGCCCTCCTTGCTACAAAACAGAGATTTTAGCCTAAAACACAAAGAGAAAATGCAGATTATCTAGCCCAGAATCATGCAAGGACACACTCCTTCCTCCACTGGTGAACTCGGTTGCCTTACAGGCCTTGGACAGACCTTCTACCCCTCCTTAGGCTCTCATTCCTTTCTTATATTATTGCTCTTCAACCTTCCTAGCTCAGATACCATGTTGAATATCAAACAGATGATAGAATTTCTAATCATGGTAATTACTTGTGATTGTTTATATATGTTTTAATATCATTTAGTTATTACTTCATTCATTAGGTAATCAAGAAACACACAAATGCAAAGCACAAAAGACAAGAAATACCAAAGATTAGGCTAGAAGCCAGGGCAAAACCCACAAGGGGAAAAGCCATCAATCATTTCCTTATATATTCTTTGTCCACAAGAGAAACCCAAGTTAGCCCTCCACCAAAACTCAACGTGAAGTTTGTCCAAGAAACTTGCATCATCATAGGAGAATGTGCCTTTCTGAAGCTCATATCATCACAAGGAATGTGCCTCGCTGAAATTTGCATTATCACCGAGATATTGTACTTATGGAAACTCGCAGCATTATAGAGATAATGTCTCCCTTGTAGCTCTGCATACATCAAAAATAATGGTCCTGACTCCTCTTGTAACATGTCTTTTCACAAAAACTTAGCGTCTTATTAAGCTCGTGTACCACAGAAAAGCCAACCTTAGATGCCTGAATTTCTTTTCATAGATGTACACCGAATTGCTTACTTGGTGAAGGAGTACATATGCCAATATATAGTTGTTACTTTATGTGAAGGGTCACGTCCTTTGAGCATGTCGACTTGTCTGCTAAGAGGGACAACTTGGCAGATTGGAGATACAAATGATATTTACAAATGAAGAACATACCCTTTAACATTTTGTTTTGACCAAAAACAAAGAACATGCTCGATAGATAATAAAAATAATAATAATAATTTTTTTTTTTTTTACATGAAATACAAACCTAGTGACAATTCCAACCGGGGCTTCTCTATTTAGTATTGGCCTATTTTTGAACCCCTTTCTTTTATGCCTTCCTTTACTATTGAACCCCTTCAATTGACTATATTACTAGAAATTAGATTAATATAATTCACAAAGGCAAAATATTATTAAATAAATTGTAGCATTATCGTTGGACTTAGAATTTACACTTGGAAAAAGTAAAATGAAGTTGAAGCTAGTGGCAACCTAAATTTTTATAAAAGGTAAATTTTGTTTTTAAGAAAAAGTGATTAACACTGAATTGGTACATTAAACCAGAAGAAGATTCATCATGCAAAACAGAATATTTTCGTTGACATATCCCCAACAAATTTTAAGGAGATGGCAATGCTACAAACATAATAAATATTAATAATCAATAAATTAGTCAATATTTAATGAAATGTCATTGGTCACACATTCAATCTCATGACCCGTCAATGCCTAAAAGGTATACTGTCATGAGAACAGTGCATTCAACTCATTCATGTATATATATATAGAGAAATTATACTCTCAGCGTTTTTGCTACACACCCTCCCTAGTTAGCTTTCAACTGGACAATTTTAAGTGCTAACACCATGAATGGTGGTGTTCCTATATGCACTGATGGAGAAGAAAATCATGTTTCTATTTTAGTTGGGATGCATTCATAGATAAGTTGTCAAGTGGAGTAGGCAATGTGCTTCACTCAATGATTGTAGCAGCTCATAGCATTAATTTGTCAGAGAAGACTTTTTCGTTGCTCTTTCACCCAGATATATGTTGGCAATTGTAACAATAAGGTGTTGTAATATACCAAACTAAATTTTTTGCAATCTTCACAAAGTTTAACTCAACAAATGCTCCATATAAAAATTCCATGCATTAACAGAACATTGCCATGTAAAATTCAACAACATAGAACCATATAATAACATCATAATGGAGCAGAAAAAACCTCGGCTTTATTTATCATATATATAAACTGGGGGTTTTACATGCTGAAGAAACTGCTATAGCTGAGAAAGAACTGGCCTCGAGAATCTGTTACAATGTTGCATAGGTTCTTCACCAAAACTGACTGAAATATCATTACTAAGCTCTCCTGTGAATTTTGGATGAATTCACCAAGGGGAGATGCGTGCTCGCCCAATCTCTCTAAATCACCTGAGGGTTTCCGTCCTGAGGCTACCAATGGAGTAGAGAACCGGGTTCTCAACCTCACATACAAGAAGCAATATCAAATCCAAGAATATATTTAATGGTCCTTCCTCCTCTTTTTATAGATCTGATGGACTCCCCTAGAAGCTCTTATTTTATTATTATTTTAATCACTGAGCACATTTCCTTTAATTAAAATATTCTTTTTAATGTGGGAAAATGGTCAATTAGCCACCATGCCTCCTGAGGTCACTAAAAATCACTCCTAGCCATCCCATCCTGTAGATATTTTCGTTCCGGTTCCAACGAGCTATTACACTAAGGTGTTCTTCTAATAATTCCTCCCGAAATGCCACCTTAGGCATAATTAATTAAGTTATGCCACCTTAGGCATAATTAATTGAGTTAGGCCCATTAATAACTCAATTTTTTGAAAGTTGTCGGAATGCAACGAAACGAAAGGCAAACTGTGAGAATGGTGGAATATACCAAGCGAATGCCATCGGATCTCATAAGAACTCCTCAAAACCCTTCCAATAGCCTCCAAGGCCCGCAAATAACTCTAACCTACATCTGTGACCTGTCTGCCCCCAACTCTGAAAGTCCATCCTGATACCTAACCATGTCATAAGGAATACTAGAAAAAGGAACATTACAGGTGCATTGCAGAAGATTTTTCTTCTTCTCCCAGGCAATGGAGGTATGTTAAATTTTGTTAATAATTATTCTTGTCTTATTCACCATTTTGGGTCCCATTTTTTTGGTGTGCTCTGATCAGTGTTGATAGAAACTGTTACATGTGTCTTTGCAAAATGGGTCCACCGAAATTGGCAAGCTTTGCAGTTACAAAACTCATGGACTTTTTACAGCTGAATTGATAGTTGCAGGTGCTGTCAATGGCAATGTCTCTGCATGTGTTGGTCAAAAAGTCAATTCTACTACTATTATATTGTTGCATTCATAGATGAGTTGTCAATTGGGGTGGACATTGTGCTGCACTCTATTATGAGTGCAATTCTATGACTAATGTTTTGGTAGACAGCATTGTTTATTTGCAATTTCACCAAGACAGCATTGTTTTATTAAGATGCCTCTCCTAACGGAGGCAGGAGTTATGTTCATAATTGATTAGAGCAACCAACCTCAGCCACACTGCTTGCTAGCGGATATTTGACTTCAGCTGGGATCATTTGCAACAGGAAGTATGAAATCGGCCACTGCGTTATCACAGCCCAGACTTGAGCAAGTAGAACCAATGTGTAATATCTTCGTAGAGATGGTGATGCAAGACATAAAGAATGAGCATCAGCAGATGGAATTTCTGGCCTTATAGTAGCAATTTTTAATGTTAGACAACAAAATAACAGCAACACAGGTGACACACTACACCAGAATCAACAGGATCTTTGGTGTAAAGGCACTTTAGCAATTATGGATATATAATGCAATACAAAGGTGTTATATCAGCAGAGTTGTGGGAAGGGGTAATAGATTATGATTCCAGGCATCAAAATGGGTACTCAATTGTGTATTTCCATTTTAATTTATCAGGTAATGGTGTCAGTAAATCCACTACGAATTTAATGGAGCTTTTATCTTTATGTCCATTTAAGAATGCCCCTCTAATATAAGTGAAGGCTTCTTAGTGCCAAACAAGCTTCATTATCAGATATTTACAGAAAACTCTGTGTCATGTACTTAAAACAATATCACTGAACTTCGGGAATTCTTATTGAACTCTGATACAATATTGTATTCTCTTAAAGAGTAGCCCCTTTTTTGTCCCAAAAAAACTTTAAAAGGCATTTATTTAATCCATGGCACTTATACTGGAAGTTAAAAGCTTAAAATGTATTTCCCGGATCCTTGAACACTCTATAGCATTGTTTCAAATATCATTTGAGGGGATATATCGCAGAAGGTTCAGAAAGTAACTTAGCAGAAATATGGGGTAACATATCATAAAAAATCAACAAGAATAAACTTAGACATGAAGAATTCTGAAACCACCAAACAAATTGGCAACCTGAAAAACTCAGGAGAAATTGGAGATATTTGCAAAACCGCTCAACAGAAAAATTACACTGATCTAATCAAGAATTCAAGACTATGATATCCCATTACAGTCTTGTTAGATCTTTAAAAATATTTTCAATATTTGTATTTCAGAGGAACAAAACACGACAAGAAAAGACAATAAAAAGGTTACCTGAAAGCTTCACTCACAAAACAGTAAATTGATACAGAAAAGAAATACTAGGAGGGGGCGTGGGGAGGGTATGGGAGGAATCAACATATAGTGTTTTACATACAAATTTCATTAAATGATTTCTACAACTTCATTATGTTGGGATTGGTGAATATCACTATACATACTCATCACATCAATAAAAACTGATCAAATAGACAACACAACATTGGCATAAAATCTCACATAAGTAATGTCCCTATGTATCATATGATATATGTTGTGTTTGTTGAATTATTTCTTACAGAACACCCACAATGCTAGAGGGAAAGGTATGTACATGCAGAGAATACTGCTTTAGGTAATTCTAATGCAGGCATAAAAATATAGATTTAACTCACAATTTAGGCACACGAATAATAATGCTCCCTCCTGATCCTCCTCCACCCTTCAATCCTCCATCTCCTCCATCAGCACTAATAGATCCATTGACATTCAAAATGCTCCTTGCAATAATCTTGACACGCCCACCTCCCCCACCACCAAATTCGCCTTCCCTACTTGTTGTCCCACCCCTGCTTCCATGACTCCAGGGTTTCGTAAGAGTAGACCAAGCATAAGCATCTCCACCCCAATTATCTTCTAGATCCTTGCCATCACTCTTAATGCAGCAAGCACTTCTACCTCCATGACCTCCACCTGCACCATCAACACCGAGTGGTGTTCCACTCGTTTGGGGGGGGGGGGGTGCTCCACCTAATGCAGTTGTCTTCAGGAAAGAATTATTTTGTAAAAATAAGTTTCCTGCACGTACGATCAATGTCCCTGCTAAAAGAGATGCATACTCAGCCAATAATAAGTCCCCTGAGATATTAATACTAATCAAACAACCTGCAAATGGAGAGCCCACAGAAACATGCGATAGAATCTCTAAATTGCCTTCTGCAGTGATCAGCACATCATTATCAAACTGCAAGCTAGTATTAAGTTGACAACTGGTATTCAATGACCTAATCCCTTTCAATTCTTCTTCACATAAAACTAATTTCTTCATGTCATGAAAACCACAGGATGAATTTCCAATGTCACATTTACTTCCAGTTTGACCATCATCAAGAATTCCAGAAAAACCATTCAAGACGACAGATTCCTTCAATTCCATATCCTCAAGGTTAAAGACCTTGATAAGTGGACTACCAGAAGTAAGGCCAAGTATAAAGATGATAATGAGCTCCAAAAAATATTTCCCATGTAAAATGGCCATACCGCCAGTCCAAACACGTCAAAAACCATGAGTATAAAAGGGGGTATATCTACACCTTGATGGCAATTTGGAATGTTTCATGAATTTACTTCATGACTTAAAGAAAAGCTGGTGAATATTATCATTTCACAAAAAACCTACTCTGGAAAATGTAGAGCTTACCTTACCCAGTTCATCTAACTTTTTTCGAGTTCACAGAAACAAGCATGAACAGAGCATATCCTCCTGCTATTTTGTTTCACACCTATTCAATGCACCTAACCATAGGCAAAATCAAAGTAATTGAAATGTTATTCACTATCGCATCTCAACATCACCAAAATCTGGTCCCACTGTCCTCGCCCTTTCTAATTCAATAAACATTTCAGTCTTAGAGACACTAGTCATCCATGTATCGATGTTACCAAACTGCAGTCCCCAGTAAATCTCTATAGTTTTGCAAACATAGAAACAACTCTAAGTAGAATAACAATGAGACATAAGGTCAGTTCTAGGTAAAACGACAAGAAAAAAAAAATCAGTTCCAACTAAAATGGCAATTCTAACATAAATGTAGAGAGCAAGTAATACATCACAGACGAGAAACTTTGAATTCATCATCAATGCGTGCAGCTGTCATCGGTCAATGCATCCAGATCTTGTCAGTTTCCACCTCCATCGATCTGGTAGGTTTGCACATCCAATGGTCAACTTCCAAGCCCCTTCCAAGCCCCAACCACTTCTCCGACCTAGTAACGGCGAAATCTTTTTTGCACCTCCAACTTCCAAGCCCCAACCAATGAAAAAATGGGGCGAATCACTCCAACCCCTTTCTTCGACCCAGTAAATCCAGGCGAATGCCATTGAAATCTACTCCAAACAAAGAAAATCTGGAGCAAATGCCATTGAAGAGCGAATTCCATTTTTTCAGTTTTATGGGCATTTATTTTGGTGGGCTAATATTTAATAATTAATTATTTTTAAAATAATTATAGGGCTAATTTTATAAAACTATAGAAAATGGGTTTTATATAAAAAATTCGCCCTATCAAAATTTAAAACCCCTTAAAATTCACTTTTGGGCTAAAATTCGCCCCTAAAATTTTCCATGAGTGTTGCCCCTCCTAGGCATGCATAGCACCTGCGTAACTATTGATGTTGCTCTCTGCTCCTCTGCATTGTCCTTGTTTGCTACTCCTCTGCCTCTTTTTGACTCTTGGCTCTGGTATCATATCATCCCCTCAGCCAATACTACCCCTCGCTGCAAAAAACTCCTCTGGAAATTCGCAGCAAACCCTGCCCTAGAATTCCAGATCAGACTCTTAGCTTTGCCTCTAGGTGTGTGTCTCCAAGCGACCCTCAAGTCTTTCTCTTATAATTTTTCATTCATCTCATCAATGGTTGAGATTAAACATTCATCAACGGCTAAGATTAAAATACTGCTTGATCCATGTCTTTTAGAACATTTCAACACATGTGTTAATTAATTCACTTTAATTATTTAATTTTCCTAAGTTTAGACTTAGGAAATTCATTAAAATAATTAATTATTTGAATAACTTGATCACCACCTAAAATTTCACAAAACACTTTCTGCTTTTTGGAGTTCAAGTGTGTCTTAGCCCCTCCACAAAATTTTAGGGCTAGAGCACACTCAATGCTACACCAACTACACAAACTCTCAACACTCCCTCTTAGCACGAAGTGTGCTCTAGAAATACATCCACACCATGTACTACAAAATATTGATGTTGGTTTATGTGTTGCTAATGCTTGGCCTCCTGTCCTCCATCTAGTGCATTGTTGCTCTCTGTATTGCTGCCCATGTCACTACCACTAACACTCCCACATCTGTACTGTAGCTCCCTCTCAACGTGTTGCATCATGCTGCCCATAGCACTGCCACTGCTAATTGTTGCATTGCAACTCAGTTGCCAAGAAGTAAGCAACTAAAGGACTTATTCCCAACTGTTTGATAGCTAAGTCAAGATGCATCTATCACTGAATCTCCCTGGCTGTTGATTTACGTTGTCCTCTTGAAGCCACTGTTATGCTGCAACACTACACTACGTAAGCACAACCTCTCTCCGTTGTTGAAGTCCCATCAGCCCCTCTGCACGTCTACTGCCTCTACATTATGATGCTCCCTCTCCAACTCTTCATCACTACCCTTTTCTTCAATGTGACCTTCTGCAACCATCTCCCGACTCATCTGGCTACCATCTCAAGGCTCCCGTAGCTCCTATGTGATCCAAGAGTAGGGTTGACTCAAGGATCCCGCCACTGTCTGTAGATGATTTAAAGATCCATGTCACCCCACCTCTTCTCTTGAGGCACATGAGCACTCATGTCTGCATCATCATCCGAACCATCATCCTATGTTACTACAACCTTGGAATTAGAAGCTCCTTTTTTCTTCTTCTTAGGACAAGTTTTGGTGAAGATTCCAAGTTCACCACAGTTAAAGCACCAGACCTTGGAAAGGTCCCCCTTCTTCTTCCCTTTTTCTTTTCTTTCCTTTGATGCTAGGGATGCATCATCTTCCTATTCTTTCTTCACTCTAACTATCCCACCATTGATATTTTGCTTCTTGGCGATCCTCCTAATCTCCTCTTGGCAGAGGATAGCCCACATGTCTGCCCAAGATGGTAACGGTGCTCTGCCCAGTATGCTCTAGAAAAATGTTTCCTATTCTTCAGAGAAAGCATTCAGGGCAGTACTTACTAAGATTCATTTGTCTAGAGTTGCACCCATGCCAACCAGTTGATATCGGATGGTATAAAGTCAGAAAAGAAAAGGATATATTTCCTCACCCTTCTGCATCTGGAAAAGCCTCATTTGATTCTCTAAGAGCATTTTCCGTTGGACAAAGCTTCCTTGATACATCACTTCTAGAGCGACCCACATGTCATTTGTTGTGTTCTTTTCAGCAATATGTGGTACTACGTGATCCTTCACTCTGTCCATGATCAAATGCTTAGTCTATGCTTGATTCTCCTTAAATTTATTTAGAGGATCAGGATTTGAAAGCACAGCTAGAAACTCGTTGCATGGTCCTTGATGTCGTACTCATCTAGGACTAATAGGATCTAGGCCCTCCAGATGACAAAGTTAGACACACCGTCCAACCTGTCCTGATATCTCAGCCCATGAGAAACCATCTAGCTCAGATCTGACAGAAACAGTACTCTTCTCCCTCTTCCTATGGCTACACAGAAACTATGGATCTGGTTCTCTTAGTGCCTAGAAACCCTCTAAAAGTTGCTTCTTCTAAAAACTGATTTCTCTCCTGGAAATCTTCCACCTAAAAAAAATGGGACAAAACTCTTCGATCACCCTCCTGGACGAATCTAAGATATGTTTGGCTAAGATCTGCTGAGTAGCTATCTTCCTCTCGCCTTTGTTGACTTAGCTAGGCATGATTCTGCACCGACAGAATATCCACCACACCAGCACTGCTGAAGATCTGAAGCACTGCTTCCGGATCTTGGCAAGGCTTTCTGCAACAGAAAGAATACTTGACTACGTCTCACTGACCGGCCCAACATAGCCTTAGTGCTACTCAGAAGTGGACGGCGTAACCCCAGACTGGGTGACATAGTCCTTATGCTGGCCTGGGAAGGCTCTGTGTAACCATGATGGCCTTATGAATCTGCAGTGTTGCCCCTTCCTAGATCTACGTCCTCTTGTTGTCAAGTTGCCCCTTCCGGATCTTTGATGCTTCTGTTGTTATCCTACAAAAAAAAAATATTCTTCAGTTGATTTGCTGGAGATTAAGCTTGATATTCTATTGCTCTGATACCATGTGAAAATTATTCTATAGTATCATGGTTTACTTCTCCTACTTGATTAAGTTATACAAGTTATCTTCAGAATTTAGATTCAGAAAATACTGGAGTAAACACAACTAACAGTCTACACATGAAGATCATTTAATGAATACTACGCTTATTCAAACAAAGTGACACACTGATTTCTGGACATAAGTCCCAAGAAAAACCGAAAGCGGGAAAATTGGTGCAATATATATGAGGGTTTATTTTATTAAGTAGAATTTGAGTGCAACAAATTTGGGTTCCAGATCTAGAAACCCCGATAAAGAATAAAAGAAATCTACATCTAACATGTTTTTCCAAGACCAAATATCTGACTAACCACACCCTCAAACAATATTTACAAGACTCAACCTGGATCTGGCCCTAGAAACCCCAGAGCTTCCCCTAAAGCCCCAGCGTTGGCCCTACTAGGCTCTGTGTGCCACTGCACTGCTCAGAGAGGGACTACGTAACCCCAGATTGGGTGACGCGGACCTTACGCTAGCCCTGGAGACCCTTTGCATAATTTTGAAACCCTCTGGAGCTGCAACGCTGCCCCTCCTAGGCCTATGTAGCACCTGCGTAGTGCTGCGCAGCTGCTGCTGCTGTTGTTGCTCTCTGCTCCTCAACGTTGTCCTTGTTTTCTACTCCTTTGCCTCTTGCTGACTCTTGGCTCTGGGATCAAATCATCCCCTCAGCCAATACTACCCCTCGCTGCAGAAAAATCCTCCAGAAATTCTTGGCAAACTCTGCCCTAGAATTCCATATCAATCTCTCAACTCTGCCTCTATGTGTGTGTCTCCAACTGACCCTCAAGCCTTTCTCTTATACTTTTTCATTCATCTCATCAACGGCCGAGATTAAAACATTCATCAACGGTTGAGATTAAAAGACTGCTTGATCCATGTCTTTTAGAAGATTTCAGCCCATGTGTTAATTAATTCACTTTAATTATTAAAGTTTCCAAATTTTAGACTTAAGAAATCCATTAAAATAATTAATTATTTGAATAACTTGAACACCAGCTGAAATTTCACAAAATACTTTCTAGGTTTTGTATTTCAAGTGTGTTTTATCCCCTCCACAAAATTTTAGGGCTAGATCACACCCGATGCTACACCAACTACACAAAATCTCAACAAATTCTACTTGTATAGAATTCAAAATAACACTAGGCTTATAGCTTCTTCCATAAAAATCCTTCAAAGTGGTCGATGACTAACATAATTGGGTAGAGCCAATGGCCTTCCAGAAAGACATGGACATAATATAGGTTGAGGCTCCCTCATCCACAATGGAACGATGGATATTCTTACCATGAATGACAACCTATATCATGAAGGCTAATTGAACCAGAAGTGGAGGTGTATAGTTATCATGGTTAAAAATTACTAGGTTGGAATATGAAGGATCAATACATCCAATTTCCAAGAGCAAAAATTTATTTTGGGTGGGGAAATTTTGCAACACCTCGGCAGTCGACATAAATGAAGGATCCTGAGCTAGATCCTCAACTATGTTATAATTCTGATCAATTGTTGCATGAGGGTTGAATGTAGATTTATGGAAAAAACCTTTGGGAGGATTAATCGTTAACTCAGTGGGTGTAGCATTTGGAATAGGATCTGATGGAGATGTAGTCGAACTAGCAAGTTGATCAGTAGCCTGACCATTTGAGGGATTGGAATTTCCGTAGTATTTATTTCAGGTGGTCACCATAACATCATTTTTTGGATTAGCAGAGGAAAGCATCAAAACTGAGTTAGAGTAAGCGGAATCCCAAGAAACCATACTGGTCTCTTGATTAGGAAACATATACGTCGACACAGTGAGTGTAGCAAATGATTTAATGAATTGATTCACTTCTGCCTAGTGTGGACAATCACGAGTGCAATGATCCTCATTACAAATCAAACATGGGTAACGAGGTTTCTTCCTTTCTTAATAATATTGATTGTTTTTTTTATCCTGTGGAGAGTTATCTTTCTTATTTTTACCTTTACCTTTCTTCTTACTTCATAGTTGCTCATAATTTCCTTTAGAATATTGAATGACATTGATCTTGGAAGTAGAAGTCATAGTGGTGGAAGGAGGGCTATGAGAAGTCACAGCAAGAGATGAACAAAAAATTTTACTCGTCGACTACTGAATTGCAGAGCAAATCACGCCATCAATGACATGTGATTCGACACTAGGAGGTTGAGGATCAGTACTAGAAGGTCACAGAGCATTTGGTATTTTCTCATAAAGCTCGCCAGATTGGGTGTAAATGAGATCCAAATACTAGGCACGAGCGATTACATTATCTTTGGTTACGACACCACCCTTAGCAACATCTTCTGTGATATATGGCAACATAGGCTTAAGGAACCATTCAACTAACAATTGGTCAAGAACAAAAGTTTTAACCAAACAACGACGACGTCACCACTCATGAATGTGATCTGAAATATGAGTGGCATTATTTTGTTTGAAATTGGTTAAAAGTTAGATTCCAATCTCATATATGATGGGTAACCAGAAATGTGTTAGGAATGTGGTAGTCAAGGCATTGAAATTATTGAACGAAGCTCGTGGTAATTCAATATACCATTTTTTTGTCATTCCAGTAAGTGTATGCTGGAAAAGACACAAACGAATAGAATCATCATGGAGGGAGTTTGAAGAAAACCACAAATGATAAGTCATCATGTGCATTGATGGGTATTCTCCAGTATTTCCATTGAATTTAGGGATATCACTAGGAAATTTGGTGGGACTAATCGGCCACAAGGGAGAATGAGCAATGGGATCATTAGTGAGCCTGGTTAAATCCGGTAATTTGATAGTTGTTACAAATGGAAACTTCTTGTTGAGATCCAGTGGAGGTTACCTTGAATAAGATGGGTGTTTGGTACTGGATTTGTATTCTTTTTTCTCCTATTTTCACCCACCTTTCTATCTCTTTGTGTCATTATTATTCCTAAACACACGAGGTAAACACCTTTATCATACTTTACATGGGATATTTGATTAATGAAGTATTATTCCAGGAGGTTTTACCTTTTTGCAATATTAACTCCGATGTTTTGACAGATTCGAAAAAATCGGGAAGAGTTACAATTGTGAGTCGTGGAGTAGCTCCTAATTTCCAGTGTTGCCTCCACTTGTTGCTACAGTGCAATAGACTCCATTTCACCCCAGCTACATTTCAGGCTTTGTCTTGGTTTCCTTTTGGAAATTAGGATGTTGTTGCAACGAATTATATAATTTTAAATATGTAGTTTTTGAAGGAAATCAGGGGATTTTGCTGAACGATTGTATAAAGAGGGCCTGCGGGCTGTGAATCGGGGTTAAGCCCATCATATACAGATTTTGTAATAGTATATTTGGCAGTTAATTAAATGCACAACATATTCTTGTTTCAATGAATTGTATAATTGTAAATATGTAGTTGTTGAAGGAAATCGGGGGATTTTGCTGAACGGTTGTATAAAGAGGGCCTGCGGGCTATGAATCAGGGTTAAGCCCATCATATACAGATTTGTTGAAAATATATTTGGCAATTAATTGAATGCACAAAATCTTGTTGTTTCGCCTGTAATTTGTGAGTTTTCCGCAGCCCTAGTCAGAGAGTTGGGCCCGCTCTTCTGATCAAGTGCTACGTTTCCTTTCTTTTCATTGTTTTCATGTTTTAGTTTGATTCTGTTACTGCTGTTCCAATGTAATATTTCAATTGCTGAGAATGTCTTTTTAATTCTGCAATCTATTTAATTGTTGTTACAGTAGTCTGTGTGTTTATGGATTTAAGCCTGTGATCTACAGCAGGTCATGTAATTTCTCCTGCATATACATTGTCGTTAGTCTTGAAATAACTAACGCCCTCGGGTTGATAATTTATGTGGAAAAAGGGGTGAATATTGTTCACACCCGGACACCAACATTTTGGCGCTGTTGCCGGGTAAGGCTAACAGGTGCAAGAATAGGATCTGCAATTGATCTAAGGGTCGATCTCTCATCTTTGGGAGGGAATTTATTGCCCTACTTCGAGTCCTGAGCGTAGTGCTCTTTGTTTTCTTTTCTGCTTTTTTTTTCTTTAGAATTGATCTATCGTCTTGGGGAGGGCATCTATTACCCTACTCCAAGCCCTGAGCATAGTGTGATGTTTTTTTTTCCTGCTTTGCTTTTCATTAAAATCGATCCCTCATCTTGGGGAGGGCATTTTGCTACCCTGCCCTAAGTCCTAGGCATAGTTTCTAGCTTTCTGCTTTTTTATTCTTTTCTAAAGGGCCAACTTCTCGTCCTGAGGAGGGTATATTATTACGCTACTTCAGGTCCTGAACTTCGATCTTTCTTTTATTTTAGTATATTATCTATTTGAACCTACTCTCTCGTCCTGGGGAGGAAGCTATCTGTCCTGTTCTGGGTCCTGAGAGATTTTGTTACTTTGATGAACCCTCTTCACAATTTGTATGAACAAGGATCTAAATAAGAGGGGCAGAGGAAGACCCCCAAAGAAAGGAAAGGATTTGGGAAGGAAGACATATATTCAGGAGATCATTGAAAAATCTAAATCTGAGGAATCATCTCACACTGCAGTTAGGGTAAGGGTTCAGACAAAGTTTGAAGGGCAGTTTGTGGAGCAACCAGTGCCATCCACGGTACCAGAGGGAATTATTTCGATGGCGGGAGAATTAATAACTAGGGTACCAGTGGAGGAGACATCCTTGCCGCCAAAAAAAGGGGAATAAAGAGCAAGTAGAGGATCAGAAGAACTGAGCAATTCTAATTGGGGAGAAGAACCTACAAAAGGGTTTTCATCACCACGAGACCAAGGGAGTGTTGTAAAACCTCCTACAATCGAATTAATAAATTCCGATTTGGAGAAAGAATTCCTGAAGGATTTTGCGTCACCAAGGGACCAGTGGAGTGTGGTGAAACCTCCCACAGTTGAATCACTCCAAGTACCAGCTGCAAAACCAGTTGAAATTCTGAGTATTGGAGGGTACTTATGGCACCTATAAGTTTTTCTATTGATTTTCCGATTGGAAACGTTGCAGGTGATGCAGCAATGAGACCCATCCCTTTGACAGGTCTGCCTAGTTTCCATGGGCTTTCTTCTGAAGACCCTGATACATTCCTCTTTGAATTTGACATTGTTTGTCAAGGATATGATTATATTTCCGATTCTCAGAAATTAAAAATATTTCCTGCTACCTTAAAAGGGACAACCCTGATATGGTTCATGGGTTTAGGAGGGAGCACGATTACTTCATGGGAGGGGATGAAAGAAGCCTTCTTGGAGAAATACGAAGACTATTGTAAATCTCGTGACATTAAGGAGGAAATCTTTAAGTTTGCACAGAAAGAGGACAAAAACATGGAGGACTGTGTGGAATGATTCAAATACATATTGCAGAGGTCAGGTCATAGTGACCTGGATAAGGACATTTTGAAGATCATTCTTCTCTGGACACTTATGGAAGATTGCCTGCAACTTCTGAACATAGTAGGAAAGGGGGACATTTCAAAATAAGACTTCGACACTATCTGTGACTCTTGCATTAAGTGTTCACAGGGGGCTGCAAGGAGTGGACAAGGAATTCGGTCATTAAAGACTTCTGGTGGAGGGGTTACAAAGGAAAATTTTGGAAACCTACTGGATAACCTAAGGACTGATATCTTGAGTACATTTTCCACCCAGATGGACACTCTGCAAGAAAAACAGAAACAAATGGAGTTGGAAAATACTATGGCTATATTCTGCCCACAGTGCAGAAAGAAGCATCCTTTGAAGGAATTCCCATTAAACATAGTGGAATCCTGCGCAATCTGTGAGCAGACTCATGCGACCAGCTCATGTCCTTCCTTGCCTGGACTGAAGGCATTTTTTCAAGGGGCAAGTGAAGAAAATGTGGTAGACCAGCTATACTTCATGGGGCAGAAAAGGCCATGGCAACCTCAACCACCAGCTATGAATCCAGGTATGTTTCAGGACCCATCTCAGTATTTTAATAATTTTAATATGGGTCCTCAATATGCACCTTTTTCAGCTATGTGGTCTCAATATCAGTATCCCCCCTGGTAACAATGGGTTCCCCAGGCCAGTTCAAATCCTTCATGGAATTAGAAATGGCATGGACCCTCTCCTACTGGCCAGTTTCCTCAGTCTATGCCTCAACAACAGCTTCAGTTGCCCTCAAATGTACCTCTAGGAAACCCAGCCCTTAGACCCCAGCTTCCTATCCAGCCCAATCCAAATCCTAATAATAAAGGGGTCCAACAAATAGACACTATTAACAATCCATCTTATAGCATTTCTACCGCAGGACTTAATGAGATAAACCTACGATCTGGCTGGGTATTAAATGATCCCACTGCACCTATTATTATAGAACAAATTGATAGTGAAGATACAGAACTTGAACAGAGGACAGTTGGGGATAAATTAGATCAAAAAATAATGAACCAGACACCTCCCCAATCTATTATTAACCAAGGTCATTCAACTTCTCCTCCATATCCTGAAAGACTGGCCTTGAATAAACCAAACCCTCAAGCAGAGTTTGATTTCCTAGGGGAACTACAAAATATTTTTGTTAAAATACCCCTGCTACATGTTATGAGGATGTACCTATATATGCAAAAACTCTCAAATAATACTGCTCTAAGAAACCAGGGAAGAAACCTAAGGATCCATTAACCATTCATGTGATGGGTAGATTATCCGAAATCGTGTTAGGAAAAATCATTCTTATAAAATATGGAGACCCAGGAAACCCGATTCTAATAGTAAAGATTAATGGGGTTGAAATCCCAAACGTACTGGTAGATTTGGGGGCTGCTATCAACATTACCACCGTTGAAACAATGAACACGTTAGGTCTTGGAGACATTAAACCAACCCCTACTATCCTGGAACTAGCAGATAGGTCCACATTAAACTGGTAGGGAAATTGGAAGATGTGATTATTTCAGTAGATTCATGGCATTATCCTGTGGACCTCCTTGTATTAAAGACTTGGTCATTAGTTAGTGGTCATCCATTGACTCTGGGAAGACCTTGGCTCACAATTGCAGACTCTTACATAGGGCGAAGATCTAGGCATATGATCATATCAAATGGGACAGTTACAAAGAATATTACTCTTTACCCTCCCGGGGAACCCAGCCCATTTGAAAAATTATTAACCAGTCAAAAACCTCCACCAATTGAAGAGCATGAACCTGAAAATGAAGAAGTTAAACCAATCCTTGATATTGGGTAGTCCCTTCAATTTAAAATAGAAACTGGGGACGATGCCATTAACGCTTTTATTAGTGATTCCAGTTTTGTTTCCAATTCAACTCATCAAATTTTAGAATCTTCTATGAGCTGTGAAGTGCAGGAAAAAATTGAACCAGAAGATGAAATTGAAGACATTCTTGTAACCTCATCCCATGATAGTATTCCAATTGATATTGAACCAGGGAAAACACTGAATATCAACCCAAATCTATCTAAATCCCAGACAAAACAACTTTTGAAAGTCCTTCAAGATCATCAGGAAGATTTTTCCTGGGATTATACCAACATGAAGGGGATCCCTGCTAACTTATGTACTCATCATATTTATATTAACGAAGATTGTCTCCGTGTAAGACAACCCCAATGGAGAATGAACCCTACTCTCAAGAACATTTCCAAAGAAAATTTACAAAAATGATTGGATGTAGGATTCATTTATCCCATCTCATATAGCCAATGGGTATCTCCTCTAGTGATTTTTCCCAAAAAGAATGGTAAATGGCGGATCTATGTATATTACAAGGAGCTAAATAAGGCAACTCAAAAAGACCATTTCCCTTTTCCATTCATTGACCAAGTCCTGGACACCCTGGCTGGGAAGAATTTATTTTCCTTCCTAGACGGGTTCAGTGGATATAACCAGATCCAGATAGCCCTAGAAGACCAGGATAAAACAACTTTCACATGTCCATGGGGAACCTTTGCATATAGGGTTCTCCCATTTGGCCTATGTAATGTTCCTGCTACCTTCCAGAGGGAAATTCTGGAAATATTTTCTGATTTGGTCGATGATAGCGTTGAAATATATATGGATGATTTTACTCCATATGGAAATTCATTTGAGGAAGGATTGGAAAATCTGGAGAAAGTACTCAAAATATGTACGCAGACCCATGTATATTTGAGTACAGTCAAATTCCATATGATGAGGGAAGAAGGGATAGTATTGGGACATTTTCTCTTAGCTGTCAGAATTAGATTTGATCTAACCAAAGTAGAGGTGATATTAAACTTCCCGGTACCAAAAACACCTACACATGTATGTAGCTTCATTGGTTGTGCTGGTTATTATAGATGCTTTATTGAAATTTTTTCTAAAATAGCACATCCACTTTTTCAATTGCTAACAAAATATGTAGAATTATTGTGGACTCAAGACTGTGAGACAACTTTCATGAAAATTAAAGGGTTAGTTTGCATGAATCCAATCCTTTGAGGACCTAACTGGGCATTACCGTTTCACATACATGCTGATGCTTCTCAGACAACAGTAGGAGTTTTTTTAGGATAGCAGGTAGACAAAACACCTTATGAAATTTATATTGTCAGCAAGAATTTAATTCCTATTGAACTAAATTACACGGTGATGGAAAAAGAACTCCTGGCTATCATTTATGTTGTCAACAAGTTCTGGCACTACATTACTAGGTATCCTACTTTTGTACATATTGATCACGCAACAATCAGGTATTTGATGAATAAACTTATCACTCCTGGTCGTGTTACAATATGGTTGTTACTGCTTCAAGAATTTGATATCACAATAGTAGATAAACCAGAAAAAGATAATGTCGTTGCTTATTTCCTATCTATAATGGATAACAATGATGAATGCACACTTATAGAAGATATTTTTCCCGATGAACATCTTTTTGCAGTTTTTACTAAACCTCCGTGGTATGCAGATATTGCTAACTATCTTGCTCCAGGGAAAGTGCCTCCTCATTTTTCATACAGGGAATAGTAAAAAATTATTCATCACAGTGCCCGATATTCTTGGATGGCAAGGTACCTTTTTCATACAGGAGCTGATAAGGAGATTCGGTGTTGTGTATCTGAGGATGATATTTATGAAGTATTAAAGGTTGCCCATGATAGCCCTTATGGAGGGCACTTTGCAGAAAAAGGAACAGGCCATAAGGTGCTACAAATGGGATATTACTGGCATTATATCTTTCGAGATGCACAGAATTATGTCAGGAGGTGTGATAGTTTCCAACGTATGGAGCAGCCCGGTCAAGCTGATGAAATGCCTTTGCAGGCATAGGTTTTCCTCGAGCCTTTTGAGAAATGGGCTATTGACTTCGTTGGACCCTTTAACCTGCCCCCCCAGCAAAAGGTCCACATATTGTTCTATACTGATTACATGACTAAGTGGGTAGAAGCTAAGGCTGTTGCGAAAGCAACAGAGCAAGTGGTCTCAGATTTTCTGTTTGAAGAAAGTTTTGTTGGTTACGGTACTCCAAGAGAGATTGTTTTAGATGGAGGAGCACAGTTCACATCACACATGATAACAAAGCTTATGCAGAAATATGGGGTCAAGCACAGGGTCATGTCTCCATACCACCCCCAGGCGAATGGAAAAGTGGAAGGCACAAACAAGACATTGGAAAATATCTTGACAAAAACTGTAGCATACCATCATTGGGATTGGGCTCAGAAGTTTCCTGAAGCTCTCTGGGTGTACAGAAAAACATGGCGGAATACAACTGGGTTTTCCCCATTCGAGTTGGTTTATGGGAAATCCCCATTGTTTCCAATATAATTTGAAATCAGTACGCTCAAAATATCTCTTGAAGTTGGTTTGGATCGGTCAGATGCCCAGAAACACCGATTGGCCCAGCTCAATGAACTAGATGAAATCCGTTCAATGGTTGTCCAAATAACTATTGTATTCAGAAGCATAGAATGAAATGGCACGATAACTTTATTAAGAATAAGGTGTTTCAAAGGGGAGATTGGGCACTACTCTATGACTCCTTCTTTAAGGATTTTAAGGGAAATATTTGCACTCGCTGGATGGGACCTTACGAGGTGGATGTTGTATTTGACAATGGAACAGTCAGGTTAGTCACGATTGATGATACACGTGCTTCATTCATAGCCAATGGAAATCGCCTGAGATTATACCATCGCCCAGCCTCTAAGGATGCTTTCCTCATACACCTCTCTGAGAAATCTGGTTTGAATGTTATTTAGCGCAGAGAACTCTTCCTCTGCATCCTTGCCCTATATATATATATATATATATATATTGTTATTATTTACCTTCTTGTCTTTTTGCAGGAGTTATTACTAAGGAGTAAAAATTAAAGAAATATTTTCCTAAGTATCGGTTATTGCTACTCATAATGTTGTTACACGGTTTCTGCTACTCATGGTGTTGTTACTCGGTTGCTGCTACTCATGATGTTGTTACACGGTTGTTTCTACTCATGATGCTGCTACTCATGATCCTGCTACTCAATGCTATTACTCCTTGATCAATGTTGTTACTCTGGTTGCTGCTACTCGTGGTATTGTTACTCAAGTGCTGCTACTCGATGTTGTTACTCCTTGATCGATTTTGTTACACCAGATGTTGTTACTCGCACTGTTGTTACTTTGGATGTCACTACTTGCACTGTTGTTACTCCAGATGCTGTTACACCAGATGTTGTTACACCGAATGCTGTTACTCGCACTGTTGTTACCTCGGATGGTGCTACTCACATTGTTGTTACTCCAGATGTTGTTACACCAGATGTTGTTACTCGCACTGTTGTTACTCTGGATGATGCTACTCGCACTGCTGTTACTCCAGATGCTATTACATCGGATGTTGTTACTCGCAATGTTGTTACACCGGATGCTGCTACTCACACTGCTGCTACTCCAGATGTTGTCACTCTAGATGATACTACTCGTACTGCTATTACTCCAACCGCATCATTACTGCATCATCATCCCACCAACTGTCACCTCATCCAAGTAGGCCAAGGTATGCCTCCATGTGACTTTTACCAATTTAATTAAATATCCCATGTGAAGACTTTAATGCCACAGATGGAAAAATTTAAGTTGAGGGGAGTGTCGTCATACTTTAATGACAGCGTAATGACAATTTCATAAACCATTATTATAAACCCGTGTGTGGTACACCATACGATCCTAATCAATACTCCATATAATCATTAAAAGCGTATTGGGATCCGTAACATGTCCCTTCCACTCCATACGAAATAATTCCTATTTTATTCACTGCATGAACCATAATTTTTTATTATTTTTCTCGGTCTTTGAGAATTACCATCTGTATTTACCGTTACCACCTTTCATTTTCACCATGTTGTTTTTTCGAATTTGGTATCCACCATTTCGCCCAACTATCTGCTATTCCAAGAAGTGTTGTTACAAGTCCCCATAGTATGGGCGAACTGGTTGTGCGTCATGAGCCTAAAAACACAGCTTCGGTCCGCAGCAATCCAGAGGTATGACAAGTCTTTCTTAATGCAGGGTGGGATACCTACTTCGACAGATTGCAGGGGTTTGACAGGGGAATTAAAATGGATTTTGCACTTAATTTAGATGAGAATCACTCGCGGTTCAGAGGACTGGAAGTTCCTGTCACAGAAGAGGTAATTGTAGAGGTTAGCGGGTTGAGACAGCAAGGGCAGCAATGGTTCTCTCGGAGATTTTCTCTCTTGAAGTTTCTCGAATTATTCTTGCAGGCAGGGGAAAGTTTCATTCAATTGGGCAGAGGATATGAGCGCAAGACTGTGTCATATCCTTGGAACGAAGTCACAGGTTTTGTAATGAAATACATAACTTGCGAAGGCTAGGTCACAACTTTGTTTAAGTATCATTTTAAAATTCTAATGCACCTTCGATTTCCATAGGCTCGGGTGCATGCCTTAAACATGCCCTTCTTCCTATTGAAATAGTTGCAGCACATGGCACATTCTGCTCGGCGTTCGCGCCGGATGCCAACGATACTCTCCAACCATGGATTGGTGCGTTTACTGGTCATGCATGCAATAAACAGACTTCGGGTCTCCTGGGCGGACCTCTGTGGATCCTCAGAAGAAGAGATATCAGTCGTTATTTCTATTAGAGAAGAGGAACCAGTCTCTTCGTCCAGTTTAGCAGAAGAAGAAAATTCAGAGGGAATTGATCAAGAGGAACCCGAATAAATGGAAATGGAGGTTAATCAGGAGGAACCCAAAGAAATTGAAATGGACGTTGATCAGGAGGAACCCAAAGAAATGGAAATGGAGGTTGATCAGGGAGAGCTTGAAGAAATGAGAATGGAAGAGATAATTGGTGACACAGTCGAGGCTGCCACAAAAGAACTAGCCTCACCTAAGGATCCCACAGATGAAGGAATTATGGATATCGTGCGTGGAGTCGAGACTATCATATAGTCATCAACTTTTGTCAATGAAGAATAGGGGAGTGAAATGGTGGACAGAGGAATGGCAAGTGATGTTGTTTTGCAAGAAATAGCATCACCTACCCAAGTAGATATGGATGTTGAAACAAGTGGGGGTGCCACATAAGAACCACCCCCGATTCGGCTATAACAGGTAGATAAGGAGGAGTTAGCCTAGGAAATCGTCGTTGTCCCTCAAGCACTAGTATCGACTGTGGAAAAATAAGAAACTCGTGAGGAACAAGAAGGCAGTGAAGGAATAAACCGGGAGGCCGATACTGTCCCACAAGAACTAGCATCGACACTAGAAGAAGAAATGATGAACAAAGAGCAAGAGGACAGAAGGGAAACAAGCTTTGGAATCGATGCTGCCCCACAAGAACTAGCATCAACCCCGACTGAGGTAGTAATGCGTGAAGCTCCAACTCAAGCCAGAAAAGAGGATGATGAATCTGTCCCTTGTTCTCCATTCCAATCCATGATGCCTAGAGGGGCGAGGGGATTCAGCTCGCCCAAATGATTAATGGAGGAAGCAGTTGTTCCACCAGTGCTTAAATTTGTTGACATAGCCAAGATCAGCCCAGTCATTTCCGAATCTCTGTTGGAGCACTCAGAGGCTCACAAGGAAGATAGGATTCCTGTGGAAACACCAGAACACAGGGTGGTCGATGGAAATGTTGACCAGACGGTAGGAGTCCCTAAAGGGAATACAGAGGAAGAAGCCCCTGAATATAGGGAGCCCGGCTAGAAAGGCTTAACAAAAGAATCCACTGAAGATACCGGTAGCATTTCACCGCCTCCTGAGCTGGTCATAAGCCCAGAAACTAAATTTATTGTCAAACAGGAATGGAATGAACAGTGTGAGAAAAGAAGGTTACCTCTCAAGAAAAGGTACCAGCTGCAGTTCAGTGAAACCATGAGATTGAAAAGGGAGGTTCAAGAGTTGACAAGGCAAGTTTCACGGCTAAAAATGAAGGTAAAAATCTACAAATGGAGGGCAGTAAAGCCAAAAATTGAGGTCTCCTCTATAGCCACACAGACTGGCCCGATTGAAGAGTTGTTTGAGGGCCGATAATTTTTCTTGGCCGCTAAAATCCAAAAGTGGCAGTCTGTTGCAAGTAACCATAAGAAAGAGACCATGCGGGTTTGATAACAAGCAGCCGAGGTCGTCACAGGATACATAGATCAGTTATATAAGGCACGACTGAAACAAGCTAAACATAAGGCCAGAATAGAAGAATTGGAAGAACAAGCGCAGCTGCTGCAATCATATGAGGAGAATATGTTCTCCCTGGCACAGCAGGTAATGGCCTGTAGACCTCCTGCACATAGCTATGCCTTATTCCTTCATGATAAATTTATTTTCTTTTGTCTTGAAAGTATATATAAGGATATTTGGTACGAGACTGAGGACCCCATTCAATTTCTCCATATTTTAAAAATTCATGATATCATAGGACAACACTTAATGTGCGAGCTCTACATGCATGGGTATTTCTTGAGGCATGATCAGTATTTTAACCTCGTTCCATTCATGGGGGACATTCATTTAAGAGCTTTTACCTCCTATACCATCAATCAGATTAAGTGGAGAAAGGCCTGGGATACATTTGAAGAAAACCAAGTTGGAAGGTCGTTAATGATGAGGAAGGAGCATGGCCTGTCCTCAAACATTTATAACAAGCATTACACATTTCTACAAATTGAGGGGTGTAGAGAACACATGTTGGTAACCTAGAAATGGTGTGCTGACCTATGTGTCAGATAGATTACGATGTTCCGTAAAGAAGCATTGGACAGTTGTCAAAGAAGGTGGATGTTTTCATCCTCAACCGTTAGAGAACGAGAACCATTTGGGGCACCTAACCTTGCATGGGCTCTAGAGAGGATGCCATGTTTTTTGGCATGCATTCATACCTGTGGGGTTAGATGGATGGGGCTGAGGTTTCAGTTTCCCCTTATTTGGTTGCTACCCAAGCAATATACTCCTGCATATAATGTTGATCCAGATTGGTGGAAGGATGTTGTTTTGACGGAAGGATATAAACCCCCAGGGATGGAAATAAATGAAGAATATGATCTCACACAGCTTCATGCCAATCATAGCTAGTCCAGTCCAGATCTGAGGAGACGACGAGCTGCATGAGGACATGCAGATAGACTAGTTGGGGGAGATGTTGGGTACCGTATTTGTATATTTTTTTCTCCTATTTTCACCCACCTTTCTATCTCTTTGTGTCATTATTATTCCTAAACACATGAGGTAAACACCTTTCTCCTACTTTACATGGGATATTTGATTAATGAAGTATTAGTCCAGGAGTTTTTACCTTTTTGCAATATTAACTCTGATGTTTTGACAAATTTGGAAAAAGTGAGAAGAGTCACAATTGTGAGTCATGGATAAACTCCTAATTTACAGCTTTGCCTCCACTTGTTGCTACAGTGCAACAAACTCTGTTTCACCCCAGCTAAATTTCAGGCTTTGTCTTGGTTTCATTTTGGCAATTAGGATGTTGTTGCAACGAATTATATAATTGTAAATATGTAGTTGTTGAAGAAAATTAGGGGATTTTGCTGAACGATTGTATAAAGAGGGCCTGCGGGCTGTGAATCAGGGTTAAGCCCATCATATACAGATTTTGTAATAATATATTTGGCAATTAATTGAATGCACATCTTCTTGTTTCGCCTGTAATTTGTGATTTTGTCGCAACCCTAGTCAGAGAGTTGGGCCCACTCTTCTGATCAGGTGTTGTATTTCCTTTCTTTTAATTTTTTTCATGTTTTAGTTTGATTATGTTACTGTTGTTCTAGTGTAATATTTCAATTGTTGTGAATGTATTTTTAATTATGCAATCTATTTAATTGTTGTTATAGTAGTCTGTGTGTTTATGGATTTAAGCCTGTGATCTACAGCAGGTTATGTAATTGCTCCTGCATATAATGTGTCGTTAGTCTTGAAATAACTAACTCCCTCGGGTTGATAATTTATGTGGAAAAAGGGGTGAGTATTGTTCACACCCGGACATCAACAATGGGTATATCTTGGGAAACAGGTATCTGTGTCCCAGGATGGGGAGGATTTTGATAACCAGTATAGATGTAACCTTGTTTCCCATCTCTAGGATAAGATTGTAAAGATGGAAGGGGTTGAGTTTGTATTTGGTGACCATAAGGAATTTTAGGAATACCTTTAAATGGTTAATATTCTTTCCCTATGGTATTTTTCATCATCCCAATATAAGGTGGGTTAGGTTGTGCCTACACCATATCGTGTACATTCTGACCCAATTGAATTTGAGGAATGGTTTGACCAAGCTATTGTGATTGTAAGTTGCCTTGAAAAGGCTAGGTATATATGGCTTGAGAAGTGCCAAATACTGGTGGAATAGGTTGAGTTAAATATGCATCCTGTAAAGGTTACCTTACTTTCGCTTGGGCTTGAACAGGTTGTTATGAAACCAACTCACAAAGTAGAAGAAAATATATATCAACGACTTAGAAATCATCCTCTTCGAGGGTGAAACCTCCTTTAAATTACATAAATGAACAATTCTTGGATGATATAAATGACAAAAACTCCTTTCTATATATAGGAGTCCAAGGGGTCACAATATAATCCTATCCGACATAACAAAAACAATGTAAGGGAACAACAATAACAATAGTGGGCTTCTATGGGGACAATAATAAAAATATGGGTATTACATGGGCACAAAAATAACAATAAGGGGGCTACACTAACAATAACAATAAGGGGATACACTATTATTATAGGGACCTCTCAAGCCCCTCTCTTTCAAAAAATAGTTGTCCTCAACGCTTGAGTAGTTCTAGATGCTTCTTTACAAAATTCTCATCCTCCCATGTCAAATCTTCAGCGGGTATGTTCTTCTTTTCTTGATGAGATACTTTGAAATTGATCAATTTTGTAGCTGCCGAGTTCTTGTTTCAGTGACTGCTTCAGGTTCCAATATGATTTTTCCTTCTTCATGAAGTTCTTGCAATATTTTTTGAACTGGGAGCTTGTCACCTATAACCTTCTTTAATCATGAAACATGGAAAACTGGGTGCACTCTGGAAGATGTAGGAAGCTCCAATTTGTATGCCATAGTGCCAGTATTTTGCAACACTTTGTAAGGACCATAATTCTTTGGTGATAATTTATTATCCTTCTTAGCTTGCTTCATTATCTTGAGATGTTAATCTGCCTATTGTTTCATTCAATTATGCGCCAAGGTGGGTTTATTTTTTAAGAGTTAGAAAGCTTGTTTTTTATGCTTGATGTGATATTCCATTACTTGAACCTTATAATTTTCTCTTAACTACCACCATAATGACAGTCTTTCCTTCGGACTTGGGAAACTTGTGATAAATCCATTGAAATCTCCTCCCAATGTTGACTGGGAATGTGTTAGGTCTCCTTAGTTTCTCAAGGCTGAGAAAGGAAACCAAAGAGGTAACCACAGTCCAACTTTAGACTCGGTATCTGGCCCTACCAAATTAGATAGGGTTATATCTATATCAAGCTCACAGCTAATGGAAATGACTGGAGAATATAAGGGTTTTAGGCTAGTTATTAGCTTCTTATGGTTTGATTAGGGTTTGTTGGACAAAGAAGCACCAGGTTTAGAAACTAGGCAAGGTATCCCCAAAAGATCAGTTGCAGACATAGTATGGGGAAAGGTAGGTGTGATCAGTGACACAATTGGTTTATCATTGTAGTGTGGTGAGGAGGAAAAAATATAAGAAGTTAAGTGAGCATAATGAATTCACTTATTCAAAGGATGAAACACTTAGATGCTTATCTTAAACAAAAACAGAGCATAAAAGAATGATTTTTGTTTCAAACCTTAAAATATAAAGCATAGAAAGAAAATAGATGGAATATTGAACAACTCAATCATCATATGCATAATAAAAATGCAGAAAAACATTGTCACTAACCACATCACAAGAATCCCATAAACACAGTTGCAACTACATGTAAATTACTTCTGCAAATAGTCAAAGACACCAGTTCCAAAAGAGTGTGAAATTCAAAAATCCAAATCTCTCAATGACTTGATTTTGAGTACATATAGAAAATACAACAATATTTCACCTCTAGGGGTAGAATCCTGATCCATAGCAACTAATTTATGAACCTAATGACTCGTAGCCTAATCCTAGGGAAGTTAGAAACAACTTTCCCCTTTTTTAGCTAACTAGTTGAGCTTTTCTCTCAAGTCAATAAACATAATATTATTTTACAAATATGACCATAAATAGGCATATTAGCCATCAAAAAACTCATGAGCCAGCTGTTACATCGACCATTTTCACCTTTGACCTCCATGTGTCAAGCAAAATCTTCAAACCCAAAAACGCAACAAACTTTTGGAGGATGATTTGGAGGCCTTCTTGGATGAGTTTTTGGCTTCAAATGTTATGGTTGGAAATATAAATATGTATATTACAAAATGGAGTCATTAAGAACTACAAACACCTACTTGAAACCCCTCAAAACTTTTCTTGAAGTCAAATTGTCCAAAAATGCAGCAAGTGCCCTGAAAAGGTGGAAAAAAGGTGAAAAATAGCATTGTTTGACCATGTTCTGACAATTTATGAATCTCCAAGTGTCCCCATGTACTGTTCTGACATCCTTATGCCATAATCTATCTCCAAATTCTTGAAATTACGCATTTATACCTGCTAATAAAAATCACAACAACTACTTGTTGTGTTTCTGGGTAGTTAATTTTTTGCCTTTTTTTGTAAAGATAGGGGTCAACTATGGACTAATATCTCTTTAACCATAACAATTTTTACAAAGTTGGGAGCAGTTTTTGCATATAAGGTTGTTGGGAAGAAAAAAAATGCTCCATTTTTTTAAATTAATTCCCATATTCGTGGAATCCATGCCAGAAAAGAATGACTAAAATAGGCAATTAAATTGGAGAATTTGATTTTCTGAAATAGGCCTCCAAAAAAGTTGAATATATCCCAATATATGAAAGCTGTGTAGAAAGTGAAGGATGTTTTTTTTCTTTGGTATATTATTGAAAAAAACCTCTTTCCCTTTTTTTAAATTCACCTTCATTACTTCAAAAAATAATTTTGAAGTAAAATTTTCCCTAGGTGCAATGCAAACCCTAGCAAATGATCACAAAACTCAAAATTTCAAAACTTTGTTTCCTTTTTATTTTATTTCTGATTTTTTTCATACCACCAATGATGCATCAAGTAATACATATAGGTTATCCTATTAAATCATGATGGTATCCCACCTCTTGCACCTTTTGACAAAACCCTAGGCAACCTACCTGCTCAAATTATCTTCGGATGAACTTTGATGCATTGACCTCTTGCATATGAGTTGGATCATATCTAGAGATATCTCTTCCATTATACCTCCTCCTTTAACTAGTCTTCACCATTTTTTTGGTTCCACTTTTGATTAGGAAACCCAAGTTTCAAGCAAGAGAGGGCAAGGGATTTTGAGCTCCAAAACAGGGCTAAAAACGCAACAACTTGAGGGAAGGTAATGAAGGGGGTGGGGGGTAAGAAAAAATCTAAAGAAAATTATGGGAAGTAGGGATTGGTGTTATGGATATAGTGAAATTTAAATTTCTCAAAATGAGTGAGAAATTAGGGGGGGGGGAGAGAAAACATAGAATTGTACCAGAAGCACAACAACAAGTTGGGTTTGATAAGGTAAATGATGAAATGGAGGAATTTAAGTGAGGGGGAGGACAGGGAATGCTTAATGAGGATGATGAAGGATGTGTGAACCTAAAAACAAGGGTAATCCCTCTCAAAACAGGAAATATACCTCTAAAAGGGAAAGTTCAACAAACCCTAGGGATAGAATTTGACCAATTTTATAAAGAAAATGGCCGCCCAGAGGAGTTGCAAGGTTAGACTTGCTTGTTTAAAGAACCCTTGAAGCACTGAGATGATGGGAGGGCCCTTTTTTCTCCTTTTTACCTCCAAATAAAAAGTGCAGCAACACCCTCCAAAAACACAACAAACTGATGGAAGGGAAGTAGTGGGAAAAATTCGAAGCTTTGGTGGCTATCACATCTCTTCAAATTGATGGAGAGGAGCCCTTGAAACTTGTGGAAGGATGGAATGAAGTTTTAAAACACTTTGATGTCCCTTTATAACTCAAAAACCCAATTTTAGCTTGTTAGTGGAGTGACATCATGTACTTTAACCAAATGACTTAATGATGTGATTTATTCCTTAAGTGCTAACTCCCATGATAGTGACCAAAATGGATGACATGAATCCCTTGTTTGCTTTTGATGACTGATATGATGATGACCATCAAATTCTAATCCTATACCATGACCTAGATGATGACCCACTAACTCTTTTGATGACCTAGGATAGGGGGAAAATGACATGACCATGATGGATGATGGTGACCTTGAACAAGTGGAGGGACTAGCAATGACCTAGACAATAACCAATGACCATATGACAACAAAGAGATGTCAAATTTTATTTGAAAATATAACAATTTGACCATAAGACTCTAACTACATTGAAAAGAGTCAATTTTGATCACTGTGACTATTGGACACTAACATAATAGATAAAGGTTGTAACAGACTTGGGGTTTTAATTGTCTCAACCTTAATTTGCTGGCAAACCAAACATTTTTCCACAAATTTTTGAATATCAAATTTAAGGCCATCCCAAAAAAAAATTCCTCCTTGACCCTGTGGTAAGTTTTTAAAAATCATGAGTGCCCTCCTAAGGGAGAGGTGTGGATTTCCAAAAAAATATTTTGTTTGAGTTGGGAATTCTTACAAAGATATAAGCGATCTGTGTACCATATTGAATCATTTTTCCAGTTAAATGTTTCAGATGTATTGGGATCTTGCTGAAAATTTTGAATGAGTGTCGAAACCTCTTCATCATTCTTCTATTCATCCCTTGCTTTGGTTATCCACTCAGGTTGGATAATATAAATGGCACAAAGTAATGCTTCCACATCCTCATCCTTTCTTGAGAGTGCATCTGCAACAACATTTTGCTTCCCTTTTTTGTAGATGATTTCAAATTCATTACCCAACATCTTTGTGACCCATTTTTACTGCCATTATGAAGATAATATTTTTTCCAAAAATTATTTAAGGCTATCATGATTTGTTTTTTCCATGAAATGTCTTCCCATTAGGTAAGGTCATCATTGCTTTAGTGCATGTAGTATTCCCAACATTTCCTTCTCAGAAATATGTTTCATTAAATACTTTCCTTTGATTCAGCGGCTTTCAAAAGAAATAGGTCTTCCTTCATGCATTAAAACCGCACCAATTCCATTTCCTGAGGCATTACATTCCACAATAAAGGTTTTTGTGAAGTTTGGCATAGCTAAGACCTGTGCTTGGCACATTGCCTCTTTAAGATGTTCAAGGGCCTTAGTTGCTTCTAGATTCCAAGAAAATGAATCTTTCTTAAGTAATGATGTTAAAGGTGTCGATATTATCCCATAATTATTAAAAAACTTGTGATAATACCTTTTTAACCCCAGAAATCCTCAAAGATGCTTTATGGTTGTAGGGTTTTTCCATTCCTTAATGGATTTAATTTTTTTAGGGTCCACCTTAACACCCTCATGAGATACAATATGACCCAAATATTCCACCTCCTATACTCTAAAGAAACATTTGGAGATTTTTGCATATAATTGTTTCTCCTCCATTAGTTTGAGCACCATGTCAACATGTTGAACATGATCCTTCCAAGACTTGTTTTATATTAGTATATCATCAAAAAATACTAACACAAATTTTCTAAGGAAGGTTTGAAAATGGAATTCATCAAACCTTGAAATGTGGAAGGTGCATTAGTAATGCCAAAAGGCATGACCAAAAATTCATAATGGCCCTCATGAGTTTTGAATGTTGTTTTCATAATGTCTTCAGTATTCATTCTAATTTGATGATATCCAGAATGAAGATCCAGCTAGGTGAAGTAAATTTCTCCATGTAATTCATCCAATAATTCATCAATGATGGGGATGGGAAATTTAGCTTTAATAGTGAGCTTGTTGAGCTCCCTATAATCCGGACACATATCCCATGATACATCCTTCTTGTGTACCAATACTACTAGAGTAGAGAAATAAATTTGACTAGGTTGAATTATACCAGCCTCTAGAATTTATTCAACCATACATTCAATCTCACTCTTTTGGGCATAAGGATATTAGTAAGGCATGATGTTTGGAGGAACACTTCCTAGAATCAAATGAAAATCATGATCATGATCATGAATATGTGGGAGTCCTTTGGGAGTTTCAAACACCTTGGAATGATTGTCCAAGACATTTTGGAGATTAGGAGAAATAGATGATTTTGATGTTTGAACCAATAGTCAGCATAATTGTACAATTATGCCTCATTGTGCTTTCTTTAGAAGCTTCATCGTGACATTAGAGCTTATTATATTTCCTGGATTTCCTGCAATACCCCGTAATTCAACTTCCTTTCCCTCCCAAAAAAAATTCAAGAAAAATTCTTGGAAATTAAAAGTTATCATCCCCAAAGATTGTAACCATTGGAATCCTAGTACAACATCAGCACCACCATTGGAATGGAGAGCATTGTAATATTCAATACATATCCCCCATGGTTATCTTGATATTATGGAACTTTCCAAAGCAATGTATAGTTCCTCCATTTGCAACCATCACTTGACACTCTCGTGCTGGTATAGGAAGCAATTCAATTCCTTGGTTGCCTTACAATGAATAAAATTATGAATACTACCTAAATCAATCAGCACTATTACATTTTTCTTATTGATATGTCCTTCTATATTGAGAGTTTGAGGAGTGGTAATTCCTTCCAATGAATTACAATATATGGTCGGATTCATTTCTTCTTTATCTATGGTTGGTTCCTCATGTATATCCTCTTCTTTTGAAGTTTCTTATTCATTTTCTTCCTCCTCTTCACAATCTATGTAAAATAATTTCTTCTCGGCACAATTATCACCTTCAGTGTATTTTCTATCACAATTTTAGAAATGCCCTTTTTCTCTTTTTTCTTCCAATTGTTGTGGTGTCAACCTTGTAGGTTGTGGAAGTCTAGGAGTAGCAAAACTTCCATCTTTATAGTTGTGAGTGGTAGGCTTCCTTGTCTCCATAATTTTGCTTTCAATTTTTCTTGCCAACCTGAATTCCTTCTCTAATGAATCAGGTTCCCAAAGACGAACCTCATTTTGGATGTTATCCTTTAAAGTTCCTATGAAGACATCAATCTGGTGTTCCTCTGGAATATCAGTTACCCTTATATTCAATTTTTGGAAGTCCTCAATATGCTCGATTTTTCAATTGGATAAAGAAGGTGTTGTTATTTGCATCCTCATAATGTGCTATCATTTCCACCATAAAAATTGACAAAAGTGAAATGTTTTTTACGAAAGAAAAGCCATTGATACCATACAAATGTATTGGGTTCTAAATATAAAGTTGCAATACGTACCTTTGTGTGTTTTTCACATTATGGAGATCAAAATATTGCTCCATCTGTAGTATCCATGTTACAAGATCCTTGCCATCAAAATTCCTCATATCGATCTTTGTAATATGGTGGGTCTTGAATCCAAAGTTAGAGTTTATGAAATCATTATTAGCGTATATTTTTTTCTCATCATGAGTTTCCTCTACTACCTTATCTCCATTGGGAAGCTTTTCTTGTAGCAACTTTGTCAAACCTTCCTTGAAACCTTCCATGTATTTCTTCAAATCTTCCATATTTCCTTTTAAACCATCCATGTCACCTTGTAAACCATTCATGTTTCCTTTTAAACGATCCATGTCACCTTTTAGTTCTTCTTTGGTTTTTCTTTGTGAGAGCGAAATTTGTTGCACTTGGTCCCGTAATTTTGATATATCATGTTTCACTTCTTCCTCTTCATGTGTCATAGTAGAGTTTTATGAGGATTTAATGGGTGTGTAAATACTTTTGGGAGGAATTTTTGAATCCAATACTTATATATATGCTTCAATATTCCCTTGGAATCACTTCAAGCTGCTTTTTCAAACAAAAATTATGCAATTTTAAAAAACAAATACACACATTTTTCTTGATTTTTAGGAGGTCTATATTGAACCTCATTTATCTCTATGATTTCGGCTCCTCAAGGTCTGAAATTCATTCCCGCAGTAGCCCTCTTAGTCTTCTTTCTGACTCCATGGGTCAGACCTAATTTGGATTCTTCAAGACAAATTTATTCCTAATATCCCATTGTATAGACCAATCTACTGTTCTAGATTAGGCTCAATTTATTGTCAACCAAGGTAGGTAATCTTAGAGGCACTTGTCTAATGTTTATAGATCTAAAAGGATCAGATTGCCTAAGTGAATGTTTATTGTAGTAAGTTCCAACACTCTTTTTACAAGATATTGATATGTGGTTCCTCACACACTATAAACACTCATGTAATTAAATCTGATCTTTTGTTCTAAAAATAGAGTGCTACTAATTGTCTGAGTTTTCAATACTTTTACAAGGTTATGGTTCACAAAAACTCTTTCAAAGTAGCACACTAAAGCATACTAAAAATTGAATTCATTAAAACAGAGATCACAGAAATGATTTTGAATTCAATACTCAACTAAACCCTCTTACAAGGACTATTCATTAATTTAGTAATTGAATTCTGTAATTATAACTATGAACCATGAAATAAAAATGATGAATAAAATCATAAGCACTCTTAATCAAAATCATTGAACTTAAAGCATGAAAATTAAACAAAATACTAAATTAGATCTGAATATTAAATCTAATGAAAATGTAAAGAAAAGTGTACCAACTTCACATGGGGGCCCTTCCACACTTGAAGGCACACTTGGGAAACTTCAAATGATGAAAATGCTAACTTAAAACACCATAAATGATAGGATTCTGTCTCTAATTAAAATCTGGGAATGAGTTACATTAAAACAGAGCTCTGAAGCACGTACATAGTCTTAAGTTTTCTCTTGTATCCAATAATATCACTAGCATCACTAGCCTATTACATGCTTCCATTCACTTATTTATCATAAATTACAATCAAAAGAGGCTATTTTAGTTCCTTCTAATCCTAACTGATCTCCAAAATAGATCGAATTATTTTGTAATTCCTAATCATAGGCAAAATATCAAGCTCATTCATTTATGACTCAGATTTTTCTGCTAGACTAGCTAGGTTTGACCAATGTTGACCAGATATTTAGGAATTTCAAATCTGATGCTGGATAGATTTTTCACCGTCTGTGTACGTTCCAGATCATGTCCTTGTCCTTCATTTTGATCTACCTGTTATGCCACATGTCAGAACATAAACCATTTATAGGAAGTTATCACATCCTGTAATTTTCTTGAAAATTTTCAATTTTTAACAAAAAAATTCCATACATTAATTTTAATGTAAAAATAACAATCATAATGCTATATTAATCAATTTCAATAAACTATAAGGGATTTATGGAAGAAAATGGTGGATAATGATGGGATTTTAGGAGAAAATATAGCCATAAAATAATACCAACACCCACAATGACCTAATTATGTGATCGTTCAATAGAGTGAACTTGTACAACATTCCATGTGACACTGTTTTGACCTTAGGTTCTAAAAAAAATACAAAAGAAACTAAAGTATGTGTGATTTCTGCCACCTTTTACAAAATTCGAATCGGATGCCTAAAACGAAAGTTATGATGATTTTCCCTCGGTCACTTGTTTAAGATGAAATTTTGTAGCCTGCAAACTAACTTCCACAGATCATATCTCTGAAAATATTTTGAACCAAGGTTTGAAAGTTTTACATGACTTTCATCAAGATTTTGGCTCCACAATGTAAACATTTCAGCTTCTGAAGCCCTCTATAAAAAACGTTATAGTGAACATTCCAAGATGATCTGTTTGCAGCAACAAAACCCTAGAATCCAAAGCTGTGATACCAAATGTTATGAAACTAGCTCACAAAATAGAAGAAAATATAGATAAATGACTTATAAATAAGCCTCTTTGAGTGGGAAACCTCATTTAAATTACATAAATGAACAATTATTGGATGATATAAATGAAAAAACCTCCTTTCTATATATAGGAATTGAAGGGGTCAAAATATAATCCTAGCCGACATAACAATAAAAATATAAATGCACAACAATAACAATAGTGGGCATATATGGGACACAATAATAACAATATGGGGATTACATGCGCATAACAATAAAAATAAGGGGGCTACAATAACAATAACAATAAGGGGATACACTAGTATTATAGGGACCCAGCACAAGTTGAGATATGGATTGTTGAATAGGTATTTTAGATGTAGGTGGAACAAGTTGAGAAACTAAATATGAAGCCACAACTGAACTAGATTGTACAAGCATGGTAGGTTTCCAAACATTAGCATCCATCACTAAATGAGGATGACTCATATGAGGCTAAATACTAACTTTAGGAGATGGAAATATCCCTACAACAGGTTCCCCCCCCCCCCTGTGCCGAAAGAGGAGGATAATACGGAGGAAACTTCCCCCCAAGAGGAGGGTTCCCAATATGAGGTGGATTGGGTTGTTGTAGGTTTCCATACTGTTGAGATTGCAACAAGATGGTGAAGCTTAGTGGAAATAATTTGCCTTCACTAAGTGGGCCCGTAGGCTATTTTTGGCGCAAAGTCTATTTTTAGACATGTGGATCATATTCTATGAGTTGCAGGATGTTATTTGTGGATGGTTGGTCAAGTTGGAAAAATAGATGGACTTCTATTTTTAGACATATTTTTAATCTATTTTTAGATTTTAAATAAAAAATAGATATGTTGAATATTATTAGCTCTTAATAATATTTGGACTATAAACATTATCTTATTCTCTCGGGAGCACTTTAGTTGCTACGTATGTGGCATTGTGAGTCGGGCTGTATAATTATGCTATTGCATGGATACTGGGCTAGAACCATATGAGAGAATGGTGGAGTTGATTACAGTTAATGGAGGCTGAAGTTCATTAACTTGGTTTTAAACATAGTTTGAGTTTAGTTGTATCTAGTCTAACCGATTGATACACTAGTGAGAGTGGTGTGAATTAATTAGTTAATTAATTCACTTAATAATAACTCATTAATAAACTGAAGAATACATCAGTTAACTACAGTGCATGGCAGTTTCAGTGGAGACCAGTGGAGAGGTAGGTGAAAGAGCAAGTGTGACTATCAGTTGTGACTATAGTGATGCATTGATTGCATGCAACACTCAATGGAGATGCCAATGAGGATTATGTGAGCAAGGTTGGCTCTAAGTTATTTATGAGCCATTATTCACAAGTATTATGAGAGGCAGCTAATGTAAGTAGATTGGAGTATGTGTTTTGCTAGATCTAGCTTGATTAGTGTGTAGCAATTTGAGATTGTACTGAGAGCTTGTGAGGATCTTTGTATGATGATTTTTACATGATCTATATGACATATAATATACAGATAGTTTTGGTTTTCAGCTTTAAGCTTTCCCATAAAATATTGTGTTCATATGTGTGATTGTTTATGGTTTTAATGTGCGCATGTGATTGTTTTTATTTCTGCAATTAATGATCAATGGTAGAAGAGATTATGTATTGTGCATGAAGTTAAAATAGTGTGTGATCAGGAGAATCTCGGTGAATAATATATCAGTTATTCAAATTTCTACACATGCCCACTAACAAAAGGACCAGCTTGTTTATGAACTGTAGGAGTAGATGGAGGAGGAAGAGAAGATGGTGTAGCGCTCATTAAATAAGTACCAGATGGAATCCTGGATGTAAGAGACGTGAGATAGGTCCATGGATTGGAAGTTGCACTAGAAACGGTACCAGACAACCATTGGTAACCAGGTGTGATGAACAAGCCATCATACAAATGTGTCCCTGTCGATGTCACAAATATGGATGAGGTTGCAACTTGGGTTGCCTAAGGCATGGTAGATGCCGCTGAGAAACCATAGCAGATTAAACCATTGCTAACTGTCCCAAAGAAGATTCTCGCAGGAAATTTAAGGGTGATTTGAAAGGAAAAGAATCAAAAAAAGGATCTTGGGATGGAGTATGAGGACATGGAAAAGGAAGGGCCTGATAAAAATGAGCCCCTACTTCAATAGGAGAGTAGGTTTGAGGCTCTTCCTATGAAATCTCTTCGATACTCACAAGACCAGGTGGAAGTGGTTCACCGTCAGGTCCAAGATATATAGTTTGTGGTTGGGTATAAGACATAAGAAGAGAAGAGGAAGGTCATGAAGTGATAGGCGTAGATAACTGAGGTACATCAGGTTGTATAACCTTAGGTTCTATTTTCTCTTATTCAATATAGTCATGTTCAATAACCTCGGGTAATGAGAATTTAGGTGCTTCTGTTTTGACTATGTCAGACTCACTAGCCAATGGAGAGGTAATCTTGGGTTTCTTACTCACATGAAAAGATTATTCTGGTGGAACTATCTTAGATGAAGGACTAGAAGTAATAAATCTTGAAGTACTAAATTTAGTATTTTTCATCTTTTTGTGCTTATGACGGTTACTGGGAGTTACCTCAGGTGGAAGAGGAGGCTTATTTTTTATCCTACATGAACAATAGAGGGTAGGGTGTTTTTATTCCATGTTGGTTTAATAAATTTTAACAATTAACACAAAAAATAAATCAAAGATGGTAAACTAGGCATAATGGTTTACCAAGCAACTGTGAATTGAAATATACAACCTTGGAGAACCAATAATTTACGTGCGAGGAGGAAATATCCCATAATGTTTTGTTTAGTGTATCACAATATACAAGGTGGTCAACTCAGTTACCTATGGTGAGGATAGCAACCTATGGTGGACTTCCAAAATATACTCAACTATACGGGGAAGTGCAGTCCATGTTAGTGTTCTCTAATGCATAACCATATGATGAGAGAATTCCCATATACTTTTCATGTGTGGAGCACCATCCAATATACCCGAAGGTACATGGAGAACGGTCTGATACACTTACGTATGTGGAACAGGATATCAGCCCCAGAATGCAACGCTATAAAAGAAATGATAGCTCCTATGTTTATAGACGTTAGAACACATCTCTAGCCTAGACCTGTAGATTTTTCTGTTAATGTTTCAGATGCTCCTTAATATTAATTCAATAAATTTTAAAGTTTAGCTTGAATTAAGTTTCGGTTTTCAAGGCTCAGCATGAATTTCACCTGAATATCCTAAAAATGAAATCTAGCATGACAAAATTAAGCTTGTCCTTTCAATGAAAATATATGTATGGGAGGGAAGAGAACAAAAAATATGAAACATACAGGGTGAAAAAAACAAGATTTTTAATCAATTCCCCTAATGCAATTGCTCCTAATTCCAATTTCACACAGAAAGCCCTAGATACAATGCATGATGCATAATATTTTTCTTTTCGATTCCACTTAATTTTCATATGAAAACTAAGATTTTTTCCTAATCACTGATAAAATAAATTATTTAGAATGATGACTCGAATACCAATTCCTTCAATAATTCAACAATCAAGCAATGAGTTTTCTAATGACCTAATTGACAAGAACAAAGAAAAATCTAAAAAAAAATCTTATCAAAGGCACTCAAAAAAAAAAAAACAAGATGGAGGCTTCTGAGGGACAAAAACGCACACAAGGGCGGAAGGAGGACCAAATGGAACAAAGTTAATTATAGATAAAACCATAAAAAGGCAATTTTTTTCATGAAACAGGGGTCAGTGCAAGTGAAAATAGGCTACCAGTGCTCTGCAACGCATGTGTAGAGAAGGAAAGAGAGCGCTACAGACCAAGGGGAGAATTGATCAAAGGAAAGCCAAGTTCTGACACAAAAAATAAAATGTGGCTCAATGAAAGGTCTTCCTAGGGTAAATTAATGCTGAGTAGGGAAATGGAGGTTTTATTAAGAGGTGATACAAGTACTAGGGACACAAAAACCACTAAGGGAAAGAATTTATCCCTAGTATGGTCGAAAATTTATTATGAATAACCTATGATTGCAGACATAAGTTTCTTCCCTAGAACTAGTGGACTAGTCTAGAATAGTAGAATGAAAAGAATAAAAAGTTTACCATAGATAAATTAAAGAATGGAAAGAAGCTTACTTGGAATTAGTCGCAAGCTTCACTCTCTTCACGGCTTGTAAGCTCCAATCGTAGCTCTGATCACTCTAATTAGAACCTGCACATACAATCATAACAATATAAATATGTACAAAATCTATGTATAATTATCCAATTACTCTATTCAATGGATCAACAAAGCATTGAAATACGTGAATATAAACATAAAATAGCAAGTATAGGAAAAAAATCCACTCCTTGTATTAATATAAATGGAGGAACATTACAACCAAATATAGGAGTTGATATTATAGGGATCTATCCAATTTGACTTGTCCTTGCTTGTCACAAAGCACACTTATATTTCACCCTAATGCATGACGATGATGACTCTCTTAGATTCAAGGTAGCAGCATGAGGGCATGATAGGTCTCTAAAATCGAAAGATGATGTTGTAGATGGTTGTAGATTTATAGGAGAGGTTGGTAGTTTAGGAATCCTTATCCGTTTACCAATCTAAGCTTGAGATCCAATCTTGATGGGAGGATGAGCTCAAGGGATAAGACGTGAAATCTCCAAGGTAGGATCAAACAGGATAGTTCTTATCCAAGGTAAATGTTTGAAAAAATGCTTGGAAGCTTATGGAAGAGGATGCTTTGAGATTATTTTTATTTTTTCCAAATTTATAGAATCAATGCACCCCCAACAAGGGAAAATTTTTTGTTGATCAGATCAGGTTCATAACTAAGCAACCTGTTGCTGAACCGAGGTCCCTAAAGGGACATGGTGCATTGTGCCTTAAAAGAATTGATTTGAGGTAGTCAGACCTAGAAACTTATGGATTTGGGAGAATCATGCTTAGGTAAATGTGTATGGATGATGAAAACGTGTTCATAGATGTTGATTGATCCAGTTTGAAGGCATATTGACCAGATGTGACAAAATTTCCTATAACAATAGATTAATTTTCCATAGCAATGAATTTCTTCAATCATGTATATCAATTGTATGCCAAAGTTTTCAAACATTGTGTTATGACCCCATTTTTAATTTTCACTTTCTTTAATTTGTGTAATGTATCCAAACAATGTGATGATGTATAAGAAGAGTCCATTCATAAATGACTTCAAATCCATGTGCCTTCTAAAATAAAATAATCCAACCATTTTGTTATTGTTGCAGGTATAGTAATGCAACTAATGAAACATTATCAAGTAATAAAGTTAACATTGTAGAAACCAAGATGTATGCAATTTAAAGTATATGTGTTTGTTTTTTTCTTCAAATGATGGATTCAACATATATATTTAAAAATAAAAACTTAGTGGTCATCCCCTTTCGGTCATGATGGTAAAAAAAGCTTGTAAGACAAGGTTACTGGTGGTAAATTTAGGTGTGATCAGGCACGACATAGGTAAGGAATTTTGTAGCATACTTCAAAATTAGAAGTTCAAAAATAGGTATTAGCATCTAGTGAATCCATAGGGAAATACAGATAGCTATATTGAACTTGAAATCTATGGTTTCATAGAATAGAAAAGCGGGCAAGATAACCCAATTTCTTCCTCCTCACAGAAAAAATTGTAATAAAAACACTACTAAGAGGAGGTATATGTAGATACATTTTTTTTGTTGGATCATAAAATGAGTCACCATAAATGTACTCTAGCTTAAAGATCATACCATTTTAAACTCTTAGCAGTAGTACTTTTGTTTTCACTTTTGAGCAAGTTGCAGCGAGTGAGGATTGTTGTTCCTTTATGGAGTTTCTAGAAAAATATACATATATGACTATTTTATCTACTAATAAAGTAACGACATGTAAAATGAAAATAAAATAAAATAAACCAAGAAATAAAAATAAAGAAACAACAATGCGAGAAAAACAAGGAAAACAAGAAAAATAGTGGTCACTTTACAATGGTGTGAATATTTGTTGGCCATGTCCAATTGCATAATTATTGTATTATGTGTGTCTGTAAACCTGAAGTAAGTTGTGTAATTATTGTTTTGGAGGTTGATTGGCCTACAATAATGACAAGACCAATCACCATAAAAATATGAACATTGAGGATAGGTTGGGTACTTTTGGTTGGTCCAAATGGGTTGGGCTAGACTGGGCTCTAACTAACCATAGGCAGAGATCAAATAGCTAGAAAAGAGGCGGAATAGAGTTGGGAAAGGCATAGGAAAAACAAGGAATTTTTGAAATTTGGTTACTGGAGGACAGGTGGTTCCCTAAGGCTTTGATCTTTGGCCTAGGGAAAAGTGTCCAAAAAAATTTAATTTTTCTCCTAAAGTGACTTTATAAGTTATAAATTCAAATATGATTTAAATGTGACTTTAAGTGATAAAGTTACTATGTCTAATTTTAAAGTGACTTTAATAAAGTCAATGTTAAATTAGAAAGTGAAAAGTGACTTTGGAAATAAATGACTAAGAGGATCTTTAGTAAAGTGGGGTGAATTAAAAAATAGAAAGTGAGATTTAAATGCACATTTAATCTCAGCCCTAGATCTAAAGCTATCTCAGCCATTGGATTTACGGATTCCCCAAAAGTCACTTAGGGTTAGGTTAAAGGAGGAAAAGAGGGAAAAGATCATTCATTCTTTCATGAGTAGATTGAGAGAGGAGGAGAGAAAGAAAAGGAGATTTTCTGAGCAGTGAGAAGAAGGAGGGAAGAAACAAGTAAACTACAGCAAATCCGTACAGTAGAATTATTGGCACAAATCCCAAGGAAAAAATCCATACAACAGGAGAGAGGCACGGTTTCCAAGAAAGGGAGGCATGAAAATCGAGGAAGAGGGCAGCAACATTAAGCATGAAGTTTGAGGCAGAAATTTGGGCACAAAAATCGAGGAGAAGTGTTGTTGATTTTTCGGCATAAAAATCGAGAAAAGGACAGTAGCTTCAGCGTTGATTTCAAGGTTGTTTCTGGGCACAAATTTCAAGGACGGCTGTTGTACAAATATGTACAGTCCGTAAAGTATCGTATAGCTGATTCTGGCACATTTTCCAAGGTGGTCATGCAACATTTATTACTTTCATTAATGCTGTAATAATTTCTGTTTTGTAAGTTACTGATTCGGCACAATTTCCGAGGCGGTGTGCAAGCACGAAAATCGAGATAAGTCTGTAGTTTGGTTGCTGGAATTTTTTACTGGGTTTTTATATTTCACTGTAAAAGATATATTCAGAAATAAAGAAGAGCTTTCGAACTTATTTTCCCCAAGAGTTGTAGGGGGTTTTTCCATGGTCATCTTGACCAAAAATCAGTGTTAAATTTCTGTGTGTGGTTGATTTATTTTTCTGAGTTTTTATTTCTGCATTTTCAACACTGTGAAATTTCCAGAATTTGTGTTTTCAGAAAATATTTATTTTTCTAGCTTGTTGAATGTATGGTTATGGAAAAAGGCATTTAACTTTATGGGAGAAATAAGGAGAAACTTAAAATCGGAGTGGGCCTTAAAATTTCTACATGGTATCAGAGCTAGATTGTTGAAAAGTACAGTTTGGGACAGCAAGAAGGAAAATTACAGCGAGTTGATTTTACACACAGAAAACAAAACCTTTACTACAGCAGTGTTATTTTCATTTTATTAGGACAACAAGCATGTCTTTGGGCTTGAGGGTGGAGGATAGGTTGGATGGGCATAGCAACTATAGTGTATGGAAGGAAAGAATGCCGAGCATCTTTGAGGAGGCAGAAGTCTAGGGTATAATGGTGAGTACCCAACAGCGCCCTGTTAATGTGCCTATTGACCCTGTTCAGTTGGTAGACTTTAATAAGAAGAATAACAAGGGAAAGCGACTGATTTTGGATGGTATTAAAGACCATTGCATTCCTCATGTGAGAGGAAAGAGACTTTCTCATGAGATGTGGACAGCCCTGATCAATCTCTACTAGAGTACCAATGAGAATAGAAAAATGGTCCTAAGAGAGAAGCTGAAGGCCATTAAGATGGAAAAGACTGATAGTGCTACTGCATACCTCACAAAGATCACTGTTATAGGTCAATTTGGGCATCATTCCCAATGATTTGGTTAACTGGGCATCATCTCTAGGACTAATGACTAAGGGTCTATCATTCCCTATCATTTCAAGTTGCTACATGCCCTAAGACAAGAACAAGAAAAATAAAGCATGACTTTCATCAAGCAAAGGTTTCCAAGGTTTGAAGTTTATTATATAGCATATGAGATCTCATCAACGCTGCCTCTAAAGGGACTAAGTACGTTGCATATGTAGGTAGCCCCATGCAAGGCTGCTCTTCAAAGCACTTCCTGACATTCACAGGTGTGTTGGTCACATTGGGAGCGAAATTCTCATTGTTCCGGAATCTCCACTTGGCCAGTGCCTTCTAGAAGAGTTCACATGTGTCAAGCTTCGAATCCAAGTGTCCATTTGACATCTACAATATTGGGAACATGTCTTGCCTATTATTGGAAAGTCATTGATTGTAAAACAACCTTCAACTCCTCTATAAATTGAGCACAGATCTGAGTGTTTGATAAGGAAGAATTTGAGTAGAGAAATGCTAGTGGATTTTCAATTGAGATTTAGACTTGTGTAATAGTTGTTGGAGAGATTTATACCGTGATGAGGCTAGGAATGTTGTTGGAATGGTTACTTTAAATCAGTCACTAGGTTGTAACCTCTCCTTCTATCATCAATAAAGAATACAACTTACTTTTCCCTATATGCATCTGTATTGGCTTTGATTTTCCATATTGTAAGATCTTAGTTGATGTATATGGTTTATGCTTTAATAATTTAGAAAACTAACTTGAATATACATTTGTATTATTGCTATCTTTTGTTGTTTATAGTTCATTCTTGCAGGTAGCATTTTGCACAAACCGCTAGAATTTGAAGCTGCAACGGAAGCGACAGAAGGAACCATTTGGAAGTGCTTGGATTGCAAGTAAGCTTCTAATCTATTTTGTGTGTCTGTTCTTAGTTAGGAGAAGAAGTCGTATAGTCTTTAATCTTTTGTTCTATATTATCAACTTTCTAGGGAAGCGTGTTTTATCAGTAATTCATAATTATGTCCAACAAATTGGGGACTCCACTGGGGAAAATTTCTCTTAGTTCTAGGTTTTTTAGCCTTTAATTTGCTCTGTTTATCCACCCAGTAGTTTTTATTCACAAAGATCAAACTTTTTGAAATATTAATTTGCAAAAGAAGCGTGTTAAACTATGGTGTTTTTCCTTATACACTGTGCCCAATGCACTCTTGGACAGGACACAGTGCTTTGCAGAGCACTGTCTCCCTTTCAAGCCTACGTTGCAGAGCATTGTCTCCCCTTAGAGATTGTGTTGCCTCCTAAAACCATCCAAATTCCCTTGAATTTGTCTTTGCAAATTGATTCAGTTTGTTTTCTGTTGTGTTTTGAAAAGTTTGAACCTCATATTGACCATTGAATCTATAGATTTCTTCTTCCTTTGAAGGAAAATTTGTCCAATGTTTGTTTAAAGCATTTTTCTTTATCATTGGCAAGTTTATTTCAAAGTATTTTTATTGTCGCATTAGATCCATTTGCTTTTGATAAAGGAAATTGTCGTAAAATCTTCGTTTCCTGATAGGAGAAATTTTCGTTTCATTCCTCATTTTTCCTTCAAAAGAGAATTTTTTGTTTGTATTCCTCATTTCTCAAAAGCAAAAGGCATTTGATTTTGTTGATTTAGTGCACTTCGTTTCTTTTCTGCATTCATAACATTAAAGGAACTGAAAAGAAAAATCTACATTTGCATGTAGTGGTTTGTGTTTTTTGCAAAAGGAACAATTAGGAAATCTGCATTTAGTTTGTGTTTTTCTAATTTGTTTGCTCACAAATTGATTGCTCTTTCCCTCTAGTATATAGGATTTTCATTGAAAAAACTAGAAGTGAAAGATTGCCTAACATTCTTAGTTGCATTTTAGGAATTTTCCAATACATCATTGCGGTGAACCTTTTAAAGGAAAATTGTTAAGAAATGTCAACATAAAATTAATCTCAATTTACCTAACAAATAATTGGAACCATAACGATAACATTTAGAAGGTCTAGGCTAGAGACGTGTTCCGGCGTCGTAAAACATAACTGCTATCGTTAACTTGTCTGCGATACATTCCGAGTGTGACACCTCACTCCACGTACGTAATTATACCGTAGCTCGTCCACATACTTTCGGGTATATCGGGTGGTGTTACAGTACGATAAGTATAAAGGGGTGCTCTCACTGTGCGGTTTCGCATCAGACAGTGCTAATACAGACTTGGGCCTCCACGTACCTTCGGGTATATTTGGGAGGACAACTTTTAGGTGCTATCCATCCATAGTGAACCGAGTCGGCTACCTTGTAAATTTTGATACACCGAACACAGCATTCAGGGAGATTGCCTGCCAGTACTTCTTGGTTCGCCAAGAGGTATTCTACAGTTCACAGTTTCTTGGTAAACCCTTTTGCCTAGCATTACCCTTTTATTTTGTTTATTTGTTTTTGGTTAAAATAAATCAGTAATAATGGAAGAACAAAATCCTTTCCCTTTCATTCGCATATACTAGCGTTAAAACCACCTTTACCAATAGAAGTTACTTCTGGTAGGCGAAGGTGATCACGATCTGCCGAATCAAGTACAATTCGTACCTCTGGCGAAACATCATTTTCCCATAAACCAGAGTTAGCTCAAGTTGTTTCTACACATCCTGGTTCGTCTACTGTTGTTAAAACGGAGTCTTCACACCTACCCGTGGTCACTATCCATCCAATCAGTGAGACCATACCTCCTGGACCCGACATTGTTCAACCAGAAATTGATCCAGATCCTGTCTCTTCTTTGCCAGAACATCTGAATCCTGAAGTCGTACAACCGGAAGTTATTCCTACCTTGGTCATCCCACAAATTTATGTATCTATTGAATCTCCATATCACACAGTCAACCACCTGAAATATACTTTGGGCCTGACAGTGAAATACTTCCCCCTGGTTTAATTGTGATTGAAGAAATCCCACAAGACGATACACCTTTAACTCCAACCCATTTTCGGGAGGACCTTTACTTGTACGAGTCTTTTTCTCAATCGACACCCTCTACTTTTGTTGATCATGTTCCTTTTCAAACTCCCATAGATTCAAAAGGGTATACTTTTGGTCAAGTAACCATGACTGAACCAACATCTTCGGTTGGGCCATCTGTTCCAATTACGTCAGCTCCCGCCATAGCTACCCCGTTGATGTTTACAACTTCACCAGAGTCATATTTTCATGGTGGCCCTTTGGTCCCATTAGGTTACAAATCATTATCTAGAATTTTCTCTGGTGCATCTTCAAATCCATGGAATTTACCAATGTCATCATTCGGTATTTTAACTGGTAATCCTATAGTAAGTACTGAATGACTTGATTCATTATACACATCTTCAGAGAAATATCAGGCCAGTCCTTCTGGGTCAATTCCTTCAAGTACCATATCAACTAGACTCCCAGCATTTGGAGAGAAATATTTTCCGTCTTAATATCCTCCTCATGCTAGGGTGCAACCTTTGGTCACCCAATATGACAGTACTCCGTCACTTTTTGGTCAATCTAATGTTGAAAAAAATGTTTGTCAATGGCAGCCCACTCTGCCTATCCAACCATAAACAGTTGTACACTCGTATCAACCGGTTCAACCTGTTACACCCACTTCATTACCACTTGTTAATACATCTTTACCCCTGTTACAGAATCAAAATTTTGTACATCAACCTTATCAAGCGGATCCTTCAACTCAATACTATCAAATGTTGGGTTCACAGACTCCAAATCCTTTGGTTAATTTACAACAACCTGTATCCGGAATCATTTATTCACAATTTGGTCTACCATTTTATGGGATGTCACAACCGCAACCTGGTTATACATATCAACCGAATCCAATTCATTTTAATTTGGGTTATAACATTAGTGGACAGACCCTTGGCAGCCACAGGCGCAAATGCCTCAAACTTCATTTCAACAAGTATCATATCTAGGTTTTGGTCAACAGAATCTTCAAGTGTTTGCTATGCAAAACAAACCCTATCTGGGTTACCAGCAGTAGATTCCTTATGTTGGTGCTCAAAGGCCTATTGCTCAAGAAATTCCATCTTACCCTGGCTATGCTCAACTTGACCTTAATCGACAACTTCCCTTTGTTGCAACTTTAGAGTTACCAGATTTAAATCGGCTAACTAATGATCCAATTAACTATGCTCCTTGGTGGCTAGTGATACCTCACAAATTACCTTCAGATATTCCTAAGTTCAATGGAAAACCTGGAGAATATTTGTTGACTCATGTTATGACTTATCATTTATGGTTTTCATCAAATTCCCTGAATTATGATTTTGTTCGACTACGTCTTTTCCAGCGTACGCTCAAAGGTCTAGCTGAAAAATGGTAAATTGAATTACCTAGAGCTTCTTTTGATATTTTCACATCCCTAGCTACTACCTTTTTGACCCATTTCTAGTTACCCATCAGATATGAAACTGGAACGGAACTCTTGACCAATTTTAAACAGACTAATGCTACTCACATCTCTGATCATATTCATGAGTGGCGTCGTCGTCGTCGAATGGTTAAAACCTTTGTTCCAGATCAGCTCCTTGCTTAATGGTTCATTAAGTTCCTATTACCATCTATAACTGAGGATGTGGCTAAGGGTGGCATCATCACAGAAGAGAAATTTATTGCTCGTGCCCAATATTTAGATTTGATTTATACTCAGTCTGGAACGCTCTATGAAAAAATTCCTAACTCGCCAAGATCTAATTTTACTGTTCCTCCTCAATTAAAGGACTCTCATGCTGGAAATGGTTTGATAGGCACTGCAATCACACATCACAATATTGCATCATATCCTTCTCCTGCTTCTGAAATTAATTCTGTGTCATTCGACAAAGGCAAAAGTGACAAGCAACCCGGAAGTAAGAAAAAGGGGAAATCTAAGAAAAATAAAACCTCTAACACGCAAGAAAGATCATCTAATCAATCGTCTGGACCTAGGAAACCTCGTTATCCATTCATAATCATTAATGAGGAACACTTTGTTAGGGATTTTCCTCACCCTGCTGAAGTCTCAAAAATCATAAAGAATTCCCATGCGTCAGCTGTGTTGATAGACCCATTTCCAAATCCAGACACAAACATGGTTGCTACAGATCCAGCTCCTAGTTCCCAAGTGTTAATGTTATTTTTCACAAAACCTTCAACAAATATTTTGGTGTCAACGTGAAATAAAGATTATGGTATTCAAGCCACTGATCAATTTACTACCTCGACAATGAGTTCATCTATAGAATTATTACCGCATACTACTATTCCTGAATTGACAATCAAGCCACCAAAGGGAGTAATTCATAAATCAACATATAATCCTCGAGCACGAGTTGCACAAAATTATAATATAGTTGAAGATTTGGCTCAATCCCCTTTAATTATGTCTGCTCTTGAGGTATTACAAAATTTTCCCTCCCAAAAACATGCTTTATTGTCGGCTATTGGTGGAATTGATCCGACTGACTCTAATCTTGTCGTCTTTAATCATATGGGCTATGTGCCGCAACTACCAGCATAATTGGCATTCTCCATACAAGTAAATGTTCTCAATCACCTTGTTCATCGCACTATTATTGATGAGGGAGCATCTACATGCATTATGTCTCTAAATTGTTGGAAGTCACTTGGCTTGTCGCACTTATCACAATCATCAAAGACATTGAAGGCATTTCATGGACGCACATATAAACCTTGTGGTATTATTAATAACCTGCATGTTGAACTAGGGGGAAAAACAATGAATATTGATGTTGAGGTTGTTGATGAATCCCTTGAATATAATATTTTACTTGGAAGGCCATGATATATGCAATGACTGCTATTGTTTCTACATATTTTAGAATGATTTCCTTTCCAGATAAAGGTACAATTACAGTCATTAATCAACTATCCTTCTTTTCCTCTGCTTCGCAGGTAACTAGAAGCGTTCTTTTCGTTCACATACCCCAACTAGAACTTCAGAACATTGGTGTAGGACTCTTAAAGGATTCCACTCTTATGGGAACCTTTGCATTACCGCCGCTCGCAACGTTGGAAGAAATTGCAAGTATAGAGACCTGCTACATGATCTCTTCCACTCTGTCTGGATTAAGGGAGAGTACGGGTGATTCTGATATTTCTACATTGGATGAGTTTATGCCGCCCAGCCCTATTGAGATGGGATAGCAATCAATCTATCTGGCTTGGGCGGAAAATCCGAAATCCACGTCACCGAGTGTTTGGGTTGATCGTTCCTTAGATTTTGGTACTCCATATGATCCATTTTCCTCAATGTTCTTGACAGATGAGAATATTTTGGAAGCTATGATGGCAGAAGGAGAACCATGGGAAGATTATCATCATCGTTCCCATCTTCCTGATTATGAAGAAAAAAATCTTAGTGAACTATATCACCCATCCATCAAAAATTTCTTTTCGAATTCTTTTCCCATTAATGCAATCGATTCCGAGCGAAATCTATCAAATATTGAAGAAACCATTTCTATCGATATTTAGACCAAATCTGGCGTTGTAGAGAATATTCATGTCGGTGTATCTTGTTCTCCATTATAACTCAAATCATATCGCTCTCTATTTCATGATTTCCGTGATGTATTTGCTTGGCCTTACGAGGAAATTCCAGGCATAGATACTAGTATAGTTTAACACACTATTAATATGTATCTTGATGTCAAACCGGTGCGTCAACGGCTTCATCTTGTTCATCCAAAGAAAGTTGCTGCCATCAAAGCAGAAGTTGAAAAAATTTTGCATGCTGGTTTCATTTACCCTGTTCCGCTAACTGAGTGGGTTTCCAATATCGTTCTTGTTATGAAAAAACAAGGAACCATTAGAGTGTGCGTTGATTAGCGGGATGTTAATCTTGCTTGTCCAAAATAAAACTATCCTACTCCATTTATCGACCAGATTATTGACAATTGTGCTGGATGCAAAATATTTTCGTTCATGGATGGATTTTCTAGCTACAATCAAATCAATATCCGCCCATATAATCAACATAAGACAACATTCATCTTTCCCTGGGGCACACTCGCTTATAGGAAACTTCTATTTGGTTTAAAGAATGTTGGGGCAAATTTTCAGAGAGCAATGGATTATGCTTTCAATGAAATCAAGCAAATTGTTCAACCATACCTAGATGATTTACCAGCGCATTCACGAAATCAGATTGATCACCCAATGCATTTGAGAGCCATTTTCTTACGCTACTGACACTACAAAATACGCCTAAATCCACATAAATGTGTATTTTGTGTTGGTTCTGGTTGTTTTCTTGGATTCGTAGTCTCAAAAGAAGGAATTCGAATCAACCCTCTGAAGGTTCAGGCCATTCTTGTTTTGCCTGCGCCATCAAACTTACTTCAAATACAGAAACTTCAAGGAAAGGCTAACTTCCTAAGAAGATTCATTCCTAACTACACCGAAATGGCTAAAGGATTTACTCGACTCTTGAAAAAGGGGGTTCCCTTCCATTGGGACCAAGTTGTGCAAGATTATTTTGATGCTGTCAAGGACACTCTTGTCCGAGCATCATTAATGTATCCTCCTAATTATCAAAAAGATTATTTCCTATATATCATCATGGCCAAAACGACCATTGCTATGGTATTGGTCCAAGTAGAAGATGGAATTGAACATCTGATCTATTATTTGAGTCGTAATCTCAATGATACGGAAGTTAAGCACTCATACGTAGAAAAGCTTGCCTTGGCAGTTGTTCAAGCTGTCCAAAGATTTCGCCATTATATCCTGCTCCGAAAAACAACTATAGTCTCGGATTCCAACCCCATGACTTATATCTTATCATGTCAATTGCTGAGGGGAAAATATTCAAAATGGATTGTCATTTTGTGGGAATTTGATTTGGAATTCATCAAATCCAAGTCAAAGAAATCTTTAGTTTTGGTTGAGCTTCTCTGTGACCTTCCCTCTGATAGTACTGCAACTACATTGGAATCATCAATTCCTAACGAGTCTTTGTTTCTGATCAGATCATCTAATCCTTGGTATGGGGATTTCATCATTTATCTCCAAACCCAAACTTTTCTACCTAATACCTCTCGCTCTGAACAGCGACGTATTCGATACCAAGCCAAAGATTATCTCATTGTCGGCGATACACTTTATCATCGTGGTGTCGATACCATTTTAAGGAGGTGCCTCACTCATGAGGAGGCCGAAAAAGTGTTAAATTATTATCATGCTGGGGCATGTGGTGGAAATTTATCTAGTTATGCTACCGCGCAGAAGATACTCAGCGCCAGTTACTTTTGGCCTACTATTTTTTGATATTGCATGCTCACGGTCAGAAGTTATCATGCATGCCAAATTTTTTATCGTAAAATCCGCAAACCGTTAGCGCCAATGCATCCTGTTGTCTCTATGGGACCATTTTCGAAATGGGGTATTGACTTCATGACCTGTAACCCTCGTTCGTCCGGGGGGCATGGTTATACTATTGTTGCAGTCGACTATTTTACCAAATGGGTCAAAGCGATGCCTACATTCAACAACACGGGACAGACAACTACAATGTTTTTCGTTAATCATGTTATTGCATGGTTTGGGGTCCCACAAGCTATAGTTACAGATCATGGGAGGCATTTTCACAATCACATGATGGCTGAATTAACTGCCAAGTTAGGATTGTCACATGATAATTCTACTCCTTATTATCCACAATCAAATGGAAAACTTGATGCTATCAACAAAATTCTTAAACGTATGCTTCAACGAATGATAGGAGTTTGTAAAAGAAACTAGCATTTGATCCTGTACTTCGCCTTGTGGGCGTATCGAACCTCGGTGAGACACACAACTGGCTTTACTCCTTTTCAGTTAGTGTATGGTCTGGAAGTTATCTTACCAATCCAATGTGAAATACCATCGTTAAAACTTGTGATTGACTTGTTACTTGACACCTCAGAAGAAGAAGCGTGTCTCCTTAACCTCATCCATCTTGATGAAACGCATCGTGAATCCCAATTGGCCAAAAAAGCGCATAAGAGACGTATAAAGGCGCAATACGACAAAAATGTCCAGCCTCGCATTTTTTCAGACGGCGACTTGGTCCTTCTTTACGATCAAGAAGCTGATGCAATAGGAACAGGAAAATTTGAGCCATTATGGCATTGCCCCTATATGGTCAAAAGAGTTCTTGCTAAGGGCGCCTATGTGTTGGCTGATTACGATGGCATTCCATTGGCGCAACCTAGAAATGGGTTGTATTTGAAACGTTACTATGCTTAATCATGACCGTAGTAATTTTTTGTATTATATTGTAAATATATATTGTTGATTTTCATTCACTATCTTAATTTGTTTTTAGATTTTTCTTGACGTTAGTAATTCGCTTTACATTTCATCACAGATGTTTGAATCTTCGGAACCCTTTGTTGGATATGTTGATGGTGCTAGTCGTAGTACGCAAAATCTATCCTCTGCAGCGTGGGCCATTTTCGCTCCGAACGGCAAGTTAGTGAGTTTTCAAGGGATTTGTATTGGTAGATCGATGAACAATATCGCTGAGTATAGCGCGTTGATTGAACTTCTCTCTGATGCTATTTCATTTGGTATTAACTGTATCATCATAAGGTTAGGCTCACAAATTGTGATATTACAACTTACTAGTGTTTATACTGTTAGAAATCCAACATTGCATAGATTGTTCAACACATTTCCAGAAATTTGAACACATTGACTGATTCATTAGCTAATAAAGTTTTAGACAGACATTTGCAACATATGTAAATAAAGAGGTTGGTTCAGTCATGGTTACTTGACCAAATGTATACCCTTTTGAATCAACGGGAGTTTGAAAAGGAACAGGATCAACAAAAGTAGAGGGTGTCAATTGAGAAAAAGACTTGTATAGGTAAAGGTTCTCCCCAAAATGGGTTGGAGTTAAAGGTGTATCATCTTGTGGGATTTCTTCTATCACAAATAAGCCAGGGGGAAGTATTTCATCGTCATGCCTAAAGTATATTTCATGTGGTTGATTGTGTGATATGGGAGATTCAATAGCTACAAAAATTTGTGGGATGACCAAGGTAGGAACAAATTCCGGTTGTACGACTTCGGGATTCAGATGTTCTAGCAAAGAAGAGATAGGATTTGGATCAATTTCTAGTTGAACAACGTCGGGTCCAGGAGGTATGGTCTCGCTGATTGGATGGATCGTGACCACGAGTAGGTGTGAAGACTCCGTTTCAACAACAGTAGACGAACCGGGATGCGTAGAAACAACTTAAGCTAACTCTGGTTTATGGGAAAATGTTGTTTCACCTGAGGTACAAATTGTACTTGATTTGGTAGATCGTGATCGCCTTCGCCTACCAGAAGTAACTTCTAGTGGTAAAGGTGGTTTTAACGCTAGTCTACGCGAATGACGAGGGAAAGGATTTTGTTCTTCCACAATTATTGATTTATTTTAACCAAAAACAAATAAACAAAATAAAAAGGTAATGCTAGGCAAAAGGGTTTACCAAGAAACTGTGAACATTAGAATACCTCCTGACGAACCAAGAAGTACGGGCATGCAATCTCCCTGAATCTTGTGTTCGGTGTATCACAATTTACAAGGCTGCCGACTCGGTTCACTATGGATGGACAACACCTAAAAATTTTCCTCCGAAATATACTCGAAGGTACGTGGAGGCCCCAGTCCATATTAGCGTCGTCTGATGTGAAACCGCACCATGAGAGCACCCCTTTATACTTATTATACTGTAACACCACCCGATATACCCGAAAGTACGTGGACGAGCTACGATATACTTACGTACGTGGAGTGAGGTATCACACTCGGAATGTATCGCAGACAAGTTAATGACAACAGTTATGTTTTACGACACTGGAACACGTCTCTAGCCTAGAAATTCTAAATGTTATCTTTATGGTTCCAATTCTTTGTTAGGTAAATTGAGATTAATTTTATGTTGATCTTGCTTAACAATTTTCCTTTCAAAGGTTCACCGCGATGATGTATTGGAAAATTCCTAAAATGAAACTAAAAATGATAAGCAATCTTTCACTTTTAGTTTTTTTAATGAAAATACTAGCTACTAGAGGGAAAGAGCAATCAGTTTGTGAGCAAACAAATCAGAAAAACACAAACTAAATGTAGATTTTCTAATTGTTTCTTTTTGCAAAAAACACAAACCACTACATGCAAATGCAGATTTTTCTTTTCAGTTCCTTTAATGTTATGAATGCAGAAAAGAAACTAAGTTCACTAAATCAACAAAGCCAAATGCCTTTTACTTTTGAGAAATGAGGAATACAAATAACAATTTCTCTTTTGAAGGAAAAATGAGGAATGAAACAACAATTTATCCTATCAGGAAACGAAGATTTTACGACAATTTCCGTTTTCAAAAGAAAATGGATCTAATGCGACAATAAAAATACTTTGAAATAAACTTTCCAATGATAAAGAAAAATGCTTTAAACAAACATTGAACAAATTTTCTTTCAAAGGAGGAATAAATATATAAATTCACTGGTCAATATGAGGTTCAAACTTTTCAAAACACAAAAAAAAACAAACTGAATCAATTTGCAAAGAATAGATTAGAAGCTTACTTGCAATCCAAGCGCTTCCAAATGGTTCCTTCTATTGCTTTCGTTGTAGCTTCAAATTCTAGCGGTTTGTGCAAAATGCTTCCTGCAAGAATGAACACTAAAAAATAGAAGATAGCAATAATATAGATGTCTATTCAAGTTAGTTTTCTAAATCAGTAAAGCATAAACCATATACATCAACTAAGATCTTACAATATGGAAAATCAAAGCCAATACAGATGCATATAGGGAAAAGTAAGTTGTATTCTTTATTGATGATAGAAGGAGAGGTTACAACCTAGTGACTGATTTGAAGTAACCATTCTAGAAACATTCCTAGCCTCATCACAATAAATCTCTCCAGCAGCTGTTACACAAATCTTACTCTCAATTGGAAATCCACCAGCATTTCTCTACTCAAATTCTTCCTTATCAAACACTCAGATCTGTGCTCAATTTATCGAGGAGCTGAAGGTTGTTTTAAAATCAATGACCTTCCAAAAATAGGCAAGACATGTTCCCAATCTTGTAGATGTCAAATGGACACTTGGATTCGAAGCTTGACACATGTGAACTCTTCTAGAAGGCACTGGCCAAGAGGAGATTCTGGAACAATGAGAATTTCACTCCCAATGTGACCAATGCACCTATGAATGTCGGGAAGCTCTTTGAAGAGCAGCCTTGCATGGGGCTACCTGCATATGCAATGAACTTAGTCCCTTTAGAGGCAGCATTAATGAACTCTCATATGCTATATACTAAACTTCAAACCTTGGAAACCTTTTCTTAATGAAAGTCATGCTTGATTTTTCTTGTTCTTGTCTTAGGGCATGTAGCAACTTGAAATGATAGGGAATGATAGACCCTTAGTCAGTGGTCCTGGAGATAATGCCCAGTTAACCAAGTCATTGGGAATGATGCCCAAATTGACCTATAACATTTTCCCCCTAAAGCATGAGGTCAAAATAATAAAAACATTTGATTGAGTTGCTTTACATTGTGATGGGCTGGAGATGGAGCGGAGTGGTCACCTGCATCAATATTACAATAAATTACATCATGATATATCCTCTTTGATCATAATTGTTGAGGGTAGGCATTCCCATGTTCATCACATAAACAATCTAATAACATGTACATAATTCAGAAAGTTGTCGACATTGGAATGTTTCCCAATGCAGACATGCCTACAGATATAGGCCCATGTTCAGATGATGACCTATATGTAAGGTCACCGTACAGATGATGTGTAAAAAAATTCTGAAATCATAGCCCGGATGGCTGAAACTAGATCCGGGGTCTTCTTATCTCGTTCACTCGATCATTCGGGTACAAGTCTAGCCATGCGAATATATGATTTGTCGTCGAACATGGAAAGACATTGTTTGATTACCAGCCAATGATGGGAGTTGTTAATAAATGTGAGATAACCACCATTAATTAAAATGGCCCTCAAGGTACTTCAGTACATTTCGTAAGGCGTGAATAGATGATTTGATGTCGAATGCCAAAAAAAATCTTTCGGTCAAAGGTCCGGAAGCGAGGATCTTATCGATGTTATAACAAGCCTCATGGTACTGGAATTTGATGTTTCTAAGTGAACTTCCTGGATATTGATTTATCGTCAACAGGAAGTCACCTTATTGCGAAACAAGAGTTACTGATTTCAGAGACAAGGGTATGACTTGGTATAGTAATTTTCAGGGATGATGGTCATGAGAATGAAGGTTTACGAGTATTGTAGAAGGATGAGTTTATTCCCTGGATGACTTCTATTGAACATATTGGCGACACTGTGATGAGTTGGTAGCATTGACCCAAAACCGAAGGGAAGGTATGATGAACCATAGGTATGAATGAACTATCAAGATGATTACCCAACCCAAACAGTCACAGACATGGAGTGAAGGAAGTGTCATGTTCAAGAGCGACTTGCTACCATAAAGAAATTTTGCTCAATTTTCCCAAATTTTACCTGGTCATTTGTCGACCAGTACCTCTTTATTTTTTAACAAGCTTGAGGAGGATAACATTTTCTTGATCAATAATTCAACCCTTCAGGCGAATAAAGTATCGCTATTTAATAATTTAACGAGTCTAGCGATGAATGAAACTCGATTCTTGCCATGATCGACAAGCCCGTTGCTATTTTACGTTTTAATGAGCTTAACGACAGTGATAGCCTGGTCCTTTTTAATATTTAGAGACTTTTAAAAAGAGAACGAAAGAAAACTCCATAAGTAATTTTTCGTAAATTTGTCACTCAGATCCAAAAAAGTGTAAAATAATATCTGAGAGAACCTCTTTGGTCATGTTTAACCAAGGTATTCCTTTTTCGTAAATAATCTATCTCAGTCTAGAAAAGGGTTAAACTTATACTGAGTAGATATCAATTCATTTGCTTTTACGAGCTCGAAAAGACAAGTGCTCGGGAATATTTTCATATTATCAGAGTCTAAAAAGAGCTGAAAGAAGACTCCAGGGGTTCCTTTTTCGCTATTATCGAAGCTCGAAAAAGAGATAAAAGTGCACTTCAAATCCTTTTTCGTTTTTAAAAAGCTCAAAAAATAAAGAGAAAAAGTATGCTTTGTGGTCAAGTCATTCTTTGATTAAATCTGCGTGACTAATCCATTCATCAGTTGTATTTCCTATTCAGAACAACATCAAATGGATTAAAAATACATGTTTCATGATAAAAACATAATAAAACTATAGTCATAGAAATATATTTAACTTGCAAATAATTAAATGACTATTAAAAGTAGTTTCACTATTCATTTTTACCATTCCATAGTTACCATTTGCATTTTGGAGCTCTGAACCTGATTTTTCCCCCAAAATTCATATGTTGATTACGATTGCTTCTGTGGACGAATTTCGTCATCGTTTGATCCAGGTTAGTGCCATGAACCTCCTCTTTCCTTGGTATTCATTTCATCTCCATTTTCTTCAAATTTTTAGGGTTTTAAGGTCCATAGGGTAAATTCTTCCCAAAAAGAGGGAAACGCACCCCTGAATGTCAAAACCTGCATTGCATAACAGGTACAGTGAAGTGTACTTGCATGTGCAACAGGTTGTCTCTTGTTAGGGAGTGCATTGGGCGCAGTCTAATTTTTTGATTTTCTCATTATGCCCAAAATTGAACTAGTTTTTTGCAATGAATGGAATCTAATGGATCTTATGGTTGTATTTTAGGTTTCCATCGGATTATAATGATGATTAAATGGAGGGAAAGAGAACATGAAGAAAAATACATGATTTCCTTAAACGATCTAGGTACTGTAAGAGCCCTGTGAGATTGTGGACTGCTTAAGTAATTCAAGTTGTTGGGAATGAGGCAACAAATAGAACTCTTGGAGTTCTTAGTTCGAGCATGGGATCCGGTGATAGAGGCATTTCATATTAAGAACCAAGTGGTTCCCATAACAGTTGAGGATGTGTATTTTCTCACAGGTTTGTCGAGGAGAGGTTTTCCCATTTCACTCTCAGGGTCTACCATTGGAGGAGAGACAATGAGGGATTATATTCTGAAGCATTGCTATCCAGGGGTAGAACCTAACAAATATGGAAAAATAAACACCCGGGATGTCAGCAATTTTCCTTTGAGAACTATCATTTTCATGATCGCTAAACTTGCTGGTACCGTTACACTACATGTAGCGAATATATCGTATATGCAGTATGCGCTAGAGTGTATGGAGCCAACAGTCTTCAACTAGTCTGAAGATTTTCAATCTCAGATAAAGGAACAACTGAATAAAGAAAATGGAGGAAGGAATAATAGTTTGAGTTATGGTTCTATCCTTACATCTTTCGCCTTGGAATGGATTCCACTGATGCAGCCACAACATGTGACACTGGATATAGCTAGTCTTAGAGATCCTCGGATGTAGAGATGGGTAGAACTCATGGGTCGGCATGCAGGCCAATCGACTGTTGTGTTATCTAATACATTATTTGCCTGGTTCCGATGACAGATCGTCGCCATCGATGAGTACGCATACGCAGGCATTGATTTCCGAGGAGATCCAGATTTAGCATTACTAGAAGGCGTTCAGTGGGGTGCAATAGGTAAGAATGTTTTGACCATTTTTTTTTATTTTCCTAAGGTTTATCCAATGTTTTTGTATTTTTTATTTCTTTCCAAGATTAAACTAAATGTTTGATGTATTGCAAATGTTGGTCGTGTTCAACCAGTAATGGGACTAGAGCGTGAAGAAGATGTGCCAACAGAGAGGGCTGTCGGGAGAGAAGTCCTTTAGGATCTTGATATGGCTGAGACTCTGACTAAACTTCAGCAGCACATAGAAGGTTTGGCCTTCGGGATTCCCGATTTCCGGATCGAAGAGATTCCTATGCGACTGCAGCGACACACTATTGGGGTTCCTAACCGTTGGATGCGGTTACTTCGTAGGATAGCTAGATATAAAGCATGTTACCACGAGCACCACTAGTTTAATTATGAAATTTTGCATACATTTTGAGGTTAGATTACGAATGTGTCTTGGGCACAAAAATTTTTAAAAACCTATAACTATCTATCTATATGATTTCAGTGTTTTCCTATGTTTATTGTGCAATCCCATTCAATGATGTGAATGTTGGTTGGGCCATCTATTCCAATTACGTAATCTCCCACCATAGCTACCCCGTCGATGTTTACAACTGCACCAGAATCATATTTTCATGGTGGCCCTTTGGTCCCATCAGGTTACAAATCATTATCTAGAATTTTCTCTGGTGCATCTTCAAATCCATGGACTTTACCAATGTCATTATCCAGTATTTTAACTGGTAATCCTATAGTAAGTACTAAACGACTTGATTCATTATATACATCTTCAAGGAAATATCAAGTCGGTCCTTCTGGGTCAATTCATTCAAGTACCATATCGACTGGACTGCCAGCGTTTGGAGAGAAATATTTTCCATCTTATTATCCTACTCATGCTGGGGGGCAACCTTTGGTCACCCAATATGACAGTTTTCCGTAATTTTTTGGTCAATCTAATGTTGAAACTAATGTTTGTCAATGACCACCCACTCTGCCTATCCAACCACAAATGGTTGTACACTCGTATCAACCAGTTCAACCTGTTACACCCACTTCATTACCACTTGTTAATACATCTTTACCCCTTTTATAGAATCAAAATTTTGTACATCAACCTTATCAAGCGGGTCCTTCAACTCAATACCATCAAATGTTGGGTCCACAGACTCCAAATCCTTTGGTTAATTTACAACAACCTGTATTTGGAATCATTTATTCACAAGTTGGTCTACCATTTTATGGGATGTCACAAGCGCAACCTGGTTATACATATCAACCGAATCCAAGTCATTTTAATTTGGGTTATAACATTGGTGGATATACCCCTTGGCAGCCACAGGTGCAAATGCCTCAAACTTCATTTCAACATGTATCATATCCAAGTTTTGGTCAACAGAATCCTCAAGTGTTTGCTATGCAAAACAACCCCTATCTGGGTTACCAGCAGCATATTCATTATGTTGGTGCTCAAAGGCTTGTTTCTCAAGAAATTCCATCTTACCCAGGCTATGCTCAACCTAACCTTAATCAATAGTTTCCCTTTGTTGCAACTTTGGAGTTACCAGATTTAAATCGGCTAACTAATGATCCAATTAACTATGCTCCTTGGTGGCCGGTGATACCTCAAAAATTACCCTTAGATATTCCTAAGTTCAATGGAAACCCTCGACAATATCCGTCGACTCATGTTATGAATTATCATTTATGGTGTTCATCAAATTCCTTGAATGATGATTCTGTTTGACTACGTATTTTCCACCGTACGCTCACAGGTCCGACTGCAAAATGGTACATTGAATTACCTAGAGCTTCTTTTGATAATTTCACAACCCTAGCTACTGTCTTTTTGACCCATTTCCAGTTACCCATAAGATATGAAACTAGAACGAAACTCTTGACCAATTTCAAACAAACTAGTGCTACTCACATCTCTAATCATATTCATGAGTGGCGTCATCATCGTCAAATAGTTAAAACCTTTGTTCTGGATTAGCTCCTTGCTGAATGGTTCATTAAGTCCCTATTATAATCTATAACTGAGGATGTGGCTAATGGTGGCATCGTCACAGAAGAGAAATTTTTCGGTCATGCCCAATATTTAGATATGATTTATACTCAGTCTGGCACGCTCTATGAAAAAATTCCTAATGCTCCGAGATCTAATTTTACTGTTCCTCCTCAATTAAAGGACTCTCATGTCGGAGACGGTTTAATAGGAACTGCAAGCACACATCACACTACTGCATCTGATCCTGCTCCTACTTTCGAGATTAATTTCGTTTCATTCGACAAAGGAAAAAGTGACAAGCAACCTGGAAGTAAGAAAAAGGGGAAATCTAAAAAACAAAAAACCTCTAACCCGCAGGAAAGATCATCTGATTAATCATTTGGACCTAGGAAACCTCATTATCCATGCATAATATGTAATGAGGAACACTTTTTTAGGGATTTTCCTCACCGCGCTAAAGTCTCAAAAATCATCAAGACTTCCCATGCGTTAGCTGTGTTGACAAACCCGTTTCCAAATCTGGACACAAACATGGTTGCTACGGATCCAACTTCTAGTTCCCAAGTGTTAATGTTATGTGTCACAAAACATTCAACATATATTTTGATGTCAACGCGAAACAAATATTATCATAGTCAGGCCACTGATCAACCTACTACCTCGACAATGAGTTCATCTATAGAATCAGTACCGCCACTGCTATTCCTGAATTGACAATCAAGCCACCAAAGGGATTAATTCATAAATCGACATATAGTCCTTGAGCAAGAGTTTCACAAAATTATAATATAGTTGAAGATTTGGCTCAATCACGTTCAGCTTTGTCTGCTCTTGAGGTATTACAAAATTTTCCCTGCCAAAAACAGGCTTTATTGTTGGCTATTGGTGGAATTTATTTGACTGATTCTTATCTTGTCATCTTTAATCATACAGGCTATGTGCCGCAACTACCAATATAATTGGCATTCTCCATACAAGTAAATGTTCTCAATCGCCTCGTTCATCGCACTATTATTGATGAGGGAACATCTACATGCATTATATCTCTAAATTGTTGGAAGTCACTTGGCTCGCTGCGCTTATCACAATCATCAAAGACGTTGAAGGAATTTGATGGACGCACATATAAACCTCGTGGTATTATTAATAACCTGAATGTTGAACTAGGGGGGAAAACAATGAATATTGATGTTGAGGTTGTTGATGGACACCTTGAATATAATATTTTACTTGGAAGGCCATGGTGTATGAAATTACTGCTATTGTTTCTACATATTTTAGAATGATTGCCTTTCCACATAAAGGTACAATTACAGTCATTAATCAACTATCCTTCTTTGCCTTTGCTTCGCAGGTAACTGGAAGCATTTCATTCATTCACATACCCCAACTAGAACTTCAGAACATTGGTGTTGGACTCTTAAAGGATTCCACTCTTATGGGAACCTTTGCATTATCGCCACCCGTGACATCAGCAGAAATTGCAAGTATAGAGACCTGCTACATGATCTCTTCCACTCTATCTAGCTTAAGGGAGAGTACGGGTGATTGTGATATTTCTACATTGGATGAGTTTCTACCGCCCAGCCCTATTAAGATGGCATAGCAATCAATATATCTGGCTTGGGTGGAAAATCCGAAATCAGCGTCGTCGAGTGTTTGGGTTGATCGTTCCTTAGATTTTGGTATTCCATCTTATCCGTTTTCCTCAATGTTCTTGACAGATGAGAATATTTTGGAAGCCATGATGGCAGAAGGAGAACCATGGGAAGATTATCATCATCATTCCCATATTCCTGATTATGAAGAAAATAATCTTAGTGAACTATATCACCCATCAATCAAAAATTTCTTTTTGAATTATTTTCCCATTAATTCAATCGATTCCGAGCGAAATCTGTCAAATATTGAAGAAACCATTTCTATCGATATTTCGACCAAACCTGGTGTTGTAGAGAATATTCATGTCGGTGTATCTTGTTCTCCATTAGAACTCGAATCATATCACTCTCGATTTCGTGAATTCCGTGATGTATTTGCTTGGTCTTACGAGGAAATGCCAGGCATAGATACTAGCATAGTTGAACACATTATTAATATGTACCCTGATGTCAAACCGGCGCGTCAATGGCTTCGTCCTATTCATCCAAAGAAATCCGCTACCATCAAAGAAGAATTTGAAAAACTTTTGCGTGTTGGTTTCATTTACCGTATTCCACTAACTGAGTGGGTTTCCAATATTGTTCTTGTTATGAAAAAACAAGGAACCATTAGAGTGTGCATCGATTATCGGGATGTTAATCTTGCTTGTCTAAAAGACAACTATCCTACTCCCTTTATCAACCAGATTATTGACAATTGTGTTGGATGTGAAATCTTTTCATTAATGGATGGATTTTCCGGCTACATTCAAATCAATATCCACCCAGATGATCAACATAAGACAACATTCATCTGTCCCTGGGGCACATTCGCTTATAGGAAACTTCCGTTTGGTTTAAAGAATTATGGGGAAACTTTTCAAAGAGAAATGGATTATTCTTTCAATGACATCAAGCACATTGTTCAACCGTATCTAGATGATTTACCAGCGCATTCACGAAATCGGATTGATCACTTGATGCATTTGAGAGCCATTTTCTTATGCTGTTGACACTACAAAATACACCTCAATCCACATAAATGTGTGTTTTGTGTTGGTTCTAGTCATTTTCTTGGATTCATAGTCTCAAAGAAGGAATTAGAATCGACTCTCTAAAGTTTCAGGCCATTCTTTATTTCCCTGTGCCATCAAACTTACTTCAGATATAGAAACTTCAAGGAAATTCTAACTTCCTAAGAAGGTTCATTCCTAACTACGTCGAAATGGCTAAAGGATTTACTCGACTCTTGAAAAAGGGGGTGCCTTCCATTGGGACCAAGTTGCGCAAGCTTCTTTTGATTCTTTGAAGGACACTCTTGTCCGAGCGTCATTAATGTATCCTCCTAATTATCTGATCAGGAGCTCAAGTCTGAGCTATGGAAAAAGCTCAAAATTGAAAGTGTTAAAAATCACTTGCAACTTGAACGACTAAATAGGCCTCGTCAATACGATCCTAGCACCATGAAAACCACTCAAATCCGACATTGTATGTGAAAGTTATGCAAGTTTGAAGTTTTCAGTAAACTGCAAAAAACTGAGATGACCAAGTATGACCTTCAAATTTTGAAAAAATAAAAAAGGAATATTCCTTGGAATATTCCATTCGGGTCAATCCAATGGTGACAAGTATCTTATCTGAAAATGGAAGTATTTGTAAATGCTGTAAATGTTGTGCAAAGTATCCATTTCCATTTAATTAAATGTGTGCAAAATTCTCCATGTCTTTCAAGTTAAACAAAGTGTTTTTGATATGTTTTCTGAGTCTTATGTGTGAGGGAACGTTAATTAAGTTTGATGTTTAACATATTAAATCAGAAATACACAGCAAAATAACTTCAGCATAGCATGAATCAGATATTTGGTGAGCAGTTCACCCCTCCTGGGCTACGTCTGCGGGACCAAGCCTCCCAAATGAGCTCGTCCTCTTATATTAAAATGATCCAAAATGCTAATACAAGTTTAAAATTGCCTTAATAGGCAAATCTAACAGTAAATACAGAATCAAAAGACATGAAAATGCTAAAAATTCCTTTCCATATTCACTAAACAATGAAAAATTACCAAGTACAGTGCCTTCTTCAACAAGGCCCTGATGGCTCTTTGATCTCCTCTGAAGATTTTTGGGCTACATAAGTCCTCAAATAGTTCTAAAACCTCTTCCATTAGGTTCAGAAGGTAGAAATTAGCTGAAAATGGTTTTTGGTTTGCCTCAAACAATGAGGTACAACTCAATACAGCTCCATTTCCCCAATGGCCCTGATGGGTATCCAAACTTCACTGAAGACAAAATGGCTGTAGAACACCTCTATTGCCTCTGGAACCTGTCCCAAACACTCCAAAATGATCATAATAGTTGAAATTGACTAAACTTTCGTCCAAATTGGTCCAATATTGGAGAATTTATGGCCCAAACATCATTTATGCCCAATGTTAAGTAAAAATCCCACTAAAATTGGGCAAACTGTAGTTAGGCCGACCAAAAATGGTGGTCGGGTCAGATTTGGCAGAACGTGCTCCAATCTTGGCAACCCGCTAGTGGTTAAATTAAATTTCAAGCGGGTGGTCACATGACTCACCCTGCACTGACCGCCTAGAAAACCGTTACATAAGGGTCTTTAAACTTCTTTATTAAATGTCACATTGTGTTGTCACATGGACTACCACCGTGACCGCCGGCAATTAGCCCTTGGGCGCCAGGCCACGGTTCTGCACGTGGTCATGTGATGTGTATGGGGCTGGCCCCCTTTTTCCGTCGTCCAAACTTTATTTAACATTTAAATATATGTGAATTCCAATAATAAATAAGAACCTCCCTTGTGGCCTACCGGTAAGCGCGTGTATTAGCTGGCAGGAGGTCTCAGGTTCAAACCTGCGAACTTACAAAACATTTTAATCACACAAAATTTTCCACGAAGCCTCCCATTGGTCCATTCAAAACGAAGTTAAAGAAACTTCAAATAAGATAGTGCCACTTGTCACAAAATGATTGGTCTGAATGGAATATTCTAGGGAATATTTTGAGGAATATTCTAGGAATATCCTTGGAATATTCCTTTTTTAATTTTTCAAAATTTGAAGGTCAAACTTGGTCATCTCCGTTTTTTGCAATTTACTGAAAACTTCAAACTTGCATAACTTTCACATATGATGTCGGATTTGAGTGTCGTTCACAGCTCCAGGATCATATCAACGAGGCCTATCTGGTCGTTCAGGTTGCAAGTGATTTTGAACACTTTCAATTTTGAGCTTTTTCCATAGCTCGAACTTGAGCTCCTAATCACACCTCCCAAATGAGAAGCTTTTGGACCCCAAAATCTCACTAAAATGCTGAAAATGAAATGAACAACAAATGAGAGAATAACAACATCCTCTTCTCTTTAGCCTCCAAAAATTTTCCTTCCATGGCAAATTAATTTGAACTCAAACTAGAAAGAAATTCATTCTTCCCTTCACTGATGCTTATCCTCCTGTCAAGAGTTGCTTTTCTTGCGCTCACTCAGCAAATTACTGGCGACAAAATTGCAGAATAAATCTGAACATCAAGTCCTAAATGGACTTCAAGCTTCCTGTAACATCCTGTCACAAGAATGCACATCAATCTTGAAACAAAAATATCATGCAAAAATTTGAGATAAAGATCACCTCTTTGCTCCTTCAAAGCATTGCTTGTAAGCTTCTTGTAACATCAAATATATGGTAATCTTCTTTACACAATGGTGTATCCATCTATTGATCAAAAATCGACAACACCTTTGACTCAAGCATAAGTCGTGCAACATACAACATCAACAACAAGTTGACATGAAATGTGCTATACAATTGACACAACCATCAATGTAAAAAGAGTGCCCACAATCGACACAAGTCGAAAAACATGTGTGACACAATCGACACAAGTTGATAAACAATAAGATACATTTTTACAATCACATGTGTATGTATCATGTACAATGAACTATTTTTAGTTTTCTATTTACACATACATCTTCTATGTTCATGTGCAACTTCAACTCTTCTTTTCAAATACCAATAAGTACATCATCCCAAAAACATGTGGGTGACTAAGAGCTGAACTAAAAGACATTGCTGCAATATAAGTGAGTATCATACTCATCTTTTACACCTCCATGGCAAAATTTTACGACAACAAAGAAATTCCTTCAAACTGAAACTGTTTTTTTCATGCAATCTTGCATCAAACTTTTCAACTGAAATACATGCATACCAATCTGAAATTTACATGTACAAAATGAGTATGACTTACTGCATTAAGAAGTTAATCCACTTCCTACCAAGCCAACTCCATGGCGTCTTTTCCTGCTGCAACATTTCTACATGTGAATCTTCCATTTCCATATCAATAATGGAATCCATAGATCCACTTGCGCCAATCTTTTTGTCCTCTAGCTGCATGTGCTTTGGACGACTTGTTGGATGCAAAATCCAACAATGAGAGACATCATGTCCCTTATTTTGACAAAATGTGCAACTCTTATGCACTTTTTTTGAAATTTTTCTTTGCCTCTTATTCTTCATGTGTGCTTTCTTTTTCAACTAGCATCTTGAAGCAACATGGTTAAATCCACCACAAAATGTGCAACAAAACTTTCTTTCATTTGAACAAGAAAAATTATTATTCTTTGCTAAAACATAATCAAATTGATCATGTGAATAATTATACCTCTTTTGCTGCATGGAATGTCCATCCTTTTTGTCTTTGAAAGATGATGAACTAGTAGAGGAGACAAATTTCTTTTTCAGACTTACGTCACAGTTCTTGTCTTGGAAACTGTTTAAACTTGCATGCTCGCCATAAGTGACATGTTTACCCTCTACTTGCTGCAATGATGGCTTAAAACAATGGCAATCATCCTTAAAACAATTTTAACATATATGCATTTTAGAACTTGGAATAAAGGTTCTCTTTAAATTTGCATCACATGCATTCAAGGATTTGGAGTCTTCGCCATTAAACTGCATATAACCAAGACCAACATTCTTTGGTCGCTCCACAACCGAAATAGGGTCAACCATGCCTTGTGCATGCTTTCCCAAACCTTTGCCTTCATGATAGCCCATATTAAACATTAATTTGGACCCCATACCCCTTGTATGTTTTTCAAAAGAACCAACACACTTTTCAATTGAGAAAATTGAAGACAAGTTGGAATGGTTTACCTCTTCCTCACGCATTTTCTTGGACAAAGATTCTTGAGCTTGAAGGAGTTGTTTCTCCATGTCATGCAGTCTTTGGAGAATTGTTTCCTTCTCTTCCTTCATGGCTAACACTTGTGCATGAAGCTTAGCACTTTCTCTTTTATCCTCAATGAGAATCTGCACCATGTCCTTCACCTTAATGAACTCATTCTTCATGTCATCATTGAAGAATTTCATGAAGGAGGAAACTTCACTTGTGGAAGAAGTTGACATTATGTAAATGGTCAAATTAACAAAAGGAACTTCCAAAGAAATTTTCTCAAAGATTTCAATCAAATGACAAGCTTTTAACCAAATGTCTTTACAGCCATACTCTTATTCAAGCAGCCATAAAACACAAACTCCAATAGCTTTTGTAGCAAACACTAATCAAGTGGGTTTGTTTTCCAAATATAATCTTGAGGTACTTTGGGGTAAGGAAATAGCCTACAACTCTTTTTTCCTTTCCAAGACTTAGCTATCAACAGCTATATTTTCAACCCAAGCAAACTCATACAATCAACCATTTTGCAACCAATAAAACAATCAATCTTTTACACTGTTTTAACACCTTTTGCACAAAAACAAATGCTCAACTGGAGCTCTGATACCATCTGATATGAAAATGGAAGTATTTGTAGATGCTGTAAATGATGTGCAAAGTATCCATCCCCATTTAATTAAATGTATGAAAAATTCTCCATGTCTTTCAAGTTAAAAAAAAGTGTTTTTGATATGTTTTCTGAGTCTTATGTGTGAGGGAATGTTAATTAAGTGTTGGTGCCCTTGTTTTTGAAAAACCTTGTTTTGAACGGTTTGAATTTGGAATAACGGCCAGATTTTGGGGTTGCGGAAAATGGACACATGGCAGCCGCAACCAATTTGCAACCACACCAAACAGCGGAGCTACCAAAGTTGCGAAGGAACAGGAACATAGCGGAAGAGACTAGATGCACAGGTACAGATAAGAAGGAGATACACCAGAAGAACGCAAGCGGAACACACAGATAAGCAGAGAAAAGCTAGAAGAAGCTGCAAAAGGACATATAGAGAACTAACAGTCGCGACAGCGGGTGAATAAATAGCAGTCACCCGGATGGAAGAAGAGAGGATGATAATGATTACGCAACAGAAGAAAGGAGAGAGTGACTGACGAAGAGAAAGCACAGGTTGCAACAGGAGCCCTGATTCTGGATGAGGTCTCTGTAGTTCTTAGGGTCTATTGATGTACATCTCTGTTCCGCGAAGCATATGCATCAGACTTGTAAGCCAGTGCAAAGCTATGTAACTGTGAATTTGGCCAAGAGCTTAATACAATTGAAGGTTGCTGTCTATTGGGGTGATTCACATGCATGTGTATTTATTCTGATGTTTCAAAATTTTAATTGCTTACTACATGTATGCTTTATGGATGATGTTGCGTATATGATTCTATTTATGTGATCTAAATGCTGATAAGAATGAGTTGCGGATCCTTCCCTCACCATTGGTCTATTCCCCTTCTGCATGTAGTCGCGGCACGCCTCGGGTGAGAATCTCTGCTCTCCAGACTAGGGTGATAATGACGGCGTAATCCTAGACTACAACGGATTCCTTTGTTGGCCACAACTCCCGAACCTGGGTCTTGCCCACGAGACCTGATCACCCGCCAACAATGGTTCCGTTGTCGGGACCCACATGATATGAGGGGACTTAGATCATGGTATCGCGGATCTTCGAAGGGGAGATACGACGATGGTGGGATAATCACATGGACCACTTTATCGCTCAGCAAGCGGGCGTGACTAAGAAAGGGGAGGCAGTGATCAGGGAACTCATCCTTTTCTCAGATTCAGCTGGTGATACGTACGAAATTTTCTGGGGAAGGTTCCCTACCGACCTTTACAATTGGTTGTGGAGATTACGAGTGACGGTGCCTCGAGATGGCTTGCGGAAGATAAACCGCAGGTGGGCGCACGGAGATCTGGTGGCGCTGCATCGGTTGAACACCGAGCTAACCCGCGCAGCGGATTTTTGGGTGAAGACCACGTTGGAAGGATACACTGTGGAGTTTGCTGTTGAGTGCTATCAATCCTTCTCGAAGGCCGAGGCTATCTTCCACTCAGGGCTAAGAGGGAAGCTGCTTAAGGAGATTCCGCTGTGGATTAAAGCTCTGATGGTGGATGAAGGGTTGATCGAATTCCACAAAACGAGTATGGAAGCGTAAACCACCTGTGCTGGGGGAAGGGTTGAGGGGACCGATTCCATGTAGAAGGTGACGCGGGGAGTGGGGATGGATGCTGAGGCCGCAAGGATTTTGAGAGAGCGACGTGCGCATCGGCGGGCACAGATCGCCGATAGGTGGTGAAGAAGGGTGATGCGAGATTTGAAGAGACGGGAGATCGAGAGGAAAAATCAGAAGGAGGCGCCTCTGAGGATAAGGATTATGGACGCGGATACCCAGGGACAAGAAGGGACCGCTGCGGAAGTACGATGGGTGCATGGGAGCCCAGCCAAGCGAGCAAGGGAAACGGTGACTGACGAAGATGGTGAAGGTATGCAGCCTGAGGAAAGTTCCGATGCTGAATGGTACATGGTAATGCAGCAGCTGTTTCAAGAACGGACGGCACTCAGTCTTCCAGGCTTCCATACTCCCCCCAATCTGCATGGCCAGGATCCCTGCCTTCCCCTGGTACTTTATCAACCTTTGAGTAATATTTTTGTTAAACTTCAAGCATTGAGTCGATTTCACAGTAGTTCAGTGTCGTCAGCGACACCCGTTAGTAGAAACAGCACTAGTAGTATTGCGCTTCCAAGGGGAACAGTCACACAACCAGGACCCGGAGGATTCATCCTGGTCAACCCGCCGCAAGTGAACATGGCTGGGTCTTTCACCCGGTATCCCGAGTTCTCGAGCCGAGGTAATGATGATGTAGAGCAACACTGGTATCTGTGCGAAGCCATTTGGAGAGCTCAACAGACGCCGGATGCAGGTAAACTAATAGAGTTCCAAACCACGCTCAGAGAGAGGGCTCTGCGATGGTTCATCAAGTGGTCCGAGGCCCACCCGAATCCCGTCATTGCGGACATAAAGCGGGATTTTGTCCGGGAATTTAAGCTTCCCCAGACGGACCAACAGGGTCTGTCCGAGCTCTGGGAAATTAAACAGAAGGAAGGAGAAACCGCATGGGAGCTAATGCGACGCTTCAAGGATGCGATCGGGAAGCTCAGTTACCCAATCGATCCGAACCATCAGAGGGATTTGTTCATCAAGGCTTTGCTTCCCTTGACGTGAACCCCCCTCACCCAGCAAAATATTGACAATCTGCAGGATGCTTTGGAGCAGGCCATGAAGATCGAGGCCATGGCGGGCTACCCTCAAGAATATCGGGGAGGGCCGGCCCCGCAGGATCCCTCCTTGGTGGGATTGCAACATCAGATAGCCAGCTTGACCGAAAAGCTCAAGGAGATGCAACCGGTCAGACCAGCCAGGCCAAACGTTTGGTGCACTCACTGCCTGGTTGAAGGCCAGGTCGCAACTGAGTGTCCTCGGTTGCGTGGCGCGGGGGTGGGACCCTCAGTCGCGGCAATTCAAGGAGGGCCACCCACGGGGGGTGGCGCGGCACTGAGTTCGCAGGGGGTATACCAGCCGCAATAGCCTTATGCGGGGTTCCCCTCCCAACTCAACCCAGCTGCCACGGAGTATTGTGAGATTTGCCGGACAATGGGACATCCACCTCGAATGTGCCCGATCCTACAGAAGTATTCCAACGTGCCGAACAATGTATATTTTGAGTTCTGCGCTTCCACGACTCACAACACTGAGCAATGCCGAGCTCTCGACACACTCACGGACCAGCTGGACCGACCCTCCTACAGGGTGAATGAAGCCCCTAGAGGAAGAGGGGGCGGGGCGCGCGGAGGCCGTGCTGGGGGGCGCGGGCCGGTGAAATGTTATAACTGTGACCAGGAGGGCCATGTGGCTCGCGAATGTCCCCTCCCTCGCCGTCTGTGGTGTTCGCAGTGCCGCGTAAACACCCATGCGACAGAGGACTGTCTGGAGCTCATCAAAAAATGGGAAGAACGTGCACGGCAGAGGGGCACGAATTTGGTGAACGCCGAGCCGCGCGTAGCTGTGACTCCGGCCCTGCAGAACGTCACTATCGTGACAAGGGGCAGTAAGAAAATGGGGGAGGATGCTCTTGGAAAGGAGTCGGCACAGGTTGTCAGGCCAGCATCCCCACAGCGGGTAATCAGACCCGAGGCACAAAAGAACTATTTTCAGGAGGCGGTTGAGGCATTTGCTCAGCTGCGCGACTCGGGAGGCCTGGAAGTATCTCTGCCGACAAATCCGAGGCCACAGCACGCCCAGGGAACCCTGATTGCCGAATGGCTCCATCTATTCCTCAAGATCGTTGACAATACATCTTTGCGGCAACAGCTCAAGGATACTTTGGAAGGAGCACTGCAGGGGAGGACAGGATTGGGGGAACCGGTGGATATGGCCCCCCAGTCGGTGCAGCGCATCAAGCGGAATAAGCGACGGATGGGTAAAGAGTTCCGGATTAATACGCAGGTTGGGGGATTCCAAATCAGCGACACCATGCTTGATTTGGGATCTGACGTTAACATCCTACCGCGCAAGACATGGGAGGCTCTCGGAAAGCCACGGCTGGCCTACTTGCCCATCCAACTCAGGATGGCGAACCAGTACTGCATTTTTCCGATTGGCCGACTCGAAGGAGTTGAGGTCGACATTGCCGGGGTCAAGACGTACACTGATTTTGAGGTTATTGATATTATGGGAGACAAGTATCCATACCCCGCCTTGTTGGGGATCGATTGGGCTTTCGATAATTATGCTATCATCGACCTCAAAAAGGAGCTGATGATCTTCGAAGATGGGGAGGTCCAGGTCACTCAACCTCTCGACCCCTATCAAGGTCCGAGGTATACCGAGACGGTGGATAACCAGGAGGATGCTCAGATAATGGACCACCTCTATCAGATGAATGCAGGGAAACGAGAAGACTACATTAACCCGACCGCGACTGGCTTTGTCAATTGGCGGAGTGTCCAGAGCTCGGAGGTGGGATCCGAGCTCGCACGGGAAGACTGGCAGCAAGGGGGGTACGAGACCAGCACACGGAGATGTGCTCGTGTGGGGCGCGTCAGTTGGATTGGTTCTGAGTTCAAAGAATACCCCAACCTATCAAACATGTAGGCTGTCAATACCTTCATTGCGAAGGTTGAGGACATGGTGCCGGAAGGGAGCAGAATACCCCTTCTGGACGTCGCACTGCAGTCTACAGCAGCCCGGTGGTGGAAAAATCACCGCAACACCTTGTCGCAGTGGAATAGTGTGGCGGACGCGTTACGGGAGTGGTTTAAAGAAGATGAAGGCCCTCGAAGCGGGCAGCGGTATTCGGGAATTTCCAGTCCGCAGGATCATTTGCGGACCTGTGAGGAGCAGTGGCGAAGTATAGGATACCCAGAGGAGCTGTGGGCTCATCGATTTTTCCATACTTTGGACACCATCCCCCAGGCATGGTACTTGGAGGAAGAACGGAGACGGGGGACTAGCTCTTGGATGGAGGTCGCGCGCAAGTTTGCGCAGTGCTTCTCTTTCGCGGGAGACACAGAGTTGGAATCTCAGGCATTGCATGCTATCAGGGCGGTACTGTTTTTCCGTGATCCGCAGATCGACCGCTGCACGCTGCCCGTCCTGCCTGAGGACGTGCGAGAGTTGGTGTGCCAAAGGATTGAAAGCGATCCCGAGGATGATGGGCTGGAGGACCTGAGGCACCTGTATTTCGAAGAAAAGGAAGGCGAGTGAAACATTACCGAAGAGCCGGCCACGGAAGGGGTCCACTTACGGCCGCTGAAGACAAAGAAGCTCAACCTCGGTACGGCAGAGACGCCTAAGTTGGCTACGGTGGGCGATTACTGGGACGAGGAGACGACCAAGGAAATTTTTAGCCTCCTCCAGGAATATGAGGACTTGTTCCCTTCATCGGTAGCCGACCTAAAGGGCATCAAAGGCGACCTTGGCAAAATGCGCATCGTGCTGAAACCGGGGGCCAAGCTGGTGAAGCACCGACCTTACCGGTTGAACCCGTGGGTTAAAGAGAAGGTTAAGATGGAGATCGATAAGATGCTGGCCGCAGGTCTCATCTTTCCCGTGGAGGAAGCAGAGTGGGTGCGCCCCATCGTCATCCAGAATAAGAAGGACAAGGCGGAGATACGTGTTTGTGTCGATTATCGCAGTCTGAACAATGCCTGCATTCATGATCCATTTCCCACCCCTTTCAGTGACGAAGTGTTGGACCATGTTGCGGGGAACGAAGCCTACTCTTTCACTGATTGCTTTTCGGGCTACCATCAGGTGCGTATTGCGGAAGAAGATAAGTCAAAGACAACATTCACCACCGAATGGGGGTCGTTCGCGTACCATGTCATGCCATTCGGATTAAAGAACGCCCCAGCCGTGTTTTCCCGGATTGTCATTGCCGCCTTCTGGGAGTACATTCACAAGTTCCTGGAATTCTACATGGACAACTGGACTGTCTACAGTTTATTAAAGAAACATGCTACCCTGTTGCGGGTCATGTTTGATCGGTGTCGACAGCTGCAGATTTCTTTGAACTTAAAGAAATGTATTTTCGCCGTTCCATTCGGCACGTTGTGGGACATGTGGTATGCAAGCAGGGGGTCTGCGTTGACCCTGCCAAGGTTGCGGTGATCATACACATGGAAGCCCCTGAGACGGTGAAACAGTTGCGAGAATTACTTGGGCACATGGGATACTACAGGAGATTTATCTGCAACTATGCCAAGATCACTGCTCCGTTAGAACAACTTCTGCGGAAGTCCGCAGTCTTTCAATGGACGAAGGAGTGTCGGATAGCCCCGGACACCTTGAAGGAAAAGCTGGCGTCAGCGCCCATTCTATTACATCCAGACTGGGATAAGCAATTCCATGTGCACATCAACGCTTCCAGTATTGCACTAGGGGCTATCTTGGCACAACCCGGCGAGACAACAGTCGACCACTCGGTCTACTTCGCCAGCCGCAAGCTGTCAAATGCGGAGAAGAATTATACCACGACCGAGCGGGAGGCGCTGGCGATGGTGTACTCTCTTCAGAAGTTTCGCCACTATCTTCTGGGGGGCAAGTTCAAGTTCTTCACAGACCACTCTGCCCTGAAGTACCTGGTCAATAAGCCCGTTTTGGAGGGTCGGATTTATCGTTGGCTTCTACTATTCCAAGAATTCATGTTCGATGTAATCGTCAAGCCCGGGAGATTGAATGTCGGGCCCGATCACCTATCCCGGTTGAAGACGGGGAAGAACGATGGCTCCCTCGATGATCAGCTGCCCGATGCTAACCTTTTCCGAGTCAAAGTTGTACCAGATTACTTGGCGGACATTGCCACTTATCTGACCACGGGGCAATGCCCTCAGGATTACACCCCGCTTCAGAAACGGCATTTGGTCGTCCGTGCCGCCGACTACCAGTTGATCGCGGGGCAGCTATATAAACTAGGCCTTGATGAGGTTTTACGCATATGCGTCCTTGACCATGAACGGGAAGCGGTAATGTGGGAATGTCACAGCGGTGTTGCGGGAGGGCATGTAGGTGCGAAACCTACCGCAAGAAAGGTGCTCCAAGCTGGCTTGTGGTGACCGATAGTACATGCTGATTGTAAGGCCTGTGTGAAGTGCTGCGATATCTGCCAGCGGACTGGAAGGCCCTCACACCGGGATGAGCTCCCGTTACACCCAGTGCATGTGTTGCGGCCGTTCGAGAAGTGGGCTGTGGATTTTGTGGGCCCCATAGCCCCGGTCGCCAGGAACTCCAAGGCCCGGCACATCATTACCGCCATGGATTACCTTACCAGGTGGGCTGAGGCAGTGGCGGTACGCGACTGCGCGGTGGATACCGCCGCCCAGTTCATTTTTGAGCACATAATTTTCCGGTTCGGCTGCCCGCGAAGTTTAACCAGTGACCAGGGTACGCACTTCATTAATGATACTATCAAAACACTGCTAGACACCTTCATGGTTCAGCATCACAAGAGTAGCCCGTACCACTCGCAGGCTAATGGTACGGTGGAAGCCTTCAATAAGATTTTGGAGAAATTCTTGACGAAGATTTGCAATGCCCAGCGTGATGATTGGGATGAGCGCCTGTCAGCGGCCTTATGGGCCTATCGGACTACGGTGAAGTGCTTGACCAATCAAACTCCCTTCCAGCTTGTGTACGGCCGAGAGGCTGTGATCCCCGCCGAGTTTACTGTACCAAGCCTGTTAATCGCCACGTCTCTTAAATTCTCGGAAGAGGCCTCCCTCGAGGAGCGCCTCCATGAATTGCAAGAACTGGATGAGGCCTGCTTCCTGGCCGAATTCCACCAAAAGATCCAGAAGGACCAGCAGAAAGCGTGGCACGATCGCCACATTAAGGAAAAAACCTTCCAAGTTGGCGGCAAAGTTATTTTATACGACAGCAGGTTCCAGAAGTTCCCAGGCAAGCTTCAAATGCACTAGTTGGGACCCTACTTTATTGTCAAAATTCGCAACTCCGGAGCCGTTCGGTTGGCACAGCTGGACGGTACGGTTCTCCCTAGCTGGGTGAATGGCGCATGCCTGAAACCCTACCAGGAGTAAGTACCTTTCATTTCTCATCAATAACTCTCGCAACCGAGAGCACCCGTAGCGTAGCATAGTTAAATAACTCTCCCGCAACAGGGACGAGTGTAGGAAGCATTTTTGTTCATAGGTAGTATGTCAATAACCGCTCACTTGCAGGGTCTCAACCGCAACCAACTGTGGTCGAGGTGGCGCTTGTCTAGCGTGTCATCCCTGTAGGATCCGTACCCGCCTCCCTGTCAGTCCAGCTCAGTCCACCCACGTACTTATGGCAGTCCGTAGGATCGCCTAGATCTGCGTCATTAATTACCATAATTGGCAGTAACCGCGCCATCATCATTTGGCCATCACCCGCAGTAACCTCAGTCGTCGCATCTGCCCACTTCCCCATGCCACCGTCAACAACTGTCACAGCACTCATTGGCATGCGATTGCTCGCACGATTATCGCAGAACGAATGCTAGTGGGAATTAACTCGTTAGGGGGTCTCATCAACTCCACTCGTGCCAAGTGCTGACATAACTTGCATGCACACCAAAAGCACGAGAATGTCGGACCCGTTCGAATTAGCAATTGCCGCTGCACCAAAGCCGCTGAGTTCTCAGAACGCATTGCACCAGGAAAGACGCTCAAGGCAGATTCTACAGGTCTATCAACGCTGGGCCAAAATGCCGAAGGCCATCCCAGCAGTAATTGAACCAGAGCTTGATCCTCACATTCACAAAACCGAGTCCCTTATGGGAAAGTACGATAGTGTAGCCTTGATTGATGCCAACCTCTCAAATGCTGTCTATTTTCCATCCCTCCAGCGATAGGCATACATGGAGCACTACTCTACTGCAGCCGTCAATCCCGCCAGCCGCCTGCGACCAGAATTCAGCGGCCTTCAGACCTTGTCCTTGATGAATTTGAGAAATCTACCGGTCTTTGGCACCACAGGACCGGTTATGCTGTGTACCTGTTTCCTCCTCAGCCGAATCCAGAATGGGTCTCTGTGCCTGACCCGGGAAATTCCTATTCACGCTGAAGATATTCATCGCCTTACAGGGCTTTCGCAAACAGGTGCAGATGTCTCCATGGCCTGCCAGACCTCCTCCAAGCACGCACGAAAGTCGGGTGATGCGGACCTCTATGCAAAATATGGCACCTGCAGGGGGGGGAAAGGAGCCAAGATCGAGCTCATTAACAAGCCCGAAATTCGCTTCGCCTGTTACCTCATTGCCAGCAAGACAATGAGGCATTACACGAAAGGTGAGTGCACTCTTGATACCATCTCTATTGTTGAGCATTGTGTCCAAGGCACCAAACTGAATTGGTGCTCCTTCGTGTTGAAAGAGTTGTTTGCTGCGTGCGAGGAGAATTATAAGCGCGCAACTACCTTCATTTATGGCTACTTGATTATTTCTCTTGCCATGTGGAAATGGCATACTCCACACATCCGGTTCCCAGCAGAGATCCCCGAGGGCCAGCCCCTTGTGATGAAATTCACTCCATGGCAGGTCTCTAATGACCCCAGTACCAAGCTGGTGAATGCAGATGCGTTTCGGTCGTGGTACCGACTAATGACGGATGTGGTGGCATGCCAGCAACGGGTGCCCCGGAACCTGTTGGATGAATATAGCGCACAGGTGTGGTTCACGGTAAGCCATAAGCACACTTACCTCCGACCCACTTGTGTTCTAGCGGAAACCTTCCGAATGACGCCACTGAAATTTCAGATGGACGATGCTACCTTCCATCGTGAAGTCTGCTCATGTCTGGGAGTCACAAAGCACACGCGGGACGAGCTCCCCCGATACAATTTTGACAGGATGGCATCGGTGCAACAGCCGGCCGAGACGGCAGAGGCAGTGCCCTCACAAGAGCTTCCTGAACCGCTCATCCCCATCGTTCGCCATTTCAACACCCAGGTACGGAATCTCAATGTGGTGACTCAGGTTATTTCTAGCGGCGCTGCTCCATTTCCTTTATTTTCTGAATTTCAGCTCACTTGCACCACTTCACACCCCCGTACCACTCCACTCACCTCCCCCATTCCCACCACCTTGTTCACTTCGGCCGATCCACTCACGACCCCGATGGGCGAGACGAGCGGGCCCAGAGATCCGCCTGAGGCCCCTCCACCTAAGAGGGCCCGCACGACTAAGGCAAATCCGGTGGTGGACCTCACTGCTGACGATCCACCACTGCCCCCAAGCACCGGGGTGCTGATTACCGAAGAACCCCTCATCGACCCATCTGAGTTCATCAACATCCGACTTCCAAATTCCTCCACCTCACCATTCACTGTCTTGATTACCGTCTTTCCGCCTACTACTCCATCTGGCCCCTCTACTTCATCGGCTACTGTATCCGACCCCCTTGTCCGGGAACTTCGGGGTGGGGACCGCGGGGCTGAGGTCGACTCTCGTACTACCACAGTCCACCCAGTGGAAAAACCCCACCCTCCTCTTACTGACATATGCACGCAACAGACACCCATCGTGTCTATTTCTGTAGAGGCTCAACCAGAGGCCATCCTCCCTCCACAATCGGCCCACATTGATCAGCACGTACCGCCGGATTTCAATATGATTGATTCTGGCCATCCAGAGGTCGCGCCCTTATCTCCTCCTAAGCATGGCAATGGATCAATTGCCGGTAGGCAACCGTTGCCGGAGTAAATGCCAGCGCCGAGAACATCTGGGACCGCCACCTTCCAGCCCGGCAATCCAACTCAGCTGTACCTACTGATTCAACGAGCAGCCCAGCAAGCTGACGGATTACATTTGGGCCTCCAGCAGCACTGTGCCGAGCAGCAACGCCAAATTTCCGCGCTTACTGAACAGTGCGAACAACTCCAAACAACACGGGAGCAGATGGAGGCAATGATCACCAATGTCACTCAGATGTTCTCCGACTTCTGGCCTTCCCTACAACCTCACTACCCCCTGCTACCTCCCGAAATCACTGCGACCAGTCTCTCTGAGCAAGCAATTCACCTCCACATTTCCATTCAGGAGTTATATCGGGAGAATCATGAGCTTCGTGCGGCATTAGCAACCCGTCCGATGCAGCTCGAGCCTGCGGTCGACTATTCAGCCCAGGTGGCCGCCAAGCAGGGCCAGGCTGTTCAGATGCAAGTTTCACTTCAGTCCACGGCATGCATGGCTCAGGACCTCCTGAAGGGCCTTCAGGAATGCTCCCTGGCACTCACCGTCAAGACCCATTCGATTTCAACCCAACTCTAGCAGGTTTCAAGGGAGATTCAGGAGGCTACGGACCCCGCAAGGCTGGATCAATTATACGGCCAAGCTGATGAGCTTGAAGCACAGATCCAACATACAGAGGCTATCTCGGTGGAGGCCAAATGTGTCATTCGGGAGCTTCATCCGCCTCTTCAATCTAGCGCCCGGTCTATACAACAGCTTGCAGCGGCAGCCGAGATCCAAATCAGCACAATGTTCAGAGTTGTCCCAATGCCTGTCGAGGAGGATGCTGCCACCAAGCTCGCCGAGGAATCAGACTTGCTCATCCAAGGCTGGCAGCAAGCTGTGTCATATTTTAATGAGCTTCGCGCTACAGCGTTCCGCAGGGTCCCGGAGTTGGGGCCTTTCTTTGAACGGCCGCCGGAAGATGCACAACAAGGACAGGAACAAGTTGAAGGTGCACAGCGGGAATGAGCGCAAGATGAGGGCACGCAAGAAGAATAGGGCACGGGGGAAAGCGGGGCAATGGAGGTGGAAACCGTGATTTGTGATTGACTCGGGGATGAGTCAAGGAACTGTGGTCGGGGCCTGTTGGGGCCCTTTTTTTTGAAAAACCTTGTTTTGAACGGTTTGAATTTGGAATAAAGGCCAGATTTTGGGGTTGCGTAAAATGGACAAATGGTAGCTGCAACCAAGTCACAACCACACCAAACGGCGGAGCTACCAAAGTTGCGAAGGAACAGGCACATAGCGGAAGAGACTAGATGCACAGATACAGATAAGAAGGAGATACACCAGAAGAACGCAAGCGGAACACACAGATAAGCAGAGAAAAGCTAGAAGAAGTTGCAGAAGGACATATAGAGAACTAACAGTCGTGACAGCGGGTGAATAAATAGCAGTCACCCAGATGGAAGAAGAGAGGATGATAATGATTACGCAGCAGAAGAAAGGAGAGAGTGACTGACGAAGAGAGAGCGCAGGCTGCAATAGGAGCCCTGATTCTGGATGAGGTCTCTGTAGTTCTTAGGGTCTATTGATGTACATCTCTGTTCCGTGAAGCATATGCATCAGACTTGTAAGCCAGTGCAAAGCTATGTAACTGTGAATTTGGCCAAGAGCTTAATACAATTGAAGGTTGTTGTATATTGGGGTGATTCACATGCATGTGTATTGATTGTGATGTTTCAAAATTTTAATTGCTTACTACCTGTATGTTTTATGGATGATGTTGCGTATATGATTCTATTTATGTGATCTAAATGCTGATAAGAATGAGTTGCGGATCCTTCCCTCGCCATTGGTCTATTCCCCTTCTGCATGTAGTCGCGGCACGCCTCGGGTGAGACTCTTTGCTCTCCAAAGTAGGGTGATAATGCCGGCGTAATCCTAGACTATAGCGGATTCCTTTGTTGGCCACAACTCCCGAACCTGGGTCTTGCCCGCGAGACCTGATCACCCGTCAACATTAAGTTTGATGTTTAACATATTAAATCAGAAATACACAGCAAAATAACTTCAGCATAACATGACTCAGATATTTGGTGAGCAGTTCACCCCTCTTGGGCTACGTCTGATGGACCAAACCAATAGTGGTTTGACTTTGTTTTGAATGGACCAATGGGAGGCTACCACGTGGCAGGCCCGGAGGTCACCACGTGGCCCCAGGTCGTGGCAAATTTTGTGTGTTTAAAATTTTTTTTAAGTCCGCGGGTTTGAACCCCGGACCTCCCTCCAACTAATACACGCGCTTATCGGTAGGCCACAGGGGTGGTTCTTATTTATTATTGGAATTCACATCTATTTAAATGTTAAATAAAGTTTGGACGGCGGCAAAAGGAGTCCAGCCCCCTACACATCACGTGACCACGTGCAGAACCATGGCCTAGCGCCCAAGGGCTAACCGCCGACGATCACGGTGGTAGTCCATGTGATAGCACAACGTGACATTTAGAATTTTAAAGACCGTTATGTAATGGTTTTCCAAGCGGTCAATGTCGGGTGAGTCATGTGACCACTTGCCTGACATTTAATTTAACCACCGGCGGGTCTACCAAGATTGGAGCACGTTCCACCAAATCTGACCTAACCGCCATTTTTGGTCAGCCTAACTGTAGTTTACCCAATTTTAGTGGGATTTTTACTTGACATTGGGCAGAAATGATGTTTGGGCCATAACTTCTCCAATATTGGACCAATTTGGACGAAATTTTAGTCAATTTCGACTATTCTAAGAATTCTGGAGTGTTTGGGATAGGTTCCAGAGGTAGTAGAGGTGTTCTATAGCCATTTTTTCTTCAGTGAAGTTTGGAGAGACATCAGGGCCATTGGGGAAATGGAGTTGTATTGAGTTGTACCTCACTGTTTGAGGTGAACCAAAAACCATTTTAAGCTAATTTCTACCTTATGAACCTAATGGAAGAGGTTTCAAAACTGTTTAAGGACTTCTACAGCCCGAAAAGCTTCAGATGAGTTCAAAGAGCCATCAGGGCCTTGTTGAAGAAGGCACTGTACTTGGTAATTTTTCATTATTTAGTGAATATGGAAAGGCATTTTTAGCATTTTCATGTCTTATGATTTTGTATTTACAGTTAGATTTCCTATTGAGGCACTTTTAAACTTGTATTAGCATTTTGGAGCATTTTAATACAAGAGGACAAGCTCATTTGAGAGGCTTGGTCCAACAGACGTAGCCCAAGAGGGGTGAACTGCTCACCAAATATCTGAGTCATGTTACGCTAAAGTTATTTTGCTATGTATTTCAGATTTAATATGTTAAACAACAAACTTAATTAACATTCCCTCACACATAAGACTCAGAAAACATATCAAAAACACTTTGTTTAACTTGAAAGACATGGAGAATTTTGCACACATTTAATTAAATGGAAATGGATACTTTGCACAACTTTTACAACATTTACAAATACTTCCATTTTCAAATAATTATCAAAAATATTGTTTCCTCTATATTTCCACGGCCGAAATGACCATTGCTATGGTATTGGTCCAAGTAGAAGATGGAATTGAACATCTGATCTATTATTTGAGTCGTAATCTCAATGATACGGAAGTTAAGTACTCATACGTAGAAAAGCTTGCCTTGGCATCTATTCAAGTTGTCCAAATATTTCACCATTATATCCTGCTCCGAAAAAAAACTATAGTTTTGGATTGTAACCCCATGACTTATATCTTATCACGTCAATTACTGCGGGGAAAATATTCAAAATGGATTGTCATTTTGCAAGAATTTGATTTGTAATTCATCAAATCCAAGTCAAAGATATCTTTAGTTTTGGCTGAGCTTCTCTGTGACCTTCCCTCTAATAGTACTGCAACTACATTGGAACCATCAATTCTTGACGAGTCTCTGTTTCTGATCGGATCATCTGATCCTTGATATGGGTATTTCATCATTTATCTCCAAACCCAAACTTTTCTACCTGATACCTCTCGCTTTGAACAGTGACGTATTCGATACCAAGCCAAAGATTATCTGATCGTCAGCGATACACTTTATCGTCATGGTGTCGATACCATTTTAAGGAGGTGCCTCACTCATGAGGAGGCCGAAAAAGTGTTCAATGATTTTCATGCTGGGGCATGTGGTGGACATTTATCTAGTTATGCTACCGTGCTGAAGATACTCCGCGTCGGTTACTTTTGGCCTATTATTTTTTGAGACTGCATCCTCGCGGTCAGAAGTTTTCATGCATGCCATATTTTTTATCATAAAATCTGCAAACCTCCAGCACCAATGCATCATGTTGTCTCTGTGGGACCATTTTCGAAATGGGGTATTGATTTCATGACCTATAACCCTCGTTCGTCCGAGGGGCATGGTTATATTATTGTCGCAGTCGACTATTTTACCAAATGGGCCGAAGCGATGCCTACATTCAACAACATGGGACAGACAGCTGCATTGTTTTTCTTTAATCATGTTATTGCAAGGTTTGGGGTCCCACAGGCTATAGTTACAGATCATGGGAAGCATTTTTGCAACCATATGATGGTTGAATTAACTGCCAAGTTAAGATTGTCACATGAGAATTCTACTCCTTATTATCCACAATCAAATGCACAAGTTGAGGCTATCAACAAAATTCTTAAGCATATGCTTCAACGAATGATAGGAGTTTGTAAAAGAAATTGGCATTTGATCCTGTACTTTTCCTTGTCGGCGTATCAAACCTCAGTGAGACACGCAACTGGATTTACTCCTTTTTAGCTAGTGTATGGTCTGGAAGCTATCTTACCAATCCAATGTGAAATACCGTCGTTAAAACTCGCGATTGACTTGTTACTTGACACCTCAGAAGAAGAAGTGTGTCTCCTTAACCTCATCCATCTTGATGAAACGCATCGTGAAGCCTAATTGGCCAACGAAGCGCATAAGAGACATATAAAGGCGCAATATGACAAAAATGTCTAGCCTCGCATTTTCTCAGAGGGCGACTTGGTCCTTATTTATGATCAAGAAGCTGATGTAATAGGAAAATGAAAATTTGAGCCATTATGGCATGGCCCCTATATTGTCAAAAGAGTTCTTGCTAAGGGCGCCTATTAGTTGGTTGATTACGATGGAATTATGTTGGCACAGCCTAGAAATGGGTTGTATTTGAAATGTTACTATGCTTAATCATGAGCGTAGTAATTTTTTGTATCATATTGTAAATATATGTTGTTTATTTGCATTCACTATCTTAATTTGTTTTTAGAGTTTTCTTGACGTTAGTAATCCGCTTTACATTTCATTGCAAATGTCTGAATCTTCAGAACCCTTTGTTGGATATGCTAATGGTGCTAGTTGTAGTACACAGAATCAATCCTCTGCAGTGTGGGCCATTTTCGCTCCGAACGGTGAGTTAGTGAGTTTTCAAGGGATTTGTATTGGTAGATCGAAAAACAATATCGCTGAGTATAGCACGTTGATCGAACTTCTCTCTGATGCCATTTCATTTAGTATTAAACGTATCATCATAAGGTTAGACTCACAGCTTGTGGTATTACAAATTACTAGTGTTTATACTGTTATAAATCCAACATTGCATAGATTGTTCCATAGAGCTCGACTTTTGGAAAGACACTTTGATTTTATTCAATATCAACACATTTCCAGAAATTTGAACACGTTGACTGATCATTAGCTAATCAAGTTTTAGACAGACATTTGCAACATATGTAAAGAAAACATTCACATCATTGAATGGGATTGCATAAACATAGGAAAACACTGAAATCATGTAGATATATAGTTATAGGTTTTTACAAAATTTTGTGCCCAAGACACATTGGTCATATGACCTCAAAATGTATGCAAAATGTCATAAGTAAACTAGTGGTGCTCGTGGTAACATGCTATATATCTAGCTATCCTACGAAGTAACCGCATCCAACAGTTAGGAACCCCAATAGTGTGTCGTTGCAGTCACATAGGAAGCTCTACGATCCGGAAATCAGGAATCTCGAAGGTCAAACCTTCTATGTGCTGCTGAATTTCAGTCAGAGTCTCAGCCATATCAAGATCCTGAAGGACTGCTCTCCCGGAAGCCCTCTCTGCTGGCACATCTGCTTGGCGCTCTGGTTCCACTACTGGTTGAACACCACCAACATCTGCATTACACCAAACATTTAGTTTAGTCTTGGAAATAAATCAAAAATAAAAAAACATTGTATAAACCTTAGGAAAATCAAAAAACATGGTCAAAACATTCTTACCTATTGCAACCCACTGAATGCCTTCTAGTAATGCTAAATCTGGATCTCCTCGGAAATCAACGCCTGCGTATGCGTACTCATCGATGGCGACGATCTGACGCCGGAACCAGGCAAAGAATGTATTAGATAACACAACATTTGATTGGCTTTCATGCCGACCCATGAGTTCTACCCATCTTTGCATCCAAGGATCTCAAGGACTAGCTATATCCAGTGTCATATGTTGTCGTTGCATCAGTGGAATCCGTTCCAAGGCGAAAGATATAAGGATAGAACCATAACTAAAATTCTTCTTCCTTCATCCCTTTGCTTTATTCAGTTGTTAGAACAGCTTCAGACCATTTGAAGATTGTTGGCTCCATACACTCTAGCGCATACTGCATATACAATCTATTCACTACATGTAGTGTAACGGTGCCAGCAATTTTAGCGATTGTGAAAAGGATAGTTCTCAAAGGCAAAGCTCTAACATCCCGGATGTTTATTTTTCCATATTTTCTAGGTTCTACCCCTGGATAGAAATGCTGCAGAATATAATCCCTCAATGTCTCTCCTCCAACGGTAGACCCTGAGAGTGAAATGGGCAAACCTCTCCTCAACAAACCTGTGATAAAATACACATCCTCAACTGTTATGGGAACCACTTGGTTCTTAATATGAAATTCCTCTATCACTGGATCCAATGCTCGAACTAAGAACTCCAAGAGTTCTATTTTTTGCCTCATTCCCGACAATTTGAAGTACTTAAGCAGTCCACAATCTTGCAGCGTTGTTACAGTACTCGGGTCGTTTAACGCAATCATATATTTTTCTTCATGTTCTCTTTCCCTCCATGTAATCGTCATTATAATCTGATGGAAACCTAAAATACAACCATAAGATGATTCCATTCATTGCAAAAAACTAGGTCAATTTTGGGCATAATGAGAAACTCAAAAACTTAGTGTTGAGAATGCAACAAGATGATGAGCTTAGTGAAAAAGAAGTCGCCTTCACTAAGAGGGCCCGCAGGCTATTTTTGGGGCAAAGTCTATTTTTAGACATACGGATCATGTTCTATGAGTTGCAGGATGCTATTTGTGGATGGTTGGTCAAGTCGGAAAAAATAGATGGACTTCTATTTTTAGACATACTGGGTGGAATCTATTTTTATATTGCCAGTCTAAAAATAGATATGTCAAATATTATTAGCTCTTAATAATATTTAGACTCTAAACATTATCTTATCCTCTTGGAGCACTTTAGTTAAGTGCACAGATGTGGCACATGCAGCTGACAGAAGGAATTACGCTATTCCTGAGGGTTTAGTGAAGCTATTGCATGGAGACTTCAGTTAGAACTTAGGTGACAGAGCTTGGTGGAGTTGATTGAGGAGTTAGTGGAGTTGTATTCAGTTTAACTCAGTTAAACATAGTTGAGATAGTTCTATCTAGTCTAAATGATTGATACACTAGTGAGAGTGGTGTGAATTAATTATTAATTAATTCACTAATTATTAAATCATAAATCAACTAAAGAATACATCAATTAACTTTAGTGCATGGACAGTTTCAGTGGAGACCAGTGGAGAGGTAGGTGAAAGAGCAAGTGTGACTATCAGTTGTGACCATACTGGTGCATGAGTTCGCACCACACATTGATGGAGATGCCAATGAATATTGCGCAGTGCATACCAGGTGGATTTGAACTCACTCAGGGAATTTATTCATCTTGGATTGCGCAGTAGAGGCAGGCTAACATGTGGAGCAGATTGGAGCATGTGTTTTGTTAGATCTGAGCTTGTGTAGTGTGTAACAATTGGAGATTGTACTGAGAGCTTGTGAGGAGTTTATAAAATGATTGTTACATGATCTCTATCATTATAATATACAGATAGTTGGGGGTTTTCAGCTTTAATCTTTCCCATAAATATTGTGTTTATATGTGTGATTGTTTATGGTTTTAATGTGCGCATGCGATTGTTTATATTTCCGCAATTAATGATCAATAGTAGAAGAGGTTATGTATTATGCATGAAGCTCAAATAGTGTGTGATTAGGATAATCTCGGTGAATAATTTAACAGTTATTCAAATTTCTACATGGTATCAGAGCGATATTGATCATTGGAGCAATTGCAAAACAATGAAGCGGTTGAGTTTTGTGCTGGTGGAATTCGAATTTGCAGCAGTGTTTTCTTGGTGTCGAAGTTGAGATGACTTTCAAAGAATTGCGATTGGAGTATGCCCTTGAGGGCAGCTCAAATTATATTGCATGGAAGGACAGGATGGAGGCGGTGCTAGATGACAATGGGTTGAAGGAGTTCATAGATGCAGAAATTCCAAAGCCTACTTCTTGTGATGCTGCCGTACTTGACGCATGGCAAAAGAAGACAACAAAGTGTCGGAGGATTCTGTTGGAAGGTGTGAAGGATCACATAGTATCCAGACTTCATGGGAAAGCTTCTCCATTCTTGATGTGGAAAGACAGATTTATTCCAAAGCAAGAGCGACCAGAGGAAGTTAGCGCTCAACGATAAACTCAAGAACATAAAGATGGAGAAAGGCGACAGTATGCCCAAGTACCTCCGAAGTTCACCCAATGCAGGGATGATCTGGGAAGTGTGGGGGTGACTGTAGATGATGAGGACTTGGTGAGCTTGGCTCTCCTTGGGCTTCCGAAGAGTTGGCATTCCTATCAGGACTCTATCAATGGTCGGGAGAAATTTCCAGGATGGGAACGACTTTGGTCGGATCTTGTGCAAGAGGAGATAAGGCGGAGTACCAGGGACGGATCTTCATCAAAGAACTCTGATGAAGAGAATTACGCTTTAGCTGCCAAAGCAAAGAAGGGGAAGAGAAAGAAAGCTTCTCATTCCGGTGCGAAAGGCAAGAAGCAGGACATGTCCAAGGTGAAGTGCTTTCACTGTCACCAACACGAACATTATGCCACAAATTGTCCACAGAAGAAGAAAAATAACCAGGTTGTTGGATCTGCAGCTGGAGAGGCCTTAGCCTCGCAGTTTCAGCTATATTTTTTGTTGATCGCATGCTTGGTCTCAAGTGTGATGGGTTCAGTGTGGTTTCTGGACAGTGGTGCGTCTTTTCACATGACAGGAGATCGAAATTTGTTTACTGATCTGGATGAGAAAGATCTTGGAGTGCACATCGAGATGGGCGATGATGGTAGATACGGTGCGACCAATATCGGTACCATTTCCTTTGAGAGGGAGTCTGGTAAACCCTTCGTATTGAAGGAAGTGATGCATGTTCCAGGATTGAAGAAGAATCTTATCTCTCTGGCGATGTTAGAAGACAAGGGATATGATGTTGTCTTTAGCGAGGGAAAGGCTTTCCTGCGCAGTAAGGCAACTGGTGAGACCCGAAGGATAGGGGTTCGAGTTAAGAACCTTTATCAATTGCAGGTAGATGGCTGCACAGCAATGGCAGGAAAGGCAGAAGGAGTGGTGAGCCGGGATGATGGCGAGTTGTGGCACCGGAGATTGGGCCACCTTCACCATGGAGCTTTGAAGATACTGCAACAGATTTCTACTGGGCTTCCTAAGGGTACTCTTGTGCAGTCAGATCAGTGCAAGGGATGTACCTTGGGAAAATTTGTGAAAGCCACCTTTCACGAGAAGGATAGTCACGCCATGAAAATCCTTGAGAGAATTCACACATACGTGTGTGGACCTTTCTCAGTAGCTTCGACAGCAAAGCACAGGTACTATGTGATCTTTGTTGATGATTTTTCTCGAAAGCGTTGGATCTTCTTCATGCAGAAGAAGAGCGAGACATACTCAAAGTTCTGTGAGTTCAAGGCACTGGTTGAGAAAGAATCGGGGAAGCAGGTGAAGGCTCTTATGAGCGACAATGGTGGTGAATTCATCTCTGGTGAATTCAAGGACTTTTGCAGCACAGAAGGAATTCGAAGAGAGCTCATAGCACCTCATAACCCATAGCAGAATGGGGTTGTTGAGCGGAAAAACAGAACGATTGTGGGTGTTGCACGGGCGATGTTGCATGATCGGGGCCTACCCATACACTTGTGGGAGGAGGCATGCAATACTGCAGTATATGTGCAGAACCGCTGTCCTCACAGGATACTTGGCATGAGTACACCCGAGGAGGCGTTTTCTGGTAAGAGGCCTGATATTTCCCATTTGAGGATTTTTGGTTCACCTGTTTACATTCATGTGACGAAGGATGCCAGGAAGAAGCTGGAGCCGACCGCAGAGGTTGGGATATTTGTGGGGTACACTGATACACCCCACAACTATTGTGTGTATTTTCCAGACAGTCGCAAGACTGTTGTGCGACGGGATATCAAATTTCATGAGGAGAAAGCCATGAAGTGTTCGCTTGAGAGGGAGCCACACTTGCATGCAGATGAGGAGCTATTAGTTCCTAAGGATGAGTCTCGGGATGTGGATCAGCCACAAGATGAGGTTCATGGAGTGGAAGAGACCACTCATGCAACGCCAACCATCAGAGGGCGGAAGTGCACTACAGAAGCTGAGCGACTGGCTCAAGATGCAGAGAAGGTTGTAGGAGCACCTACATCACAGCGCAGACAGAGACAGTCACCTGACCGGTATACTGGATACATGGCTCTTATGAGCAAGTGTATCATGACAGATCCATCCTCTTTCGAGGAAGTTGTGGAGGATCCCGCATGGGTAGATGCCATGGTGGAAGAGTATGATTCGATTGTCAGAAACAGTGCATGGGAGATTGTCCCAAGGCCGGAAGGGAAATCAGTGGTGGGTTCGAAATGGATCTACAAAGTGAAGCAGGCAGCTGACGGGAGTGTGGAGAAGTACAAGGCAAGATTTGTTGCCCGAGGCTTTTCACAGATTGAGGGGATCGATTATGAGGAGACCTTTGCACCTGTCGCAAGGTATTCTTCCATACGGACGATTCTTTCTCTCTCAGCGCAGATGGGGTGGCACATTCATCAGATGGATGTGAAGACTGCGTTCCTCAACGGAGTCATTGAGGAGGAGGTGTACATAGAGCAGCCCGAAGGTTTCGAGATCTTCAGCAGCGAGTCTCATGTGTGCAGGCTCAAGAGAGCGTTGTATGGGTTGAAACAAGCACCTTGTGCTTGGTACACATGGATAGACAGTTATTTCACCGGACTTGGATTCTCCAAGAGTGAGGCGGATCCTAACCTATACCAGATTGTGGTGGAGGGTAAGTTGCTGATCATTGTACTTTATGTAGATGATTTGATTTTGATAGGTGATGAGCTGTTGATACACTCATGCAAGGCTGATCTTGCAAAGGAGTTTGAGATGAAGGACTTGGGCCTCCTTCATTATTTCCTGGGATTGGAAATTTGGCAGCGCAGTGGTGGACTATTTGTTTCTCGGGGTAAGTATGCCCGAGAGATACTGGAGAAGTTCAACATGCATGGCTGCAAGCCTGTTGATACTCCTCTTCCTGGTGGATGGAGGAAGGAGGATGCTACTTCGACGGAGGTAGTGGATGCCACTGTTTATCGACAGTTGGTGGGGTCTCTTATGTATCTGGTCAATACACGACCCGACATATGCTATGCTGTTAACCAGCTTTCACAAGCTATGGTTAAGCCAACCAAGCTCTTTTGGAAGGCGGGGAAGCATGTATTGAGATATCTCAAAGGCACATCGGGATATGGATTATGGTACAGACAGTCGGATGAGGTGAGGCTATGTGGCTTCATGGATGCAGATTGGGCAGGGAGCCCAACGGACAGAAGGAGCACATCTGGAGGGATTTTTAGTATCGGGCTAACAGAAGTTTCTTAGTACAATAGGAGACAGAGATCCATGGCACTCAGTTCAGCAGAGGCCAAGTATATGGCAGCGAGTTTGGCTGCATGCGAGGCTATATGGATGAGGAAGATCCTGGTCGGGTTGTTTGGTTCACACTTAGAGCCTACTATGATTTATTGTGATAATCAGAGTTGCATCAAACTCTCGGTTAATCCAGTATTTCATGATAGATCTAAACACATTGACATCCGGTATCATTATATCAGAGATTGTGTGCAGCGGAAGGTCATGTTACTTTCATACATTCCTATGGAGGATCAGGATGCTGACATCTTGACGAAGGCTCTCACCAGGAGCAAATTCGAATACCACGGAGGCAGGATAGGGGTTGCAGATAATCCATATCTTGTTGAGAGGGAGTGTTGAGAATGCAACAAGATGATGAGCTTAGTGAAAAGAAGTCACCTTCACTAAGTGGGCCCGCAAGCTATTTTTGGCGCAAAGTCTATTTTTAGACTATGTCTATTTTTAGACATATGGATCATGTTCTATGAGTTGCAGGATGCTATTTGTGGATGGTTGGTCAAGTCGAAAAAAATATATGGACTTCTATTTTTAGACATACTGGGCGGAATCTATTTTTAGATTGCTAGTCTAAAAATAGATATGTCGAATATTATTAGCTCTTAATAATATTTGGACTCTAAACATTATCTTATCCTCTTGGAGCACTTCAGTTAAGTGCATAGATGTGGCACATGTAGCTGACAGAAGGAATTACGCTATTCCTGAGGGTTTAGTGGAGCTATTGCACGGAGACTTCAGTTAGAACTCAGGTGACAGAGTTTGGTGGAGTTGATTGAGGAGTTAATGGAGTTGTGTTCAGTTTAACTCAGTTAAACATAGTTGAGCTAGTTGTATCTAGTCTAACTGATTGATACACTAGTGTGAGTGGTGTGAATTAATTATTAATTAATTCACTAATTATAAACTCATAAATCAACTAAAGAATACATCAGTTAACTTCAGTGCATGGACAGTTTCAGTGGAGACCAGTGGAGAGGTAGGTGAAAGAGCAAGTGTGACTATCAGTTGTGACCATACTGGTGCATGAGTTTGCACCACACATTGATGGAGATGCCAATGAAGATTGCGCAGTGCATACTAGGTGGATTCGAACTCAGTCAGGGCGATTATTCATCTTGGATTGTGCAGTAGAGGCAGGCTAACAGGTGGAGCAGATTGGAGCATGTGTTTTGTTAGATCTGAGCTTGTGTAGTGTGTAAGAATTGGAGATTGTACTGAGAGCTTGTGAGGATTTTGTACAATGATTGTTACATGATCTCTATCATTATAATATATAGATAGTTGGGGGTTTTCAGCTTTAAGCTTTCCCATAAATACTGTGTTTATATGTGTGATTGTTTATGGTTTTAATGTGCACATGCGATTGTTTATATTTCCGCAATTAATGATCAATAGTAGAAGAGGTTATGTATTATGCATGAAGCTCAAATAGTGTGTGATCAGGATAATATTGGTGAATAATTTAACATTTATTCAAATTTCTACACTTAGACTGCGCCCAACGCACTCCCTAAAAAGTGACAGTGTGTTGCACATGCAAGTACACTTCATTGTAGCTATTATGCAACGCAGGTTTCGACATTCAGGGGTGCATTGCCCTCTTTTTGGGAAGAACTTACCCTAGGGACCTTAAAACCCTAAATTTGCAGAAAATGGAGATGAAATGAATACCAAAGGAAAGAGGAGATTCATGGCACTAACCTAGATCAAACGGCGATGAAATTCGTCCACAGAAATGATCGCAATCAGCAGATGAAGTTTCAGGGAAAAATCAGTTTCAGAGCTCAAAAATGAAAATGGTAACTATGGAATGGTAAAAATGAGTAGTGAAACTACTTTTAATAGTCATTTAATTATTTGCAAGTTAAATATATTTCCATGACTATAGTTTGATTATGTTTTTATCATGAAACAGGTATTTTTAATCCATTTGATGTTGTTCTGAATAGGAAATACAACTGATGAACAGATTAGTCACGCAGATTTATTCAAATAATGACTTGACCACAAAGCATACTTTTTCTCCTTATTTTTTGAGCTTTGTTAAAAACAAAAAAGGATTTGAAGCGCACTTTTATCTCTTTTTCGAGCTTCGATAATAGCGAAAAAAGTAACCCCTAGAGTCTTCTTTCAGATCTTTTTAGACTTTGATAATATGAAAAGATTGTCGAGCACTTGTCTTTTCAAGCTCGTAAAAGAAAATGAAATGATATCTACTCAGTATAAGTTTAACCCTTTTCTGGACTGAGATAGATTATTTACAAAAAAGGAATACCTTGGTTAAACATGACCAAAGAGGTTCTCTCAGATATTATTTTACACTTTTTTGGATTTGAGTGACAAATTTACGAAAAATTACTTATGGAGTTTTCTTTTGTCCTCTTTTTCAAACTCTCTAAATATGAAAAAGGACAGGGATATCACTATCGTTAAGCTCGTTAAAACATAAAATAGTGATGGGCTTGTCGATCATGGTAAGAATCGAGTTTCATTCATCGTTAGACTCGTTAAATTATTAAATAGCGATATTTTATTCACCCAAAGGGTTGAATTATAGATCAATCAAATTTTATCCTCCTCAAGCTTGTTAAAAAATAAATAAGTATTGGTTTCCAAATGACAGGGGAAAATTTGGGAAAAGTGAGCAAAATTTCTTTAAGGTAGCAAGTCGCTCTTGAACATGACACTTCCTTCACTCCATGTCTGTGACTATTTGGGTTAGGTAATCATCTTGAAGGTTCATTCATACCTATTGTTCATCATACCTTCACTTAGGTTTTGGGTCAATGTTGCCAACTCATCACAGTGTTGCCGATATGTTCAAGAGAATTCATCTAGTGAATAAACTCATCCTTCTGCAATACTCGTAAACCTTCATCCCTGAAAATTGCTATATCAAGTCATACCCTTGTCTCCTAAATCAGTAACTCTCGTTTCACAATAAGGTGACTTCCTGTCGACGACAAATAAATATCCAGGAAGTTCACTTAGAAACATCAGATTCTAGTACCATGAGGCTTGTTACAACATCAACAAGATCCTCACTTCCGGACCTATGACCGAAAGATTTTGTTTGGCGTCTGACATCAAATCATCTATTCACGCCTTATGAAATGTACTGCAGTACCTTGAGGGCCATTTTCATCTGTACGGTGACCTTATATACAGATCGCCATCCAAACATGGGCCTATATCTGTAGGCATGTCTGCATTGGGTAACATTCCAATGTCGACGACTTTCTTAATTATGTACATGTTATGAGATTGTTTATGTGTTGAACATGGGAATGCCTACCCTCAGAAATTATGATCAAAGAGGATATATGATGATGTAATGTATTGTAAGATTGATGCAGGTGACCACTCCGCTTCATCTCCAGCCCATCACAGTGTAAAGCATCGCAATCAAATGTTTTTATTATTTTTACCTCATGCTTTAGGGGGCAAATGTTATAGGTCAATTTGGGCATAATTCCCAATGACCTAGTTAACTGGGCATCATCTCTAGGACCAATGAATAAGGTTCTATCATTCCCTATCAGTTCAAGTTGCTACATGCCCTAAGACAAGAACAAGACAAATCAAGCATGACTTTCATCATGCAAAGGTTTCCAAGGTTTGAATTTTATTATATAGCATATGAGAGTTCATCAATGCTGCCTCTAAAGGGACTAAGTGCATTTCATATGAAGGTAGCCCCATGCAAGGCTGCTCTTCAAAGCACTTCCCGACATTCACAGGTGCATTGGTCACATTGGGAGCAAAATTCTCATTTTTCCGAAATCTCCACTTGGCTAGTGCCTTCTAGAAGAGTTCACATGTGTCAAGCTTCGAATCCAAGTGTCCATTTGACATCTACAAGATTGGGAACATGTCTTTCCTATTATTGGAAATTCACTGATTGTAAAACAACCTTCAACTCCTCTATAAATTGAGCACAGATCTGAGTGTTTGATAAGGAATAATTTGAGTAGAGAAATGCTGGTGGATTTTCAATTGAGAGTTAGATTTGTGTAACAGCTGCTGGAGAAATTTATACTGTGATAAGGCTAGGAATGTTGCTGGAGTGGTTACTTCAAATCAATCACTAAGTTGTAACCTCTCCTTCTATCATCAATAAAGAATAAAGCTTACTTTTCCCTATATGCATCTGTATTGGCTTTGATTTTCCATATTGTAAGATCTTAGTTGATGTATATGGTTTATGCTTTACTGATTTAGAAAAATTACTTGAATAGACATCTGTATTATTGCTATATTCTACTGTTTAGTTTTCATTCTTGCAGGAAGCATTTTGCACAAACCGCTAGAATTTGAAGTTGCAACGGAAGCGACAGAAGGAACCATTTGGAAGCGCTTGGATTGCAAGTAAGCTTATAATCTATTCTATGTGTCTATTCATAGTTAGGAGAAGAAGTCGTATAGTCTTTAATTTGTTTTTCTAGATTATCACCTATCTAGGGAAGCGTGTTTTATCCATAATTCACAATTCTGTCCAACAATCACTAATGTGAGAGATGAGTTGGCAGAAATTGGAGAGGTCATTCCACCCACTGAGTTGGTGTGGATTGCAGTGAATGGCCTTCCTAGTTCATGGGTGAACTTTCTTGATGGTATTTGTGTACGTGAGACCCCTCCCACTTGGGAGAGGTTCTGGGATGATTGCATACAAAATGAAATCAGAAAGAACCAGCTTGGGGCCGCCAAACCAGTTGAGCAGGATGAGGATGTAGCACTGTTAGTAGGAGGAAATAAAGGCAAAGGAAAGAATCAAGCTTCCACAAGTGGTGGTGGGGGCAAAGGCAAAGGTAAAGGTAAGCAGATGAACAAGGAGAAGGACTATTCCAAGGTGAAGTGTTGGAATTGTCAGAGGATGGGACACTATGCAGTTGTGTGTCTGGAGAAGAAGAAGAAGGGGAAGAACAAGACCATGGCAGCATTAGCAGAGATAGAGGACTTTTCGGAGAGCTTTGAATGAGATTTTGGCTTCATTTCTTGTGAGTCCACTAGTACATGATCACTTGCCACGGAGGTGAGAGGGAGTGTGCCTTTCCCTCAACTAGTGGAGCATCTTCAGGTATCTGGTATGTTGACAATGTAACTTCACATCTTATGACAGGAGTCTATGAGTACTTCTCAGAGCTTTCAAATAGTGGAACTGATATAGACGTAGTACTCGAAGACGACAACATTGTTAGAGCAGTCAGTGTGGGGACGTTGACATTTGATAAGGAACCCAAACCACCCTTGAAGGTGTCAGATGTTATATATGTGCCAGGGATGAGGACGAACCTTATATCCATCTTAGCATTGGAGGACAGAAGGTATGAGGTATTGTTCAGTAGAGGATAGGTGCTTATATATCCCAGGGGCACTCCAGCTGAGTCAACTATACTGATTGGTGTACGCCATGCAAAGGTGTACAATTTTTCATTTCAGCCCCTTTTGGTATTGAGTAGTAGTACCGGCAGCAGAGCTAGCAGTTCAGCGCTGTGCGAGATTTGGCATCGCAGGATGGGGCACATGTATCATGGAGCCCTAAGGATATTGCGGGAGATCACTACAAGTGTGCCAGATTTCAGTATTGATCACCTAGATACATGCAAAGGATGTGCGATGGGAAATTTTTCCAAATCCCATTTTTCCAGTAGTGACAACAGATCGACTGGGATACTTGATTTGATTCATACCGATGTGAGTGATCAGATGTATCATGTTTCCTTGAGTGGATATGATTACTATGTTTTATTCATTGATGATCACTCCATGAAGACTTGGATTTATTTCTTGAAGACCAAGAGTGAGGTCTTCAAGCAGTTTCAAGAGTTTCAGAGCTCTTGTGGAGACTCAGACAGGTCGGAATATCAAGTCCTTGAGGTCATACAATGGAGGGGAGTACACCCTTGGTGAGTTTTTTTATTATTATGTGGAGGAAGGCATTAGGAGGGAGTTCACGATTCCTTACAAGCCCCAGCAAAATGGGGTTGCGGAGAGGAAGAATAGATCCATCGGAGGGGCTTCCAAATCCATGCTACATGATTAGGGGTTACCATCGTTCTTTTGGGCAGAGGCCTGCAACACCGTTGTTTATTTGTAGAACAGGAGTTTGCATCGTGCCTTGGGTCATGTGACTTCGGAGGAAGCTTTTTCTGGGAAGAAGCCTGATCTTGGTCATTTTTGTATCTTTGGGTGTATTGCATACTCCTACGTACCCAAGGAGAAGAGGACCAAGTTAGAGCCCACCGCAGAGAAGGGTATCTTTGTGGGCTACAGTGAGACCTAGAAAGCCTTTCGGATTTATATTCCTACATAGAGGAGAGTTGTCTTCAGGTGGGATGTGAAGTTCGAGGAGGACAGGGCTTTCAGGAGGTCACAGGAGTTAGAGTATCTGTATCAGCTAAACCCTCAAGATAATTTGAGTCAGGCACAGGGATCCAGTGGGCAGGGATCAAGAGGTACATCAATTACGGTGCCAGGTCCATCAGTGAGAAGTGGCTCGCAGAGTCAGAGGGGTGGTGCTTCAGGCAGCATGCAGAGTAGTTCACTAGGTAGTCCACTGATGGACAATTCACACGGTACTTCAGCATTTATAGGTTAAGGTTAAGGCAAGAGGATAGCAGACAGGTAGTCAGGCGTTCAGGCTCCTGATGAGGATGAGGAGTTTCATTCTCTAGTGAGAGAAGTGTGCTCAAGGAAGAGAAAGCCCAAGTGGATTTAGGATACCTTGAAAGAGGCCATGTCTGTTGCTAGGCCGAAGAGGCCGGTCAGAGAGAGCAGACCACCTGAGAGGTTTTGTAGCTATATGGAAATGGTTTCCAACATCATTAACTCTGAGCCTTCTATCTATGAGGAGGCAGTTAGCCAGAAGGTCTAGAGAGAGGCCATGTAGGAGGATTATTCTTCTATCATGAAGAATGATGTTTGGGAGGTGGTGCTGAGGCCTGAGGGAAAATCTGTGGTTACTTCTATATGGCTTTACAAGGTAAATCATGCTGCAAATGGTAGCATTGAGAAATTAAAGGCAAGGTTGGTGGCTAGAGGGTTCTCCCAGGTAGAGGAAGTAGATTATGAGGAGACCTTCACTCCCATGGCTCGATATACATCGATTTTCTCCATTATATCGATTGCAGCAGAGATGGGTTGGAAGATCCACCAGATGGATGTGAAGACTACATTTCTCAATGGTTTCATACAGGAGGAGGTGTACATTGAGCAACCACAGGGCTTTGAGGTGCATGGGAAGGAGTCCCATGTGTGCAGGTTTAAAAAGGAACTTTATGGCCTGAAGCAAGCTCCTAGAGCTTGGTACTCCAGGATTGATACGTACTTGCAGGAGATGGGTTTCACAAAGAGTCCTAAAGTTATCTTCAGCCCTAGATCTAAAGCTATCTTAGCCATTGGATTTAGGGATTCCCAAAAGTCACTTACGGTTAGGTTAAAGGAGGAAAAGAGGGAAAATATCATTCATTCTTTCATGAGAAAATTGAGAGAGGAGGATAGAAAGCAAAGGTGATTTTCTGAGCAGTGAGAAGAAGGAGGGCAGCAGCAAGTAAACTTCAGCAAATTCGTACAGCAAGGTTATTGGCATAAATCCCAAGGCAGAAATCCGTACAGCAAGAGAGAGTCACTGTTTCCAAGAAATGGAGGCACAAAAATCGAGGAAGAGAGCAGCAGCATTAAGCACGAAGTTTGAGGCAGAAATCTAGGCATGGAAATCAAGAAGTGTTGTTGATTTTTCAGCTCAAAAACCGAGAAAAGAACAGTACCTTTAGCGTTGATTTCAAGGCTATTTTTGGGCATAAATTTCGAGGAGGGCTGCCGTACAAATTCGTAGATTACCGTACATTTGATTCTGACACATTTTCCGAGGTGGTCGTACAGAATTTATTGATGTCATTAATGCTGTAATAAATTATGTTTTGTAAGTTGTTGATTCGACACAATTTCCGAGGCGGTGTGCTAACACGGAAATCGAGATAAGTCTATAATTTGGTTGCTGGAATTTTTTATTGTGTTTTTCTGTTTCACTGTAAAAGATATATTTAGAAATAAATAAGAGCTTTCGAATTGGTTTTCCCCAAGATTTTTAGGGGGTTTTTCTAGGGTCATCTTGACCGAAATTCAGCGTGTCAAATTTCTGTGTGTGGCTGATTTATTTTTTTGAGTTTTTATTTCTGCATTTTTAGCACTGTGAAATTTCCAGAATTTGTGTTTTTAGAAAATATTTATTTTTCCAGCTTGTTAAATGTATGGTTATGGGAAAGGGAATTTAACTTTATGGGAGAAATAAGGAGAAACTGAAAACCGGAGTGGGTCTTAAAATTTCTACAGGAATAAAATGGAGAAAGGAAAATAGAGAGTGTGGAAGAAGGTAGAGGAAGAGGGAAAGTGTTTGAAAGATAGCACCGAGAGTGCATTGGCAACATAGGAATAAAGGCGCAAGGAACCTAATATTATGCCATGTACAATGAAAAGGGAAAGGTAGACCTGTGTAATACCAAGGAAGGACCATTGTACCAAGGGAACAAAAGACTTAGGCTAGCTAATTCCTTTAGTAAGTTGTTGTAATTGCGCTCACTTTAGTGTACAAATATATTTACTATCCTTCCATGCTTGCATACTAATTGGCAGTAAATTTTTGATCCCTTGTTCCTTATTAAGAAGGGTTAATGTGTCATAAATTGGGGTAGATTTTATACCTTTGAATCCCATGAATTGAATTAGGGTGGAGGCTCTTACCTATGGATTCCCTCATTGGTTAGTGGGGGGAGGTATATGACCTCTTACTTCGCTGGAGTAGCATTCCTTTCTAAAGTACTCAATTTGCAGTACTCTAGATTCCTACACTACGCGGATTTACTATAGAAACAAATTCAAGGTGGAGGAAAACCTCTAGATTCCCTCATTGGCTGAGGGGTGGAGGTAGATTACCTCTAGAGTCCCTAGATTGGCCTATAATTGAGTGATTTTATGCCAGAAGGGTGGAGGTGGGTTAGGCCTTTGGAATCCCTGGTACATTTGGCATTTTGGTCATTGGGATGGACTTCTCAAGCTAGGGGGTGAAAGTCGCATGAGGAGTCTGATTGCAAACTCTCTGTGGTTGGGTGGTGAATTCATGTCCTTGTCCTAATTCCTGTTTTTTTGAAGGTTGTAATTTACTTATGTAAATATCATAGTAAGTTGTGTTGTTACTAAAAGGTTGAATGCATGGTGTTGTGACTTATTTTTGGTTAAATTTTATTGTTAATATGTTGGTACTGTGACTTATTTATGATAATCACGCAAAAAAAATTACGGTGTGTTAAATTCCTAACTTAAATTATGAAACAATTTATCAGCCTTTTAATTAAACATCTCAGTATTTTTCTATACTACCCTTATAATTTGTCTACGAATATTATAGATTAAGTTGTGGGAATGTTATATAATAACTTATCTTGTTTATAAACTTCACTTTTGGAAATAATTTTTCATTATATAGTTTTGAAGTCTTATAATGATATTACATTGTATTTCACGGAGTGAGAGAATTATTCATCAACTAATTTTGTGTAACCTATGTGAATGGATTAATATTCATTTGCCTTTATATAGTTTCTATTGGTTTTCATAGTATTACTAAAGTGTTAAATGAAAAGGAAATAGATAATAAAACTTGCATGATGTCAGTAATCACGAGAAAAAAAAATTAATTCAATAGATTTTTCACACATTAAGGTAGTGACGAGCTTGAACATAATACAATGTGTAATCCCTTAAACTCTGACTTTTCTCATATCTGTATGTGATGAATTTTTCTAGATTCAAGTAAACTCTTGTCTCTTTTTGCCTCATCAAGTGTTTCCAATTTTGAGTTTGGAAACTTTGGTGTAACTGCCTTTTATCACCCATAACCCAACAAGGTCTCCAATTCTAAAAATATCTTTAGCATTCACATAATCATATTGCCTTTCTCTTAACTTGGGAAGCATGAATTGTTCATCATCTCTTCCATCCCTAAGAAGGCACAAGACATTCTCTGGAAGGACAAATCGTGAGAAGCAAATAAGAAATTTGAAAAACATAATAAGTATTGAAAACTTGAGTGCCATATTGAGTTGTGAAGGGAAATAGATATATTATATCACACTTTCATAATTAGTTTAACAGAACATGGTATACTAAAATATGAACTCTATAACAACTACTGAAATTTTTCCTATCCCAGGACTCAAGATCCTCAATTTCCTTTACGTTCTTAAACATGTTTTTGATCACCAAACCACCTCTACCATTGATATTATGAATATGAATACCGAGCAACAAATTAGACCTCTTGCTTTTCCATGATCTAGAATTTGATCTCGTGGAAGAATGTTATGCCCTACGAAAAAGTAGATCATTGGAAGGTTGACATGCAAAACTTTTTTCTTCCAAAATACTGCTCCAAAATGGAGAGTTCCAAGTAAAGTAGTTTTCCCTATTTGTAGGGAGCATAGTGATGACTTTTGTGTATGTAGAGGATAAAAAATGTCATGGGATTTGTTTATTGAAGTTTCCATATAGAAAATTGGGTGACTTGAACTGCCCACGGATATTTGCATTTCTTATGCTTTTTTAATTATGTGCAAAGATAAGACGGGTTAGGGATATTTACGCAAGTCAATAGTTTAACCCAATCATCTTGTAGCACCATTATTTATATAGTTTCAGAGTTTAAATAAGTATTCCTTTCCATCCATTCTAATTCCAAATAAGGCTTGAGGGAAATTAGAATGTAAGGAGCATTAATAGGATGTGACCTTGTCAAGTAATTCACTCATCTCCCTGATCCTCCATTAAATAGTAGCTTGGCTCAAAGTATTGACCCTTTTGAAAACAAACCCTAGACATGCAAGAAGATGATTTAATAGTCAGGTATTGGTTTTATCAAGTGCATACGAAAGTTTAGAATTTTTCTTACAAGCTTCAAGTTTGCTTAATTTCTTTTACATGTCTAGTTAGTTTATATTCTGAAATACTTAGGATTGATAATGGTTTTCTTAGTCTAATTGTAGTGGTTTAGATGTATGTAAAAAAAAGTATGTGTTGTTAATGACATGGTAGAGAAGGGTTTTGATTTTTCTTGTCCTCAGAGGAATCACGGTTCCTACTAGATTGGGTGGCCACTACAATGGAATTAAAATTATTTTATTTTACCCTTACTCTCGTTGAATTTATTCATTAAATTTGTATGGTTTTTGTTTCTGGCACAAGTGCATATATGTTCAACTTAAAATAAATACATGGAAAGCATGTTATTTCTATCATAGTTTCTGTATAATTGAATATGGGGCACAAATTTGGTGTTACAAAGGATAAATGAGGTTGTCATCTTGGACCATTCCCCCTCTTTCTTTAAATCAAAGGTTTCCCCTAGAAACCTACTAGCCATTTCAAATTAAAATCAGATTGGTTAAACAATGTGGATTTCAAATCTTTAGTTAAGTATACTTGGTTCCCTTATGCCCCCTGGTTGAATGTTTCCGCTCCTACTCAGTTTGAAACTAACCTTAAAAGGACAAAACTCAAAATTAAGGAGTGGGAAAAGAGGAAAAAAATCTTGGAGGCCCAAGAACTCAAAACAATTGAAAAGGAGTTGGAAGCAATATTTATCTCTAATGGGAAAGGCTTTTCTTCGTAGGAATCATGTACCTCTCGTAGGTCCTTAGAAAGAAAAATGATTTTCCTCTTAAAATCCAGGGAGGAGTAGTGGAATTTACAAAGTACATAAATTTGGCTAAAATGTAGTTATGAGAATACAAATTTTTCAGGATTTTGCAAAGGGAAGAAAGGTTAGGAATACTATTCAGTTCCTTCAGGATGATGAAGGATCTGAGATCTATTCTTTCAATCGACTAGAAAATTTGAGAAAACATTTTTTTGAAGATTATAGCCCCTCATATATCCTTAGTTGTTGAAGTCATCAAAAATGCTCAATTCTTCTCGACAATGGTTGATGAGGAGGAATGTAATCCTTTAATAGAGGAAGTATATTTGGAGGAGCTTAAATCAGTGCTCCACAGTCTTTGGAGGGACAAAATTCTATGGCCAGATGATTGGGGTGAAAAATTCTTCTTATATATTTTTTACATCCTATGTCAAAGATTTGATCGATGTCATTGAGGAATCGAAAAAGGAGGGTTGAATTTATCCTTCTTTTAACTCCACTTTTATAGCCCTTATCCCCAAATCTAGTCACCCTACCCCATTTTTTGGTTTCTAGCCTATTTCCCTCTGTAATGCTATATATAAATTTATTGCAAAGATAATTGTTCTCAGACTCAATCCTATTCCCTTTTTATACATTTCCCTCGAATAATTTGCATTCCTCGAAGGTAGACAAATTCAAGAGGCCATTGGTTTGGCTTAGCAAGGTTTAAATAACATCAAAACTCAAAATTTGAAAGGGGCTATTGTTAAAATTAATGTATTCAAAGCCTATGATAGGGTAAATTAGATTTACATTACACTATTTCTTACTCATCTAGGTTTTTTCCTTCATTTCATTAACTGGGTTATGTCATGTATCCTGTATATTTATTTCACTATGGTTATAAATGGTTTTTCTTCCCTCTTCTTCAATGCAGAATGAGGATTTTTGTAGGGTTGCCCCTTATCTCCTCTATAATTTTTACTAGTGGTGGAGGATTTGGGTCGACTTCTCATTGTTGCAAAGAGATGAGGGGATTTTCATGGAGTTCTTATTTCTTAGAACTTGGTTATTACTCATCTAGTTTTGTGCATGGTATCCTTATTTTCTGTGGTGGTGATGTTAGGGATACATAAGTGTTAGTGGATATGTTGTCATTATTTGGGTGGGCCATAGGTATTTTCATAATTGTTCAAAAATCCTCAATATCAAATCACAATTTTTATGAGTTAGAGATTCATCACATGTCTTGTTTTATTCCATGCTCCTCTAGACCTATGGAGTAGGGGCTTAAAATACTTGGGTTTTTTTCTAAAACTAAATGGTTATTGTAAATAATATTAGGCATGGTTGGTTGCTAAAGTGGATAGTCAGTTGAATAAATGGAGTCATAGATGGCTCTCATGAGTGGGTAGTTGGTGCTTATTAAATCTTTGTTGGAGGCTATTCTAGATTACTAGGCCTCACTGGCTTGGATCCCAAAATGTATTATGGAAAAAAATATGATATTGTTCTCATTTTTTTTTGGTATGGGAAAAATGGAAAATGGATATTTTTGTGGGCCAAATGGGACCTAATTTCTAGGCCAAAAGCTTCGGGTGGTTGGGGTCTTAAAAACATATTTTAGTTCTCAAAAGCTTTGGCTACAAAATGTCGTTGTAGATTGATATCTACAAATATTATATGGACTTTCGTGGTTACAAAGAAATATATCACTCCTTCCTCTCTTGAAGATTGGCTTCATAGCCCAGACAAACCAAGATCATATATTTATGTTAATTTTTGTGGCGTTCTTAACTCATTTGCTATTATTAGTAATAGGCTTGCTTGGAGGGTTGGAAGGGGAAACAAGATTTTTCTTAGCCTTGACCCTTGGCCTGGTAGTGGTCATCGTCATATGAGTCCTCCCTCTTTGTTTTTCTATATTAGGGATCATGGCTTCTGCAAGTTATCTCATATAGCCAATCCAAACATCTCCTCATTCTGGAATCAAATTTGGATTTCAGATAAATATTTGGGTATTAAGGAAAAATATAGGGTCTATTGGCAATAATATATACAATCTTTGATCGATAGTCACATTCATCTCAAAGATAGGATGGATGAGCTAATCCGATGTATTTCCCCTGCTGGTATATACGCGCCTAAATTTGGATTTGTCTCCCTCATCACTAACATATTGAATCTTGTGGAGAAATGGTAGTGGAGGGATGTTTGGAAGACCAAATAGCCTCTAAAATAAAATAAAAATATTTATGTGGTGTCTCATGATGAAAAATTTTCCTACCTGGGATTTCCTTCAAAGGAGATTTATGTTCAGTCTTAGATAATTCTCTCTTTGTCAAAACAATGAGGAAAGTTCCCTCCATGTTTTCATGGCATGCCATTTTTTTCAAAAATTCTAATAGTGTTATGGATCTTCTATTGAATATACAATTCTTTAGCCTGGTACAAACATAGAGGGGGCATGGAATTCTTTGAACTCTAATCTCATTTGCCATTCCTTGTAAATCCCTCCTTATTATTTGTTGGGAGGTTTGGCTAGCTAGGAATAAGGTGATTTTTATGGATAGGATTTCAATCCATTCTCACACAGTTGATGAGGTGTTGGCCATATTAAGCCATTTCACTAAGAAAAGGAATCGACTACCCCAAAGGTGATTTCTCTATAAATTATTGATTTTAAAAATATATGGAATTATTTCGTTGGAGCTTCCATTGACAATGGACAACAATGTGGTGGTAGATTTACATTATCTCTTTCCCCTTCCCACTTCTTTAAAGTTAATATGGGATTGGATCTGGGCTCAAACGAAACAACATAACTTCTTTCCTGCAACAAAAATGTACCCTTGTTAGAAAACGAGAATGGGTGCTCATGTATACACATCTTTGGGGACTCAAATTTTTCCATCAACTGGCTTACTGGCATTATTTATCATAGGAACATTTATCTTAGTCCTATTATTGAGGAGATTATTCATAATGTTGATTATTTTACCTCTTTCTCTTATTTTCACATTTACAAGGAAAGGAGCATTGGTGTAGAATACATATTAAGGATGGCCTTCATTTGGAAAAATATCTTTGGGTTATAGTAGAGAAAATCAACGATCAATCCATGGAGTCTTCTTGTCACATATATGGGGTTTAGTTTCTTATTTTTTGAAAATGTCAGCTTTCATATCGTTGGACCTGATATTTTTTAATATATTTTTTATAATCCATGCCACTACAATTTATTATATTTAGTGGTTTTTAGTTGCTCATAAAGTCCATTTTTTGGCAGAGTTATTATATTTTTGGGATGTTGGCCTTGAAAATTGTTGTGTGATATATACAGGATGTCACCATTTTTGTATAGACTATTTTTGTGCTTTACTCTTCGGTATTTAAACCTTATTATTTGGTGATGTTTTCACACTACTACATTTGGCGGAAATTCTGACACTTGGTTCCGACGCTTTTGACCAAATGTCGGAAATTTCCCCAAATTTTTTCCATCCCGCCCGAAACCGTCGCTATACCGACGTTTATAGAAAAGTGTCGCAATACTGACACTTAGACAAAGTGTCGCAATTGCGACGTTTGGAGGAAGATGTCACCATTGCGACACTATGCCCGAAAGCGTCGCTATTGCGACGGCTGCCTCCAAACGTCGCAAGTGCGACACAATGTCTAAGTGTCGCAATTGCGATGTTTGGAGGCATCCGTCACAATAGCGACGCTTTGTCCACCGTCGGTATAACAACACTTATATGCGCGCTACATAAAAATACAAAAATTATATTCGCGCTACATAAAAATGATTTTATTGTTTTGTATCCATCGCAATAGCTACATTAACGTCTGATATCACGCGCGCATTCGCCCTCCGCTCTTGCAGAACAACATTCGCCCTCAGCTCTTGCAGAACAACATTTGCCCTCAGCATTCGCCCTCAGCGTTCATCCTCAGCTCTTGCATAACAACATTCACCCTCAGCTCTTGCAGAACATCATTCGCCCTCAGCTCTTGCAAAATGGTAAGTTCTTACTGTAGGCCCTTCCTTCTATAGTAGGGTTAACTTTATTTGGGTTTTTTTGGTCAATTCCATTGGATTGTGTTAGGCTATAGGGTTCTCTCTAGATGTCAAGAATCAAGATTCAATACCTTCTATTATCTTCATTACCCAATACAAGATTTAAATTTTTCCCAAAGAAACGCTTATTAATTTGACAGCCATTATTTCTCCCTGCTTTAAAAACCCTACATTTAAATGAAAACAAGCATTGCATTTCAACTAAAAAAATATATTAGTGTTCAAATGTATGTGTGCTACATTAACGTCTATTATCACGCGCGCAGCCCTCACAGCTCTTGCCCGAACGGCATTCACCCTCAACATTCGCCCCTCGGCTCTTCCAGAACAACATGTTCGCCCTCGACGTGGCTGGCTGCCCCACGGGGGCAACATTGTACAAGCCTTCTGCTGAGCTCTTACGGAGCCGACGTCGCCCTTAGCGTTGCCCTCAGCTCTGCCCGAACGAAGCATTCGCCCTCAGCTCTTGCAAAATGGTAAGTTCTTACTGCAGGCCCTTCCTCTATAGTAGGGTTGACTCTATTTGGGTTTTTTTGGTCAATTCCATTGGATTGTGTTAGGCTGTAGGGTTCTCTCTAGATGTCAAGAATCAAGATTCAATGCCCTCTATTATCTTCATCACCCAATACAAGATTTAAATTTTTCCCAAAGAAACGCTTATTAATTTGGCAGCCATTATTTCTCCCTGCTTTAAAAACCCTACATTTAAATGAAAACAAGCATTGCATTTCAACTAAAAAAATATATTAGTGTTCAAATGTGCATGTGTGCATCACTTGTGTAGGGTATTCCTTTTCCACTTTCACATTATCCAAGAATGTGTGCAGTATAGTTCATATTTTTTGTGATTTAGATTATCTTGAAAAAGGAAAGGTAAATTATTTCCCATGGAAAAAGAGGGTTTTCCCTTTTTACTACTGGAAATGGTACAACAAAGTTCCATTTCTACCCGAAACTCCTATGAAACAGGAACCAAATAAAGGCCATGTCCTCAATGGACATCATTTGGCCTTGAAAATGGCCATTGCACCATGTTGTTTCTTATATTACATCACGATAATTTCTTAGGTCATTTCTTGTTTCTTGAGATGAAAAACAACCAAAGAAATTGTGAAGATCCTTTCAAGAAATAAATGACCATTTCTCAATCATATCTCAACTATTTTTATTTTATTCAGTGGTTGCTTACTTTGAGAGAAATTTGACACTTTTATAAGGAATATAACATAAAAACACAAAATGGGAAGGAATTGATGAGGTAGATGTCCTTTAGTTGTTGTCAATTAAGAATTGATAATACACGATGCATGTTATGTACTACAAAATAGATTCCTTCCTGGAGTTAGGACACAGAGTATTGAATCAAAGTTGTAGTTTCTAACTTCTTGTATTGGTTCATCAATCTTGAAATTTAGACATTGCATGTCTTCATTACTTCATGTTTGAATAATTTACATCATATCGTACAATAGGAAATTAGGAATTATGATTATTATTACTTTATGGATCTGTTAAGTTACTTTTAAGTTTGCATGGTTTAGTGTGAAATTATTCTAGTGTGCCCCTAGGCCCAGGTTGAAGGAATGCCAAGGACTAAGAACCCTAGTTTTTAAATGGTATTGTTTCTTATACCCAAAAACCCCTCAACATCAATTCTTATTAGTTCTTAACAATAGTGTTGTAAACAATTTGAGAATTGATATAGCAAAATCTCGCACTTCTCAAGATAAAGTCCTAAAGCTAAAGTTTGATACCATGTGTAATTCAATAGCCCCATTGTCACCTCACCAACCTCTTTTCACTTCGGGCTAGCTCTCCTCCAACTCAAGGGGGGTTCTCCATAGTAGATGTTAGGGATCTAATGGCCCAACCAAACCAAGTCAAGAGCCCCCTAACTCTCTATGTTTACTACTATCAATCAAAATATTGAACAATAGGGTCAGACATGCATCCTGAAGATAAAATTGCCAGGGTATTTTTGGGTAATTTCAAAGGGAAAGTCCCCAAACACATATAATCAAGGAATTATAACGTGATTTCAAACATTAAATATCAACAAAATCCTTTAAAGGATATTGAAAGGAAAAAGGTGATGGAAGATAGAAAGTTCCTTACTTAAATGCTCTAAGGATTTTTCAATAGTTTCTCCAAAAGCTTCACTTCAAGGCCCTTCAAGATCGTCTCCAACAATGCTATACCATCAGCTTCAACAATGTTGCTCCAAAAAATGTCCTCAAGGTCTTCACAACAAGTTTACTAGAAGTTGCTCCAACAATATATTCAATAAGGTCTTCATTGTCAACTCGTCTCTTGTTTGGGTGCCTTAATGTGCAATGACATGTTTCCAGGACTGAATTCAATGCAAGGCATATTTGAAACTCTAACTCTGTCGTCCGGTTTCTTATTAGAAATTATTTTAGTTTTCATTTTGTGTTTTCAATTTAGATATTGTTTTCAAGTTTTTACATTTATAATTTTATTGCAATGTGGCAAACTGATCAGAGCAGTGTAGGAACAACCCCGAGATGGGATGATCACGGAAAGAGGCCATCGGAAGAACATGTAAAGTGCCAGCATTGCTCTATCTTCAAGTATTTTAGTTATTTACATAATTGAAATAATATTAATTTTGTTCAAATATGCAGACACCTAGCCATGGTACGCCTAATGATTCCCTCTTTGAGGAAGAGCTTTCTTCATCCCTATCTCCAGTGTTCTTGTTGCGAAAAAAGGCACGAGATGCAAGGTCGGAATTTAATACTTTGATAGACGCGCCTCAAACACCTGAAACAGAAAAGAGGATAAAACAACTTATGAGCCAGCTAGAAACATATCAAGTAATAATAAAAAGTCAAAAGGATATTTTTTTGTTCTGCATGAGATGAATTGTGATAGTTTGATTTTTAATTTTTACATTGACTAAACTAACAAAAATTTCTTTTGTATGTAGCGTTTTCTGGCACTTGCTGAACCCGGTGTTGGTGGTAGTGGGACACAAGGGCAAGAGATTTCCCAAAAACCCTCTCGTACACCTTCTACTCCTTTAGGTGCCAACCAAGAAACACACCCTGCCCAAGCAGACACCCAGCCAACCGCTGAACATGTTGGCAATGATGAGGCTGATATGGCCAACTACATTATTGCATTTCCTGGAGCTACACGTGTCAGCTCCACAGGGACCATTAATGACACGTTGTTGGTGAACGATGAAGGTGTCCCTATAAAGCATGTACAACTCCCAGGTAAATTTTAATATTTTAACTATTTCATGTACTTTATCTAAAACATATTTATCATGATTTTTATTTTTAAATTAATGATAATATCTTCTTTTTTTCTGTGTAGGAAACAATGAGTTCTATAGGTATCTGGAGAGCCATGCGTTGGTAATTTTTGGCCCAACCATACGCACAGGGTGGAATTCCCAGAATTCCAACCTGAAAAAAGAACTTCTAGATTATCTAGAAGCCCTTTTTGGGGTCAGCACATTTGACAGAACAACGGTGGCTCGGGTAGCCGACAAATATTTGAAATATACCAGGGACACCTATAAGACGCAATTGAAATTTCACCCTAGATATGAGCGTCCTCTCACAGTTCCAGAGAGTGAGTGGAGAGCACTCATCCATGACGGAAAAGATAAAAGGGCAAAGAAAAAAGGAAAAATGCCAACTGGACCTGCAAGGTAAATTACAACTTTAATTCAATAGCTTTAATTTTCTCTATGTATAAAATAAAAGTGTGCTACATCATATCTGACTTCAATATTTTGATGCTAGGTTTCCTGACACCTCAAAGGAAACCAAAGCTAGGATTGAAAAAAAGGACCATCATAAGCTAGGCCAGGGCGGCTACTTGAAATTAGCCGCAAGAATTGTAATTAAGTAGCTAAACATCTTACAATTAATTGTATCTCCTTCCAACGTTTTTGTAATCCTATCAAATATGATTAAAAATACACAATCATATGTAATGTAGGGTGATGACTTCGGAACAGAAACTACAGAGGAAGATAAAAATATCACTTTCCATTTCGGCTATCAAGCCGTAGTTGAACGTCGCAGAAGCTTGGGGCAGGTCCCAAGATCCAGAATGCCTGATAAGCTAAAACATTAACCTTTCAATATGTTTGTTTTCGTCCATAAATTTAATGTCTAACAACTTTGTTTAAATCAGGGGAGCAGCACTACCGACGAGGCAAATAACCCAGTTTTAGAGCCAGATGTAGATGATCCTCACATGCAACCTGATCATTGTAGTGGGGACCAGGCCGACAATGCTACTATCAGTGAGGGTCGTGACGGTAATTAATTTCCACTTATAATTTTTTCTAATTAGACCTTGATGGTTGTCCTTATAATGTTTTTTGTTTAAATGACAGAGAATGTTTCCCTTGAGGATCTTACCACCAGAGAGGAAGACAGGGCAACAGTCCCAACGGCGACAACTAGTGCACCAGGTAAATAATCTCATTGCAATTTTTTTTATTAATATTACCGAACTAGTTCAATGATATTTAAAAACTGACAATTAAAATTTAATATTATCTATTTTTGTAGGTGATGCCCCGTCATTGGATGAGACCAGACATCGTGACTACGCAACTAGGTCAGCGGCGACAACTGGTGCACCAGGTAAATAATCTCATTGCAATTTTTTTTATTAATATTACCGAACTAGTTCAATGATATTTAAAAACTTACAATTAAAATTTAATATTATCTGTTTTTGTAGGCGATGCCCCGTCACTGGATGAGACCAGACATCGTGACTACGCAACTAGGTCAGCGGCGACAACTGGTGCACCAGGTAAATAATCTCATTGCAATTGTTTTTATTAATATTACCGAACTAGTTCAATGATATTTAAAAAATGACAATTAAAATTTAATATTATCTGTTTTTGTAGGCGATGCCCCGTCACTGGATGAGACAAGACATCGTGACTACGCAACTAGGTCAGCAGTGCGGGTCGAAAGGCATGAAACAGGAGTAGAGCACGATGATATTGATGATGTAATTAGGAGCTTTAGAAATAGGAAGAAGAAAAAGAAAATTTGATAATGTAAAATATTGTATTATTATAAGACAAACGTTACCATACTTGGAACGTTTTTTGCGTTATATAAAAAACTCATTTATCATACTATTTTTTATGTCAAGCATTAATTGCAATGTTTCCTTGCGTACTTTTTGTTGAATTGTTTTTTTATTAGTTATTGAATATTTTTTTTTATGCTCATGAAAGTAAAAAATGAAATATAGATTGGGTATTAGGGAATTGAGAGTGATGTGAGGGGGGGGGGAGGGGCCATAAGAGCTTCCACCTTCACGTGGTTGGCCCTGTTTAGTAGAGAATAATTTATTGGAGCAATTTAATCTTGGAGCAAACCTCCCTCGATCCAGTGTAGCAACAAAAAAGTCACTGTTGACTTAGTTGCTACTCTTTCAGATCGTGGGAGGCTTGTTCCAAGTTCATGCGAGTCCAATAAATTGTTCTTGAAATGAAGAGGAGCTTATTCAGGTATGTTTTGACATTTTCAACATATGTTCTAACATTATCATAAGAATGCATCTTAGAGTAAAAAATACTACATCAATTACTTGTATTTATTGTATAGATAATGATGGATTTTGATTGAATTGGCAGTGCGGGTACAAATCCTCTTGCATCATGAGCAATACAACTTGTCAACCAGGGTCATGTCCAGGATATTTTTGCTTGTGCGCTTGACCAGGTTCGTAATGTCACATTTTTTAAGTTCCTTTACAGTTCATAATTCAATATTAAGCTTGTTCATGATTATTATATAGGTTTTTTGTATGTGTTTTTTCATCTATTTGATTGTAAGCAACTCTGCATGTTTCCTGTTGTTCACTATGATTTCTCCCATTACCACTCCTAGTATGAATCCTACTTTATTGTTACATAGGTTACTTTATTGTTACTATGATTTCTCCATTTACGATTTCATAGGTTACATCATGTAAAGTTGTCAATCTCAGGTTGGTGATGAGATTTAGTTCTCCATATTTGGGGATTTTCTGATATTTTCTCCCTCATGTCATTCCTTCATCACCTCGTTGTTTGAGCATGCCAATTTTCTACCACTTGTACCAATTGGCACATGTCAATCTCTAAGTGGTGCCACATTTCACCTATTTTCAGTGAGAGTTTAGGGTTTCTCTAACATAGCTTCAGAAATCCGATTCAGTGCCTGCTTGAATATCGTCACATAATACTCATGGTTTGGATTGATGAGCATGTTCTGAATGGTTGGTTGATTCATAAGAACCACCCATATAGTCATCTTGAGATATTTCGGAATTTTTCTCGGGTTTCCTTTTTCACCGTTTCTAGTGGGTGGGATGGTGTGGGGTGATCCATCAATATTGGTGCTCTTGTAGTAGGGAATTTGTTTTTGGGGATATAAAGGAGAATTTGATGTAGATATCCCATTGGATGCATTCATATATGGGCACGAGAGGTCAAGAATTTAGATTAAAAATATGCAACCTCTAACATGGCAACCTGAAGGCCGCGAGAGACACTGGTTAAAGATTGTTTTGTGCTGGCCTTAATATAGTCGTGATTTCTTTCTATTATCTTAATGCAAATATATAGTCCGGTCTCATTAAAATGAGGATTGTGGTTGTATTGCTCTTTGGTTTTTTCTCTCTTAATTCTCCAGAAGTTGCCAAAAGTTGTGATAGTTGTTTAGTTTGCATGTTACAACTTAAAAGTGGTTTTTAGCAATGGGAGTCATGTTTTTTAAGGTTCATACTAATATGAAGATCTTGTAATTCTATATTTAGGATAAGAGAAGATGGCCTATGCTTTGGGAAGTATGAAAACAATTGCCACATCTACCTCATTGGGTAACAATGGAAAGGGGAAGAAGTTGGGTGCAATGTTTGATAATTATGGCAGACAATTGTCTTCTCTTTCAGTTTTTTCACCCATTTCCTTTAATTGCTCAAGCAAAAGAGGGACTCTGAGATTACGTGACAGAGAGAAGGTAGTTAATACAAGAGATATGGAAAAGGAGTTGTACTTCAACAAGGATGGCTCAGTGACAAAAAAATTGCAGGTCAGAGAAAAAATTATGTTTAAAGGAAGGTCACCTGCACGTGAAACTTCACTGCGGTGGATCTTTCCTTGTCCACTTATATTCGATTTTAATGTGTTATTTTAATTTTTCATGGAGGGTTGTTTTGGCATAAGTCTGGCATTCAATTGCACACTTACTGAAAGCATTGTCAATTTGTCTTGCAGGCGGTGTGAACAAACTTGTTGATCTTGTTGGAGTCACCCTTGGGGAGAGGGGAAAAACGTTGTCTTGGAGAGCAAGCATGGTTCTCCGAAAATAGTTAATGATGGTGTGATAGTAGCTAAGGAGGTAATTTGTAGATGTGTGCTCTGGTTTTCTTTTTAACGTTGTATTAGTTCCCCCTCTTAAATGTATTAGATTTGGTAGGTATAATTTGAAAACTCAAAGGTGAAAGGAAACATATTTGTTACCCAGTGGTCTACTTGGCCTATGGACTAGCCACATTAGAGTAATGCATAAAGCTTTTCACAACAATAAAATGAAAGGGTTATGGCTGAGTCAAATTTTATTGTTATTGACAGTGTAATGAAATGTATCTCAATGCTATGGTTTTGGCCTTTTTATTGGTTGAATTAGAGGACCGAGTTGAAAATATTGGGGCCAAGTTGGTAAGGCAAGCTGCGGCAAAGACAAATGATTTAGCTGGGGATGGAACCACAACATCTGTTGTTCTTGCACATGTTGGAATATTGAAAAATTCCAGAACAATGAATGGAGAATAAATCTCCCTTCTTTTAACACAGAGAAAATAAAAATTTATTTGACAGGAGACAGAGTTTCAATACTTTGAAAACAAACTTCTATTCCCTTCAATAACTCAAAAAAAAACTATTACACTACTTCCTCACTGAGAGGGATTACAAAATTATGACTGCTACAAAACGCAGTGCATAAAACCAACTCACTGTCTGTTCAAAACAAACATACTCTGTCTCTAAAACACTATGCTGTGTTTTTCCCTTTCGCACTGCTGTGCATACACACTTAAAAAGTTACACTCAGTCTTTCACTTTTTACACACTGTTGTGTAATAAAAAATTTACGTACTGTCTATAAAAAAAACTACCAAGCTTTTTTGTCCTTTTTATTTTTATATGCGGTAACATATAAAACATATTATAATAAACCCTCTTTTTAAAAAAATAAAATTAAAACTAAATTCTATGGCCCACCCTTCATTTCGCATATGATATATATATAACATATGTTTAAAACATATGTATATATTAAATCATACATAAAATTAAATTATCAAAACATTAAAGAACCCTTTCCGTCGGACTTCAAAAGTTTGAATAGATTGAATTTCAAACCAAATTCACGTTCCAAAATGGGATGTTGACGTCTGCCTAATTTGTAACGCGAATTCTCAATCCAATGTGCCTTATAAAAAATTCGGGTCCGATTTTCAGGTTTTCAGATTCCCTTCAATTTCATGCGATCCAATATTAATGCTCCACGTGTCCTCCTTTTGAATTTACAAAACTGGGGGGTAAATTTATGTTTGTTTAATTTCTGGTTGGTGAATTGCGTTAATGTTGGTTGTTGTGTTTAAATACAATCCTGTACAGAAATATGGCTGCGGCCGTCTACAAAAAAAAACTTGCAGGAATTTTAAATGCTGAATTAAATTTCTGGATGGCATGCAAGCAACCTCCAAAAAAAAATGTTGCTGCTGCATCCGTCCTTCTGCTGCAGCAGTTGAAGTTAAAATTCAACAACACAGGGTTTAATAAGTGAGGGTGTAAGGTAACTTTTTGTCGATAGTACTGGATTAAGATCATCTATTCATTTTTTTAGGGTCTTATGGTGTTTGGTTTTTTAGTTTTGGGTTGGGCTTATTGAGTCTAAGATAGTTTTTGAGTGAAAAAATTGCTATCAGGTATTAAAAAATTTTGGTTCTTTTGTCAAAATTTATGAGCTTGTTAGGAAATACAAAACTGACAATGGTTGTATCTTAAATTTGTGGAAAATAATTTGAAATTAAACCTTTTTGTTTAGGTTGTTGCAGCAGGTGCAAACCGCATTCAAATTACTAGGGGCATTAACAAGACAATAAAGGCCCTTGTTTCGGAACTCAAAATTTTGTCAAAGGAGGTAAACGCTTGCCTTTTGAGTGGGCTGGTTTTCCTTTTTGCTGATGGTTTGGTGTATCTAATTGAATTAGTTGCCTAAGGTATTTTTGGTTGCAAACTCCTTTTCATTTTTCATACGGTATTGGCCTTGTGGAATACATTTGATTGTGTGGTCTTGTTAGATCTACAACATTTGTAGTTGTTTAGTCTTATGGCCGAGGTGCACTTTTATTATGGAAATAGTTGATTCAATATTGTCATTTAATCCTTACTGCAGGGTAGCATGTTGAGAAGTTTCTTGTGAAACATTTGGTATTCAAAATGACACTTGATCCTATACAGCATCATACACTTAACTTCAAAATTCATATTCAAAGTGTGCCAGACAATTCTTGCAAAATTTCAAATATTTATGTTGTTTTAAACCATTATCTTTTTCATGTATTGGATGCTAAAAATGAGAAAAATACTTTGGTATGAAACCAACTGGTGAATAATTTCCAGCGAAACAACCACTTCCAAGACATGATTTAGAAGTAGAACATATGTACTTATGAAGCATAGAAAGATATCCTTGATGCATTGTCAATGTTTGGCTAGGGTTATTTTTGGAGAAAATAACTCCTTATTCCTAGAATAGTGATCTTCAATACAAGTAAATGCTAGAGAAGAGAGATCATCTTGTGACATAAACCTATTAAAAAAATTGAATAGGGAATGATTATTAATTATGGCATACTAAGTTGTCAGTGATTTTGACTATTTGTCTTTAACATGTAAAAATGTTAAATTCAAAACTTACATCATCATGGTTTGGCATCATGAGCTTGACTAATTGTCCACCATGCTCATAATTTCATTGTTTTCTTCATATCTATAAACAATGTTTCAAATAATAATAAAAAAGTTCTATAAGAAAAATCCATACCTCCATGCTGCTGCTCCTTGTGAGACAAAGTCAAAATTGCATTACATAATCTGACACATAAGAATCTCCTATATCCCGGTGGTATGTATCCAAATTCTTATAATAGTGTCTTCAAGACTTATGTTGACATTTCCAATGAGATATTTAAGCAATGAAAGATGGAGCCTTCTTCATTGTTATATATGTAACAGTATTTTATTAATATAAAGATTGATGGTTTTGTCTTTTTGAAAATGAAATGTAAAAATAATTTATTGTGGTCAATTGAAAAGTTTTTTTTTTAAAGCTTTTCATTATGGAAGAGAAACATAGATATATGCCCTTCTAATTGAAATTCGGACCTGCCCTTCAAATTTGATCATTGTGTGGGACCTTAACAAACAATAAAACTATTCCGCCGCGTGTTATATAAAACATATAACAAAACCTTTGTCAAAACTTCAAACGAACCCTTTAGCCGTGGGTATTTCATCACGAATTGATCATTTTACCATGTACCTTCTTCTAGAGGAATATTCTTCCACTTTATTAGGTACTTCATAATGTTTATATGTCAAAGAGATACAGAATGTTTATCTATAACTTTTTGTGGTTCAAGAATCAACTTTCATTCTTCATCTAATTTTTGAAGTTCTATTTACATTGGCATATTTTTTCCCAAAACCTTTTTTAGGCAAGATACATGAAAAACATTATGAATTCAAGAAGAAGGAAAATATAACTTCTATACCACTTGTGCAATCCTATGAATAATTATTTAGGGCCATAACATTTTTGACCTAATTCTTTATTCTTCTCTTTCTTGAATGAAGATTGCTTATAATGCTATAATCTAAAAATTACCCAATTACCCTCCTCAAATTATCTTTCACTTCAATGTTGTTCCCCTTGTTGTTTTATCATTTTTCATGTCATTTGAAGGTTTTCCATAATAATTTTCAAAGTTTCATTAGTATTTTCCATATGTGACTCTGTTTCCTATACTTTGGACTTATCTTGCAAAAAGTATGAGATACTAGGAGTTGGATATCCATAAACGGCATTAAATGGGGAAATTTTAGTAGATGTGTGATAGGTAGTATCATATTACCATTCTTCCTTGACGAACCCACTTCATCCATTAAGATTGCTTTTCTAAATAGTAACATTTTAGATAACCTTAAAAACATTTGTTAACTATTTTTATTTGACCATTTGATTGTGTTTGATATGTAGAACTCATGGCAACTAGTGTTTCTCCACTCATATTAAATAATTATTTCCAAAAGTTTCTTGTTACTATTACTTTATGAAAACCATGAAGACTATGAATTTATTTCACAGACACTTCTGCCACTTGAATTGTTGTTTATGTACTTTGAGCTCTACAAAAAATATCTACAAAATTTGTCTATATAAATGACCACAAAAATGTAATACTTACCTTTATATTTTAGTAACCCTGTAATAAATTCTATTGATATATCTTCTAGTCTTTGAATATGTATGTGGAATGGTTGAAGTAATCCTATAGATTTTACTATCTCTCTTTTATTTATTATGCAAACCTGACCTTCTCTTACAAAATTTTGAATATCTTTCTTCATTCCTTCCAAAAATATATTTTTTGATCCTTTGAGATGTTTTAAGGAACCCTGCATCCTACCATCAGAGAGACATGGGACTCCATTAATATTTGTTTATTCAAATATGCTTGCGTGCATAAAAATATTCTACATTTTCACCAAAGTATATCTCTCTTTCACTCCCAATGCTCCATAGAGTTCATCCCATCCTTTATAAATTTTAGTTTTTGCTTAGTACTATTGTCATTTTTCCATTATGGCAAGCTTCTTCTAGCCACCTAGGAATAGAAAATGTAATTGGATATAAATTTGAGGCCTCTTCTATTTTAGAAAGAGCATCATGTACTAAATTTTCCTTACCCTTTTTGCAGATTATCTCAAAATTAAAACTTTGCATTTTTTCTCCTCATTTTTGTTAATCTTCCAATTAAATCCATAGCTTCAAAAAATACTTTATGCTATCATGGTATATCTTGACTTTAAATTACCTCCCAATGATATACTATCCCCATTTTTTATTGCATGTAATATTGCTTCCATTTATTTTTCATACGTAGATTTCACCAAATATTTTCTTTGAATTCCTTGCTTTTAAAAGCCAATGATATCCCTTATTGTGTTAATGTTATGTAAATTCCTTGTCCTAGTGCCTCACACTCTGCTATGAATGTTTTACCAAAAGTAGGTGCAATCGATGTTGGTGTAGAAGACATGGCATCCATTAAAAGAGAGAATGCCAAAGTAGCCTCATCATTCCATATAAATGATATTTTCTTCAAGAGATTGTGAGTGGACTTGAAATGCATGCATAATTCTTAACAAATGATCAATAATATCATGTAAGTCTAAAAAATCTTCTAAGAACCTTGATTTTATTAGGAATAGGTCATTTTGTAATAGCTTGCATCTTTTGAGGCTCCAACTTCACTCCTTCCTTTAAAACAATATAAACCAAATACTCGAATTCTTATTTCCCAAAAGGACATTTGGATATTTTTACATAAAAATGATTGTTCTCAATAATTTATATAACTTTTCCACATGTTTACTAGTGTGGTATTCCCATGATTTATTATAAATATGTGTATTATCAAAAAAATCAATACAAATTTTATAAGATGGGATCAAACAAAAATGTTCTTAAGTCGAGCCCGTCGGACTTCAAACGGCGATAAACCATAATTCAAACCAAATTCGCGTTCCAAAATAGCCTGTTGACGTCGACCAATTTTGTGACGCGAAAACCAAATGAATTCCACCCTAATCTTTTTCGGGTCCGAAGTTGGGCTGGCGAACGGAGGGAGAGTTGTGACGCAATTTCTTATCAAATTCGCCCTAATCTTTTTTGGGTCCGGATTTCCACTGCACGAGCGACCCAAACAAAGATCCGCTCCAATCAATTTCTGCCACGTGTCCTCAATCAGAACTTGCCCTGCTCTCGGCTGCGGGTGCATTCGATGACGTTTAAGGCGATGGGACATGGATGTGGCGATTTCATATCAATCGCATTAAGTTTTAACGTTGTTCAATTAAGTTCCAAGGTTTTCACATCTAATCGCATTAAGTTTTAACACTGTTCAAGATCGGACCTCCACTCCTGTTAGCGATTCTACATGCTCCAATATGATCCAGCCTTCAGCTCTCATTAATGATCAGAGATTAATTATGACGGGCGTCCTTCGATTGCATTGCAGTCGGGTCGATAAAATGGCATTTCGCTATGGTTTTTCAGACGAGCCGATTGCTGGGTTACACTGCCTGCTCACTGTGACGAGAAGGAGAAGTGGCCAGCTGAACTGCTGCATAGACCTTGCTGCATATATGCATTTCTCTCGGTCTGGTCCTTGTCTATCACTTTGTTTCTTGGAATTCTTCTTCTCCGTCTCCTCTTGTGCCCACTTCTAGTGAGATTGCACCCATGCCTCGCGTGCGTCAAAGGATGTGTTGCCGCAGGGGAAGCACTAGAGGTCAACCGTTGCACGCTCCCTCCAGCCCCTCAACCGAGTCGTCTTCTGGCTAGTCCAGTGATTATTACATAGGTCGCTATCCAAATACTAGGAGTGGGCGGGGTCGGGTTGTAGGATCTGGCCACCGTATGGATTCCCCTGCTCCTCGTTTCCCCACCGCTATTTCACCTTCTCCCACGACGCGCACTGCGCAATTTTCCTTTAATTTCTCTCTCAACCGCCCACGAATCACAGCTTCAGTCACTATGGTTTTCCGCGAGGAGGCCCAAACGGAGGAAGAATGCACTTGTCCGGCGGGTCTGAGCTCGGAAAAAGCTGGCCAGCATTCGGGCCTTCAGGAGGGGAGCCGTGGCATGAATGTGGAGGTAGCACCTAGCGATCCTGGACCTTCCGAAGGATGGTGCCGAATCGTTGAGGAGCTGGAGGAGTAGTTTGGTTAATTTGTTTTTCTTGCTTCGCAACCCACTTAATTGGGCTGATTTTAGATTATTTTACTGTGCTGGACCTTTGTAATATTTTTGAATTCTGTAAATTAAACGTTCAAGACTAGTTTCCCCGTATGAGGGCAGTCTTCTTAATTTTTTGATTTTTTGATGACAAATTTTCCATGAGTCTGGGCAATGATTTTGACTTTGGTGTAATTTTATTCCCACTGTTAATAGATTAAATTTACTTAGAAAAAAAAATGTTGCCCTGTTTCTATTTTAAACCTGTTTTTTGAAATACAAAGCCATGTTTATATGGTCTACGTATTATACTCTTTCTCTATATATCTACGGGAACCTTTTTGCTATGAACAGGGTGGATGTTGTAGCGGGCTACTAATGGAAACAAGCGAGCCTGAACCTTACATCTCGGATGCAACAGATGGTTACCAATTTTGGAATCAAGCGAGCCTGATCTTACAAGCGAGCCTGGGTTTCTGCAGATGGTTATCACACTCCTCACATGATTAGCTTTTTTCTCTGTTCAAGGATTTTGGGTACTTTAATTTGTATTTGGAACAATGGACGTTAGTACTCTATCTGTTGCTTTAATATTCTACATACTACTATTTCACTTTCTTATAGATGCCTCGGGCATATTTGGATGCTTTCTCAGATTTTTAGATAATCTCCATGTGGACTGTTACTGGGTTTTATATCATGTCCTTGTATGTGACATGGGGTATTTTTCTATCATTGTCTAGGGTGGGACTTCCACTTTTCTGGATGGATATTTGGGTTCCAATCTTCAGATGTGAAAATGTAATGACTTCATGGACTATTTTACTTCATATAATATATTCAAAACAACGTTTTTCTCTTGTGAAAAAAAAATGATTAATGTTTATCACTCTGCCTTCAAAACTAGCGATGCTGGTCTATGTTGCTGGTTTATTGATATGGTCTGATGGTTTTTTTATATTTTGGACATATCACACTCCTCACATGATTAGCGTTTTTCTCTGTTCAAGGATTTTGGGTACTTTAATTTGTATTTGGAGCAATGGACATCGGTACTCTATCTGTTGCTTTACTATTCTACATACTGCTATTTCACTTTCTTATAGATGCCTTAGGCATATTTGGATGCTTTCTCGGATTGTCGATAATCTCCATGTGGACCGTTACTGGGTTTTATATCATGTCCCTGTATGTGACATGGGGTATTTTTCTATCATTTTCTGGGGTGGGACTTCCACTTTTCTGGATGGATATTTGGGTTCCAATCTTCAGATGTGAAAATGTAATGACTTCATGGACTGTTTTACTTCATATAATATATTCAAAACATCGTTTTTTCTTTTGTGAAAAAAAATGATTAATGTTTATCACTCTTCCTTCAAAACTAGCGATGCTGGTCTATGTTGCTGGTTTATTGATATGGTCTGATGGTATTTTTATATTTTGGACATATCAAACTCCTCACATGATTAGCGTTTTTCTCTGTTCAAGGATTTTGGGTACTTTAATTTGTATTTGGAAAAATGGACGTCGGTACGTACTCTATCTGTTGCTTTACTATTCTACATACTGCTATTTCACTTTCTTATAGATGCCTTGGGCATATTTGGATGCTTTCTCAGATTGTCGATAATCTCCATGTGGACCGTTACTGGGTTTTATATCAAGTCTTTGTATGTGACATGGGGTATTTTTCTATCATTGTCTGGGGTGGGACTTCCACTTTTCTGGATGGATATTTGGGTTCCAATCTTAAGATGTGAAAATGTAATGACTTCATGGACTGTTTTACTTCATACACAATATATTCAAAACATCGTTTTTTCTCTTGTGAAAAAAAAAATGATTAATGTTTATCACTCTGCCTTCAAAACTAGCAATGTTGGTCTATGTTGCTGGTTTATTGATATGGTCTGATGGTATTTTTATATTTTGGACATATCACACTCCTCACATGATTAGCGTTTTTCTCTGTTCAAGGATTTTGGGTACTTTAATTTGTATTTGGAACAATGGACGTCGGTACTCTATCTGTTGTTTTACTATTCTACATAATGCTATTTCACTTTCTTATAGATGCCTCGGGCATATTTGGATGCTTTCTCAGATTTGTCGATAATCTCCATTTGGACCGTTACTGGGTTTTATATCAAGTCCCTGTATGTGACATGGGGTATTTTTCTATCACTATCTGGGGTGGGACTTCCACTTTTCTGGATGGATATTTGGGTTCCAATATTCAGATGTGAAAATGTAATGACTTCATGGACTGTTTTACTTCATATAATATATTCAAAACAACGTTTTTCCTCTTTTAAAGTTTCATTTTTTTTTTTTTAATTGAACCCGTCGTCGCTATACCGACGCCTTGCAAGCGTCGGAATTGCGATAGCTTAAAAATGTTGGAAGAGCGACAGTATAAAAACGTCAGACGAGCGACATTCAAAACGTCGGACCACATTTCGTCAGAATTGCGACAGTTTACAAACGTCGGAAGAGCGACGTTCAAAACGTTGGACCACATTTCGTCGGAATTGCGATAGTTTACAAACATCGGAAGAGCGACGTCAAAAACATCGGACCACATTGTGTCGGAATTGCGACAGTTTACAAACGTCGAAAGAGCGACATTCAAAACGTCGGACCACATTTCGTCGTAATTGTGACAATTTACAAACGTCGAAAGAGCGACGTTCAAAACGTCGGACCACATTTCATCGGAAGTGCAACAGTTTACAAACGTCGGAAGTGCAACGGTTTGGGAAACGTCGGAAGAGCGACGCTTGTTTGGAAGCGATGGAAAAAGTGTCGATAGTGCGACACTTTTTAAGTGCGTCGGAACTGCAACAGTATGGCAAACCACGTTTTGCCCGCCCTCGAACTGTCTCTCTTGCGACGACTATGTGTCGGAATAGCGACGAATTGGTTGTCGGAAATTCCGCCAAATTTTCTAGTGTCATGTATCTTGGATATTAGGGAAAATATTTGTACCCTCTGAAAGTACACTAATTTGCAACTTCTTTATGAGATTTCGGCATTCATTTAGTTTAGCATGACTTGCCCTATGTTTTTACAAGGCAAAATTTATTTTGTATGCACAACATGTAGTTTGTTGTCTACAAATATCAATCTAAGGTTATATGTAGGTGTAAAATCAAAAATTACACCTTCTAAAAGTTGGACCTCTCAATTTGGGTTTATATTGAGATTAGGGTGTGCATTATACTATAAGACAGTTTTACCTTCAAATTTACATGAGATCTCAAATTTTGGTGTATTAAAGCAAACTCTCTTGTTATTCAATTGCATTTTACACGATATATGTAAATTTACCGTATATATACCCCCATATTACAACTTATATGGAGTTGAAAGGAAGCTTGGCTTTACATTTTGATTTGTTCACTCGATACAATTTTAACCTTCCAAATTGCAAGGAAAACTTCACCTCTTTTCACATCAACCATTTTTAAACCTTCAAGTGCAAAATTAACAATATGAACATGTATAATATCATAAACCACACCCTTTACAACTTGCACAACTCAAATCTAAAGTATAATACAACATCAGCTTACTTTTTACAAACGTGTTATGTGTTTCGAGAGTTTTACTTGACATCTATTGCCTATTTTGCATAATAGATTCATTTTCTAATTGTAAAGTCTCTTATGAGTACTATTTTTTTTTATAGTGGATCCTTCTAAGTATTTTTTATCCTAATTTATGTTATGATATTTTGTGAATGAAATGAATGTTATTGGATGATTATCTTATGTGATGGTTACTTATGAACTTGAAACATGCATAATCATTGTTGGTTTATTCTGCTTAAGAAGAGAAGGAAAAGGGTGAATGTTGATTCATAAATGATGGTTGCTTGTATAGAATTAAAATTTATAGGAATTATAGAACCTTTAGGTTGTGAACACATGCGAAGAAACCATATGAATGTCCTAGAAACAAAGTATACATAATTCAGACATTATTACAAAAATGCATTGAATATCTCTTAAATATTGCAAATCCTAAACATTGAAGATCACAACAAGCGTCACATATAAGAAAATTATGGGTCAAAATAGTATCAGTATTCCATTAATTCCTTGAAATAGTAGGATATTTAAATGACATATATCATAGGTATAATCTCCATTACAGAACTAAGAAAAGTGTAAGATTCTAGATCTTTATTATTTTTGAAGATTTCTCCTAAAGTCTCTCTAACAAGCCTCTCCTAATTTCCTATCTCTCTACTTGAGGTAGACTCTCATTTTTATTAATTGAGGCACACTCTTTCTTGTTGGTGCCATTCAACCACCCCAAGATACTCAAAAGTGAGCTTTATCCAACCATCATCTTCACGTTGTAGGATGGTATAGAAGCAACTTACTTGGTACATGGTGGTTAAAAACTTGGCAGTGCGCTGAATGATCCGATGGAATATGTAGAGTGTGATATGGATATGCACCACTCAGTAGGTATAGAGTATATAAATTAATGGTTTATGATGTGTTGTATAGAATATGCTTGAGGTAGAGGATTAGGTTGGGATGGGCAGAATTAATACAAGTATGCATATGTTCAACATGATTTAGCATGGGCTTATTGCTAGAAAATTGTCATGATATATATCCTATACCTAGATAAAACTATATCAACTCCCATTTGTCACAACTAATCTCACTTCAAGAAGTTGATGCAACAACATATAAGAGGAACCTTATAACTCCATGGACTAGTGTAGCTAAGCACCTTGACTTGGTAAAGCTAGTAACTGTAGGTGGCACAAGTTAGGACCAACCATTGTACAACCTAATTAGTCATATTAACTAAATTGGAACTTGAGATCCCCTCTTAACGAAAATAAGCTTACTACATCACGAGCATTGTTTTCCATCAACCTTGAATGAAAGGAATTTATCCAGATCCAATGAACTGTGACACATATTACTCATTTCTTATTTCCACTTTACATTTCTTGGATCTACTTATATTGCAAATCTTCCTCTCAGAGTGACCTCCAATTATGGATCGTGTACTTTTCTTCCTCATGCTTTATGTTAGATTTGCATTCTTCTTCTTTTTTGCATTCTTTTTTTATAAGATCCACTTAAGTGCTCCTACTTTGTATTGACATCAGTATATAACCATCTTGTATTATCTTATATGTGTTTACTTTGTATATTATCTTGTCTTGTCTTATTTTATCTATCTATAATTGTATATTATAAGTTTGTACTTCATATATTTTATGTCCATCCATCCACGTCCCTTTATATCTCAAATGATCCAACTCGTTACATTAAATATTAAGCACCATAAATTTTTCCAATGATTAGCTTATTGTTTTTCCATATTGTCCATTAGATGATAATATTGAGGTATTCAACAAACAAGATTAAAAGGAAATAAACCAATCATTGGATTATTTATTTCCACATGTCACACCTTAGTAGGCATAATTAAGCCCCAAGGTGCTAAATGCAACCATACTTCGTTGATGTGGCAGTGCCATGTGTTGGAACTCTTGATATTGGTGGATCGCGACAATTCACCACATGTCCCTAGCTATTTTTTGAATATGAGTCAAATTTAGTTGGAAATCCAATGAATGTAAGGGAACCAATCATAAATAATAATAACAATATTGAGGTATTCAACAAACAAGATTAAAAGGAAATAAACCAATCATTGGATTATTTATTTCCACATGTCACACCTTAGTAGGCACAATTAAGCCCCCAGGTGCTAAATGCAACCATACTTCATTGATGTGGCAGTGCCATGTGTTGGAACTCTTGATATTGGTGGATCACGACAATTCACCACATGTCCCTAGCTATTTTTTGAATATGAGTCAAATTTAGTTGGAAATCCAATGAATGTAAGGGAACCAATCATAAATAATAATAATAATAGTTTGATAATTATTTAGTAATTTCTGAAAGCATGGTTGATTTTTTTAGTATTAATGAAACTACTCATTGTATTTATACACTATATATAGAAGTGAAAGAAATCCCATTTTTTTATATTTTCAAGGGTTAGAGTTCATCCTATCAGGGTGTCTTCTAAGATATATGATCATGTGAAGTTGTTGGTGATAAGATCTAGCTATAAAGTGATTATCTATGATTACCCATTTAACTAATCATTGATCAAAAGTTATGCTACAGTAAAGACTTTGTCTCCACAAGCTTAATCGATTTAAGATTATTAAGGGCCTTTATGCAATGATGATCTAAGGATAAGGGAGGGGCTCTACAAATATCATTCCTAATAATATCTAATCATTAAATTTTCACATTGGCCAAACTTATGGAAGGAAATGGAATTTGTATTGGAATGTACCAAGGAAACCCCCCTCATGTGTTTCCTATGCCAACAACAAGAGTTAGGTCCTAGTACCATGATAGTGCATAGTTAAACCATATAAATAGAACACAACAATTTCAATCCAATTTCTAGAACTTTATATAAGGAGGATGAGCATTCAGATGTAGAGAATGCCTTAATGGAATCCATGGAAGGGATGAAACTAGACATCAACCTAGAACAATGCAGGGAGCACTTTCAAATGCAATAGTAATGGATGAACAATGTGAGGCTGGAAATTTTATAATGCAGAGTTCTGGAAGGAGAGAACAACCACTCATCCTTTAGATATTTATGAATAGGATTTTGATATCTCACTCACTTGTGAAGTTGATCTGCCAGAGGAATACATGTATCTTTATTTGTAGTCAAGTAAGAAGGAAAGTTTGCATATTAGAGTTCAAATTAATAATATCAAAGCCAATGGATAGGTCATTGGATAAATGAAATATGCACTACACCCATATACTATACAAATAACCCTGTCCTATTAACCCTCGACCGAACTAGACCTAAATCGTATCAAAGACTTTCAAAAACTCAAAGTATGAGATATTTTCCAATGAACGGATCTTCTAAAATAATCAAAAGATATCAAGGAAACTACAGTTTGTTACAAAATCTATTAATTAACATTCATGGCTCTAAATGGTATCATTGTCTTCTAACAACATCCAAAAAATATTCAAATGAAAAATCAACTCAATTCCCACAAAAATACATATTAGAATGACCAAACAAGAATAACAAGAACTACAAGGTGTTACAATTCTTTATTGTGGTAACATGTCTACAATTTTCATAAATAAAACTTTAGTATTTAATATCTATGCCAAACATATTGATATCAAATATAATTTCATAATGGATAATGTGACAAAAGGAGAAATTGAGATAATATTTTGTAAAACAAATGATCAACTTATTTATATCTTCACCAAACCACTATTAAGAGAAAAGTTTTATTATATGAGAAACATGCTTGGAATCACCTCATTAAACATTAAGGAGTTTTGAAGAGGTCCAGTAACGAGAGCACTATGTGTTTATGGTGTTGTGGGTGCGCCAAAAACCACATCAAGTCTTCAAGGTTATGTTTTTGTTTAGGATAGAGCATGGGGCAGATGTAAAAGATGTAAAATAGTAAAACATAAACATACAAATGAAAACTAGGGAGAATTATGAAAGGGTGGTTTAGAGCATCTGAGTTTTCAAATGGACAGATGGAAGTGTTGTGATCGACAGGAAATGGTATTGTAGAGGGCAGTAAAGCAAGAATTCTCCATGAGCTTACAACAACATATTGTTGCATTTCTTAGTATTTCATCATCATCATTCTTCATGAATGTAACGATCACGTTCTTCATGAATTTAATGATCCCATTCTTAGTAAAGTGTGTAACCTTTCTATGTATAAGAGTTAAAATCAAATAATGACTTTGCTGTTGTTAATCGAATTCATTAAGTAAACAAAAATTAAATTAATGCCTAAATCAACTAAAATTATAGTATAAACATTGTATTTTTGTTTCTCTTTGATCATATCATGGAATTCGGATCATGTCTTCGAGTGTGAATTTTCCTTTATGAGTCCAGGAAAAAGGAAAAAGAACAAGAACCAAGCTCTGAAGCACGGAATATAGGTCCTCATCGACACCTGCAGTTGCAACATGCCATTAAATGCAACATTAATGTCTTCAGCCCACGTTCTTGTGATAAATTAGTACATCTTATTTGAAAATGAGTCACAGTAGATTAATATTATCTGGCCAAAGTTTAATTGTTTCAAGTTTCTTTCGCAGTTGGAATCTGGTTATACAATTTACATATTCTTAAATGGTATATTAAAAAGATACCAAATTATTAAAGGCAATGTATATGCGGTCGTGCCATTAGACCGATTGAAGTTTTATTTTTTAGGAAGAAAAAAACAGACATTCTTCATTACCTAAATGAGAAGTTACATAATTCAAGTGTGGTCTGCATTAGCCCATGAGGAAAGGCGACAAAAATGTGACAAAGTCCAAGGCAGAAAAACATTGTAAGAAAGCCCGACAACCTATCGCACCAGCCCAACAACTATGCCTCCCACCGAAATGTTGCAACCATGCACCACGAGTTGTAAACTAAATGGGCCATGGTTTAACATATGGTCAACATGGCATATAGTTTTAATGTTAACTCATTTTTTGGGATTATGATTGTATATTAGTAATGAGTAATTAGTTGTTAGTTTTTATTTTCCTTTAGTGTTGATTAATTCTTTGGGATTATGATCTGGGATTATGATTGTATATTAGTAATTCGTTAGTAATTAGTTGTTAGTTTTTATTTTCCTTTAATAAGATATTGAGACGCATTTATCTCGAATTTATCTCACATTTGTATAAATGAATTCTCTTATGAATGCAATAAATTTCTATTGTGGAGTTTAGTTACGGGCCTATTTACAGTGGTATCATAGAACCAATTGAGTTGTTTATAATAGGTTATCGAGATAGATTTATCTCAAACCTATCTTTCAATTGTATAAATGAATTCTCATCATGAATGCAATCAATTACCATTGTGGAGTTTATTCGCAGGCCTATCTGCAGTGGTACCAGAGCACCAGTTGAGTTGTTTATAAACTCCATGCCTAGTATGAAGACCTCCTCCCATAGCGATCTCATATTCCCGTCTATGTGAATGTGAAGATCTTGGAGTTGCACAATGGATTCATTGATTCATCGTTATCGGAACGTGTGGAAAACCGCAGTCCTACAGATGAGATTTTGCACCTATCGCTCTAAGGTTGACCAATCACATTTGGATATTGAAGAGCCCTCATGTTATCATTGTTTTCGTTGTCGTAAATCTGTCCATATTGAGTTTTGTTCAATTCGGTGCAGTGTGAAAATTCCAAAACCAGAATCCTATTGCAGCAACTGGAAATTATTCTCCTAATTGTTAATTTTATTTAACAATTTATTTGTTGTGTTCTAGGATAAATACTGAATAAATCATACTGCAATATACACAAATAAAATTGCGGAAGAATAAACACTGGAAGAAATGCTAGCACACACATATAAAATTTATACAATTATTTTTGGACAAAAGTCCCCAGAAAAACCCAAATTGGGAAAATCGGTGCAACAAATGAGGGCTTTATTTTATTTTGTAGCATTGATATATGAGTAAATCTATGAATGCCCAACTAGAAATCCAAACATCAAGAAAATATCGGCAAAATACTGAATGGAAAATTACCCTTCTCCCACAAGTAATTTCTGGCACGACATGCCTACCAAAACTCGACCTCCTAGAGCTTTGTGTCAGCCTTTGCGTTGCTCTACATAGTTGTGTTAGAGTCGGTCTTGTCAGTCCTCCGTCAGAGATCATTTCACTTTCTACATTTCATTTTTAGGTGTCTCGCTCGATTCACTCAATTGCATTTCGCTAGGGAGCATTAATTATCTGAAGGAAAGGCCTTGTTGTTTATTTTCCTCATGTCATGTATCTACTGGTGTGTGTCCGTCCGACCATTAAAGTTCATCAAAGTGGATTTCACGTCATTTACAGTCATAGATGCTATTTTGGTCAAAAAAGAGTCATTTTCAGAGTCTAAGTCTAGGCGTTGATCTTCAAAATGTCGAATAATGCCCGCAGACCATGAGGATGTCTTCATATGTTTTCATTTCGAAATTTTTATCATTTAATATGCGAAAGGACATTTCTTGTTCAAAACTCTGTTTTGAATAAGAAATTGTCAAATTTGTTTTTGTAATAAAATGTATTTTTTACCATGAAGGCGTCAAAGTGGGCCCTGACCCTCCTTGCCGAAGTCCAAACGCCACCATCCCTGCAAAAATCAACCAACGAAACATCATTTCAAGCTCAGAAAGTCAGTGAGGAAATAAAAGACAGAGTTGTATTAAATGCAAAAGTGCCATAGTAAAAAAAAAATCATAAAAGTGGAGCAAAAATCACATCCACCACTATAAGATATTTTCATTTGATTTATAACATTCATTTGCATCCAAGAGATTCGTTGAAGGTCGAAGTTTAGTTGTGGAAGGACGAGATAGTGTTTGAAGAGGTCGACTGTGTTTTTGAACTGGCGCGGCGGATAAGAAAGAGGCGCGGCGCATTCATGGAGCGCGGCGCATAGAGCCAAACTCCACAGTTCATTTTTTAAACTGGTGCGGCGCATTGGGTTGGTACGCGGCGCATTGGGCTGATACTCCAGTTTTCTCATTGCTTTCAATGAAATCCCAAATTTCTTGGCTCCTCTGCTCCAAAGAGGCACATACATTTGTTGCGCATTCTTGCAGAGAGATATTGCTTTCTTGGGCATTCAAGATGGCCGCAGTAGCAAACATAGGGTTGACGGAAAGTGCCTATTTTGTCGGCAAGAATGAGATTTTGTCATGGATCAACTCTACTCTGCAACTCAACCTCGCGAAAGTGGAGGAGGCAGCTTCAGGTGCAGTTCAATTCCGAATGATGGATATGATTCACCCAGGAGTTGTCCCTATGCACAAGGTGAATTTCGAGGCAAAGACAGAATATGATATGATCCAGAATTATAAATTGCTCCAAGAATTATTTTCAAAATTAAAGATAGAGAAGCATATAGAGGTTAATAAACTTGTTAAAGCTCGGCCGTTGGACAATCTGGAGCTTCTCCAGTGGTTGAAGCGGTATTGTGATTCTGCAACAGGTGGAATAATGAATAGCAATTATAATCCCGTGGAGAGAAGATGTAAAGGAGGAAAGGAAGTCCACAGAAAGGGAACGTCTTCAATGCAATGCTCATCACAGAACAAGGGCATTGGAGTAGTTTTAAAATCAATTCAATCTAGCTCATCTTCAGCAATTCGACGTATAGATGGATCCGGGGCTGGCCCAAGTGGAAGTAAGCAAGGGATGCATGTTTCAGTGCCTCCTGGCTATGTTTCTGTAGAACACGTTCAAGCTGTGACTGAACAGGTTGCAGAATTAAAGCTTTCTATGAGAAATTTGGAGAAGGAAAGGGACTTCTACTTTGCTAAACTTCGAGATGTAGAAATCCTAATTCAAAATGAAGAGTTGGAGCAGTTTCCAGTGGTAGCAGCCATTCAGAAAATTTTGTACGCTGTAGATGATAATGATTCAGTAATTGCTGATGCTCATGCAATACTTGGCAAATCTATGTTGCCCGAAAATGGGCCAGAGGACATTAACGTAGAGGGTTCCTTCAACGAGAGAAGTGAGATGGATACCATTGCACCAGTAGACAGATCTGAATCAGAAAGCGGGGGACAAACTAACCATTCGCCACAAAAGCTTAGAAATTTATATGCTTTTTCTACTGGAAGTGGTGATCAAGTGCAGCCTGTTTCCCCTGTAAGTGTGCAATGATATAGCTGCTCTGTGTACGACCACTGAAAATTTACTACATATTGCACATAAACATGGTATATTTACTCGAGCAATGACTTTTCTGACACTATTAAGGGAACTATTGCATGGACAACATAACCAGCTGATAAAAGGCCTTTAATAGCCTGAGTTTTGTATCTAGTCCACAATGAAATTATTTCATTATTTGAGGCTATCAAAGGGTTGTAGATATTCTTAGCTATATTACGAAAAATAATCCTAAGCTACTGTGATATTTGCAAAAGCATTGATGTAACATAAAACTATTCAGTTTTGTTACTCTGTTAACTTTTTGACATGCGAGAAGATGATCTGGAAGGTTTTTCCAGCTGGGAGCCACCACATGACCATTATTAAAAGATGAAGTATCCCTGGAAGCAGTATGTTAAAGTTGGAGGAGCATTAAGACATTGTGCATACATGGTTATGGCATTGCATGGATGTTTACTCTCAGAGATACAGGCTCCTATTGATCTGCGTCAAGTTTTCAGCAATGAGTTGCAGATAGTGACTTGTGCAGGTGCAAATGTTTTGCGTGAACTGGGCAATAACATTGACAAGATGAAAAACTGAAGGGCGGAGATATGTTGGATCAAGTTCACAAGGCAGCTGAATAACTACAGAAAAAGATTGATGCACGATCTTATCTTCTAGTAAATTCAGAAAGCTGGGTTATTGGGAGTAGGGATGATTATATTCATGCACCACCCTTGGTTGAAAGTAACGATGTCGATCAGCGATAAGATGAGGAAGGCGGTGATCAGATTGGGAATGTTTCAAAGATTTCTAAAACTATTGGCACATCAGCGGTTGTTTCTTAGGCGATTATTCTCCGTGCCTGCATTTTAAAAAAAAAGTGTAATTGTAATTATAAAAAATTGGTTTTTATTCAAACGGTATAAGGGAAAGTGGCAGTCAAAGACCGAAACTTAAATAGAGCGAAGATATCTATCACAGCAGAGAAATCGGATTGGATGGTCTATTTTTGTCTTCAGTTTCTATTCCAAGGCTCTACATTACATTTTTCGCTTTCTTATTGGTCATCAGAGAAATTCAAGGGGAGTGTTGTTCTGTCTTCAGAACAGATGATTGGCTCTTCAGTTTTGTTTTTTAATAATGATTAAACCATTCTTTTTTGATCGATCTGTTTTCAACATCAGGGTCTATTTATTGCATTGTAAATCATTTTGTAAAGGGTGCTAAGTTCTGAAGAACGTGTGGGAGAAATTCCCAACATTTCACTGTACATTGACAGAGGATTAATGAAAGGATACAGCTTTGGTTTATGAGATTCATGTGGCGTGAGTTTGACATATGTTTTTTCTTCCTGTTTCATATGTGTCTTGTTATGTTTCACAGCTCATTAAAAAATCATTTCCAGTTGAATGTTTTTAAGTAAGAAAGGTAGAATTCAGTTTACTGCTCTGCCTTGGGAAAGTGTTCACGTTCTATGTTTTCTTCTGTTTGGTAAGGATTCATTATATATGCCCTTATCAACCTCTCGACAGTATTTTCACTCCATATTATTCCAAATTGATTGTTAAACTCCCTGCCTATCTTGCCTCATGAAACAATCTGTGTCTTTGAGTTAATTTCTCAGATCATGCTGTTCTTTGTCACACACAGCCCAGAAAACCCAGTCATTTATTAAAATATTTCTTTCATATTTATTTACTAGCCTAAAATCATTATCAGTTTTGCATTTAGGTCATCTCAGGCCCTATTGGACATCATTTCCGAGATAGACCCGGAGAGAACCCTCTCCTGTCCTCGTAGGGCTAGCTACGAGGCTAAGCTTGGTTTGATGTTACCTTGCGTCCTGCTTTCCTTCAGCCTAAGGTAGATTCGAGAACTAACATAGTGGCGACCATACTGGGGAAAAATTGGTTTGATGGTTAGTGTTGTTTGATTTATAGCTACAAACGGAGCCTGAAGTCACGCCAGGTAGCCTTCGAACTGCTCTTGCTCTGCGAGTGCATAGTAGATAAATGCTACTTCAGTCGATCTCCGATCTAGCTTGTAATCATAACACTTAACTTATAAATTGCCCCAGTACATGTATCAAGTTTAGATCTGATCGTCGATGGTGGACAACTATCAGACATCGGAAGGCTGAAAACATTCACCTGGCGACTCCTTTCACTGATAAATCCAGAAATCAATCCTTTATAGTGACTCCACTGCAGGGAGATCAGTACCTTAAGACTTTCAAGATGGACCGGATTGCAAGAAGATACGCTCCCATGAGCCGAGATCACATCCCAGGTTTTCCAAATAAAATTCCTAAGGTAGATTGGCAAAGGAATTTTCCTATGTTTAAAGATGATGATAGGAAGGATGATGCTTTACATCTGGTTAGATTTCACATACATATCCGCAAGTTGAAGGTTGATTTTCCTGAAGATTGCTTGATGAAGATATTCATGGCCACTCTGGAAGGTGAAGCTCGATCTTGGTATGAAAACTTGCCGCCTGCTTGTATTTATTGTTTAAAGGATTTTCATACCATGTTTTTTGAAAGGTATAAGGAATCTTATCCATCCTTGACTTTAGTTCAGAACTGTTGTAGCCATGTTCATAGTTTTATTGAAAATCTTGAAAAATTTTATGAAGATGATGACTTCATGGACGATGAGATCATGGAGGCTCTGTACGAAAATCCATTTCAGCAGCATGTAGAAAATGATGATATTTATCAAGATCAGCAAGTTGAAGATTGCCATATGGTTGAAAATGATGAAAGAGAAAGTTTCGTTTCAGATCTGCCCACAGAAGAAGACAACATGCAGGGAAATCAAATTTCAACTTCAAGATGTGATAATGTCAACTCAGCTATTTCAGATCTACATTCAGATTGTGATGACCAAGAATACCTTGTGCCGAATCCCATGAAAGAGAACTCTGCTGTTGAGATCATCTGTTTTGAAGAAGATAAAGTTATGGATCCAAATGTTCTCAGTTCATTAGAACACAGCTTTCATAAAGAGGTAATCCAGTCAGTTTATGCAACACAAGATGAGATCTTCATTCAAGTAAGTGAAGAAGTTCCTTTGGATGAATTTATGGTAGATAGAAATGTCATTTTTGGGTTTCAAGAATCATTTGAAAATTCTTTTCTCATGATTGATGAATGTAATGAGAATCTGGCTGTCATATCATATGAAGATGACCTACAGTATATTCAGACTACAGAAAATCAGATCATTCAGGATTCCCTTTCAGATTCTTCATTATATGTCTCATGTTTTGAAATGTTTTCTCAAGAGGAGATCTGCTCATCTACTTGTTCAGATTTTTTTGAGGACCAGGAACACACTTTTACTGGAGAAAGATCAGAAGCAGGAGAAAAAGACACCTTGTTCTTTCAGCAAGAAGAAAATCTTCATGTTTTTCAGGATCCACTGGCAAATCTGTTGTAGTCAGCAGTTAAGGTGATTATTGAAATATTCAGTGATGAAGGAGATCATGGTCAATTAGGTTTCTGGATGCCTAGTTACCAGTATTTTTTATTGACCAGGAGATCTGATCGAGAGAATCAATCAAGAAGGCATCTGCTTGGTTGGTTACATTGGAAGGCCCACTACACATAATTGTACATAATTTCATCAGTATGCAGGTGGTTGTCATCATGATTTCAAATCTTGATGGAATGCTGCCTTTTTTCAAAAAGCTTTGTAAATTCTTGTCTTAAGTCAGTCATGAGTCATTTGTGTTTGGTCTGTTGAGTCAAGTCTTTCAGTAATTTCGCTCAAAATTGAGTCACGTTGTTTTTGTCAAATAATGGACTCCATAGCCCAATGGGATGTAGGCATCGTCAGCTTCTCCCAAAGATTGTCCGTTGTTCTTGGCACCTCCAGGAGCTACCATCCCCATTGGAGCCAATGTTATTAGAGTTCGTCTCTGTCACTCCTCCATCGAGATCATTTCGCTTTCGCATTTCATTTTTAGGTAAGTCTGGCTTTCGATTCACTCAATTGCATTTCGCTAGGGAGCATTGATTATCTGAAGGAAAGGCCTTGTTGTTTATTTTCCTCATGTCATGTATCTGCTGGTGTGTGTCCGACCATTAAAGTTCATCAAAGTGAATTTCACGTCATTTACAGTCATAGATGCTATTTTGGTCAAAAAAGAGTCATTTTCAGAGTCTAAGTCTAGGCGTTGATCTTCAAAATGTCGAATAATACCCGCAGACCATGAGGATGTCTTCATATGTTTTCATTTCGAAATTTTTATCATTTAATATGCTCAAGGACATTTCTTGTTCAAAACTCTGTTTTGAATAAGAAATTATCAAATTTGTTTTTGTAATAAAATGTATTTTTTTACCATGAAGGCGTCAAAGTGGGCCCTGACCCTCCTTGCCGAAGTCCAAACGCCACCATCCCTGCAAAAATCAACCAACGAAACATCATTTCAAGCTCAGAAAGTCAGTGAGGAAATAAAAGACAGAGTTGTATTAAATGCAAAAGTGCCATAGTCAAAAAAACATCATAAAAGTGGAGCAAAAATCACATCCACCACTATAAGATATTTTCATTTGATTTATAACATTCATTTGCATCCAAGATATTCGTTGAAGGTCGAAGTTTAGTTGTGGAAGGACGAGATAGTGTTTGAAGAGGCCAACTGTGTTTTTGAACTGGCGCAGCGCATAAGAAAGAGGCGCGGCGCATAGAGCCAAACTCCACAGTTCATTTTTTAAACTGGCGCGGCGCACCCATGCGACGCGACGCATTGGGTTGGTACGCGGAGCATTGGGCTGATACTCCAGTTTTCTCATTGCTTTCAATGAAATCCCAAATTTCTTGGCTCCTCTGCTCCAAAGAGGAACATACATTTGTTGCGCATTCTTGCAGAGAGATATTGCTTTCTTTGGCATTCGAGATGGCCGCAGCAGCAAACATAGGGATGATGGACAGTGCCTATTTTGTCGGCAGGAATGAGATTCTGTCATGGATCAACTCTACTCTGCAACTCAACCTCGCGAAAGTGGAGGAGGCAGCTTCAGGTGCAGTTCAATGCCAAATGATGGATATGATTCACCCAAGAGTTGTCCCTATGCACAAGGTGAATTTCGAGGCAAAGACAGAATACGATATGATCCAAAATTATAAATTGCTCCAAGAAGTATTTTCAAAATTAAAGATAGAGAAGCATATAGAGGTTAATAAACTTGTTAAAGGTCGGTCGTTGGACAATCTGGAGCTTCTCCAGTGGTTGTAGCGGTATTGTGATTCTGCAACAGGTGGAATAATGAATAGCAATTATAATCCCGTGGAGAGAAGATGTAAAGGAGGAAAGGAAGTCCACAGAAAGGGAATGTCTTCAATGCAATGCTCATCACAGAACAAGGGCATTGGAGTAGTTTTAAAATCAGTTCAATCTAGCTCATCTTCAGCAATTCGACGTATAGATGGATCCGGGGCTGGCCCAAGTGGAAGTAAGCAAGGGATGCATGTTTCAGTGCCTCCTGGTTATGTTTTTGTAGAACACGTTCAAGCTGTGACTGAACAGGTTGTAGAATTAAAGCTTTCTGTGAACAATTTGGAGAAGGAAAGGGACTTCTACTTTGCTAAACTTCGAGATGTAGAAATCCTAATTCAAAATGAAGATTTAGAGCAGTTTCCAGTGGTAGCGGCCATTCAGAAAATTTTGTACGTTGTAGATGATAATGATTCAGTAATTGCTGATGCTCATGCAATACTTGGAAAATCTATGTTGCCCGAAAATGGGCCAGAGGAAATTAACGTAGAGGGTTCCTTCAACGAGAGAAGTGAGATGGATACCGTTGCACCAGTAGACAGATCTGAATCAGAAAGCGGGGGACAAACTAACCATTCGCCACAAAAGCTTAGAAATTTATATGCTTTTTCTACTGGAAGTGGTGATCAAGTGCAGCCTGTTTCCCCTGTAAGTGTGCAATGATATAGCTGCTCTGTGTACGACCACTGAAACTTTACTACATATTGCACATAAACATGGTATATTTACTTGAGCAATGACTTTTCTGACACTATTAAGGGAACTATTGCATGGACAACATAACCAGCTGATAAAAGGCCTTTAATAGCCTGAGTTTTGTATCTAGTCCACAATGAAATTATTTCATTCTTTGAGGCTATCAAAGGGTTGTATATATGCTTAGCTATATTACGAAAAATAATCCTAAGCTACTGTGATATTTTCAAAAGCATTGATGTAACATAAAACTATTCAGTTTTGTTACTCTGTTAACTTTTTGACATGTGAGAAGATGATCTGGAAGGTTTTGCCAACTGGGAGCCACCACATGACCATTATTAAAAGATGAAGTATCCCTGGAAGCAGTATGTTAAAGTTGGAGGAGCATTAAGACATTGTGCATACATGGTTATGGCATTTCATGGATGTTTACTCTCAGAGATACAGGCTCCTATTGATCTGCGTCAAGTTTTCAGCAATGAGTTGCAGATAGTGACTTGTGCAAGTGCAAATGTTTTGCGTGAACTGGGAAATAACATTGACAAGATGAAAAACTGAAGGGCGGAGATATGTCGGATCAAGTTCACAAGGCAGCTGAAGAACTGCAGAAAAAGATTGATGCACGATCTTATCTTCTAGTAAATTCAGAAAGCTGGGTTATTGGGAGTAGGGATGATTATATTCATGCACCACCCTTGGTTGAAAGTAACGATGTCGATCAGCTATAAGATGAGGAAGGTGGTGATCAGATTGGGAATGTTTCAAATATTTCTAAAACTATTGGCACATCAGCAGTTGTTTCTTAGGCGATTATTCTCCGTGCCTGCATTTTAAAAAAAAGTGTAATTGTAATTATAAAAAATTGGTTTTTATTCAAACGGTATAAGGGAAAGTGGCAGTCAAAGACCGAAACTTAAATAGAGCAATATCACTACAAGAAAGCACCGTATTGGATGGTCTATTTTGTTCGCCATATTCCAAGGCTCTACATTACGCTTTTCGCTTTCTTATTGGTCATCGGTGAAATTCAAGGGGAGCTACTGCTTTGTCTTCGGCGTATGATTGTCTCTTCGCTTTGTTTGTTAATAATGATTTAAACCATTATTTTTTTATCGATATGTTTTCAACATCGTGTCTATTTATTGCATTGTAAATCATTTTGTAAGGTCGAGTTCGCTTAAGAACGTGTGGGAGAAATTCCCAACATTTCACTGTACATTGACAGAGGATTAATGAAAGGATACAGCTCTGGTTTATGAGATTCATGTGGCGTGAGTTTGACATATTTTTTTTCTTCCTGTTTCATATGTGTCTTGTTATGTTTCACAGCTGTTAAAAAAACATTTCCAGTTGAATGTTTTTAAGTAAGAAAGGTAGAATTCAGTTTACTGCTCTGCCTTGTGAAAGTGTTCACGTTCTATGTTTTCTTCTGTTTGGTAAGGATTCATTATATATGCCCTTATCAACCTCTCAACAGTATTTTCACTCCATATTATTCCAAATTGATTGTTAAACCCCCTGCCTATCTTGCCTCATGAAACAATCTGTGTCTTTGAGTTAATTTCTCAGATCATGCTGTTCTTTGTCACGCACAGCCCAGAAAACCCAATCAATTATTAAAATATTTCTTTCATATTTATTTACTAGCCTAAAATCATTATCATTTTTTCATTTAGGTCATCTCAGGCCCTATTGGACATCCTTTGCCGAGATAGACCCGGAGAGAGCCCTCTCCTATCCTCGTAGGGCTAGCTACGAGGCTAAGCTTGGTTTGATGTTACCTTGCGTCCTGCTTTCCTTCAGCCTAAGGCAGATTCGAGAACTAACATAGTGGTGACCATACTAGGGACAAATTGGTTTGTTGGTTAGTGTTGTTTGATTTATAGCTACAGACGGAGCCTGAAGTCACGCCAGGTAGCCTTCGAACTGCTCTTGCTCTGCGAGTGCATAGTAGATAAATGCTACTTCAGTCGATATCCGGTCTAGCTTGTAATCGTAACACTTAACTTATAAATTGCCCCAGTACATGTATCAAGTTTAGATCTGATCGTCGATGGTGGACAACTATAAGACATCGGAAGGCTGAAAACATTCACCTGGCGACTCCTTTCACTGAGAAATCCAGAAATCAATCCTTCATGGTGACTCCACTGCAGGGAGATCAGTACCTTAAGACTTTCAAGATGGACCGGATTGCAAGAAGATACGCTCCCATGAGCCGAGATCACATCCCAGGTTTTCCAAATAAAATTCCTAAGGTAGATTGGCAAAGGAATTTCCCTATGTTTAAAGATGATGATAGGAAGGATGCTGCTTTACATCTGGTTAGATTTCACATACATATCCACAAGTTGAAGGTTGATTTTCCTGAAGATTGCTTGATGAAGATATTCATGGCCACTCTGGAAGGTGAAGCTCGATCTTGGTATGAAAACTTGCCGCCTGCTTGTATTTACTGTTTAAAGGATTTTCATACCATGTTTTTTGAAAGGTATAAAGAATCTTATCCATCCTTGACTTTAGTTCAGAACTGTTGTAGCCATGTTCATAGTTTTATTGAAAATCTTGAAAAATTTTATGAAGATGATGACTTCATGGACGATGAGATCATGGAGGCTCGTACGAAAATCCATTTCAGCAGCATGTAGAAAATGATGATATTTATCAAGATCAGCAAGTTGAAGATTGCCATATGGTTGAAAATGATGAAAGAGAAAGTTTCGTTTCAGATCTGCCCACAGAAGAAGACAGCATGCAGGGAAATCAAGTTTCAACTTCAAGATGTGATAATGTCAACTCAGCTATTTCAGATCTACATTCAGATTGTGATGACCAAGAATACCTTGTGCTGAATCCCATGAAAGAGAACTCTGTTGTTGAGATCATCTGTTTTGAAGAAGATAAAGTTATGGATCCAAATGTTCTCAGTTCATTAGAACACAGCCTTCATAAAGAGCTAATCCAGTCAGTTTATGCAACACAAGATGAGATCTTCATTCAAGAAAGTGAAGAAGTTCCTTTGGATGAATTTATGGTAGATGATAGAAATGTCATTTTTGGGTTCCAAGAATCATCTGAAATTTCTTTTCTCATGATTGATGAATGTAATGAGAATCTGACTGTCATATCATATGAAGATGACCTACAGTATATTCAGACTACAGAAAATCAGATCATTCAGGATTCCCTTTCAGATTCTTCATTATATGTCTCATGTTTTGAAATGTTTTCTCAAGAGGAGATCTGCTCATCTACTTGTTCAGAATTTTTTGAGGACCAGGAACACACTTTTACTGGAGAAAGATCAGAAGCAGGAGAAAAAGACACCTTGCTCTTTCAGCAAGAAGAAAATCTTCATGTTTTTCAGGATCCATTGGCAAATCTGTTGCAGTCAGCAGTTAAGGTGATTATTGCAATATTCAGTTATGAAGGAGATCATGGTCAATTAGGTTTTTGGATTCCCAGTTACCAGTATTTGTTATTGACCAGGAGATCTGATCGAGAGAATCAATCAAGAAGGCATCTGCTTGGTTGGTTACATTGGAAGGCCCACTACACATAATTGTACATAATTTCATTAGTATGCAGGTGGTTGTCATCATGATTTCAAATCTTGATGGAATGCTGCCTTTTTTCAAAAAGCTTTGTAAATTCTTGTCTTAAGTCAATCATGAGTCATTTGTGTTTGGTCTGTTGAGTCAAGTCTTTCAGTAATTTCAGTTTCAAAATTGAGTCATCAGTATTTTGTCAAATAATGGACTCCATATCCCAATGGATGTAGGCACTGTCCGCTCTCCCAAAGATCTGTTGTTCTTGGCACCTCCAGGGAGCTACCATCCCCATTGGAGCCAATGTTAGAGTCGGTCTTGTCAGTCCTCCGTCAGAGATCATTTCACTTTCTGCATTTAATTTTTAGGTGTCTCGCTCGATTCACTCAATTGCATTTCGCTAAGGAGCATTGATTATCTGAAGGAAAGGCCTTGTTGTTTATTTTCCTCATGTCATGTATCTGCTGGTGTGTGTCCGACCATTAAAGTTCATCAAAGTGGATTTAACGTCATTTACATTCATAGATGCTATTTTGGTCAAAAAAGAGTCATTTTCAGAGTCTAAGTCTAGGCCTTGATATTCAAAATGTCGAATAATGCCCGCAGGCCATGAGGATGTCTTCATATGTTTTCATTTCGAATTTTTTATCATTTAATATGCTCAAGGACATTTCTTGTTCAAAACTCTGTTTTGAATAGGAAATTGTCAAATTTGTTTTTGTAATAAAATGTATTTTTTTACCATGAAGGCGTCAAAGTGGGCCCTGACCCTCCTTGCCGAAGTCCAAACGCCACCATCCCTGCAAAAATCAACCAACGAAACATCATTTCAAGCTCAGAAAGTCAGTGAGGAAATAAAAGACAGAGTTGTATTAAATGCAAAAGTGCCATAGTAAAAAAACATCATAAAAGTGGAGCAAAAATCACATCCACCACTATAAGATATTTTCATTTGATTTATAACACTCATTTGCATCCAAGAGAATCGTTGAAGGTCGAAGTTTAGTTGTGGAAGGACGAGATAGTGTTTGAAGAGGCCGACTGTGTTTTTGAACTGGCGCGACGCATAAGAAAGAGGTGCGACGCATTCATGGAGTGCGGCGCATAGAGCCAAACTCCACAGTTCATTTTTTAAACTGGCGCGGCGCACCCATGCGACGCGGCGCATTGGGTTGGTACGCGGCGCATTGGGCTGATACTCCAGTTTTCTCATTGCTTTCAATGAAATCCCAAATTTCTTGACTCCTCTGCTCCAAAGAGGCACATACATTTGTTACGCATTCTTGCAAAGAGATAATGCTTTCTTGGGCATTCGAGATGGCCGCAGCAGCAAACATAGGGATGATGGACAGTGCCTATTTTGTCGACAGGAATGAGATTCTGTCATGGATCAACTCTACTCTGCAACTCAACCTCGCGAAAGTGGAGGAGGCAGCTTCAGGTGCAGTTCAATGCCAAATGATGGATATGATTCACCCAGGAGTTGTCCCTATGCACAAGGTGAATTTCGAGGCAAAGACAGAATACGATATGATCTAGAATTATAAATTTCTCCAAGAAGTATTTTCAAAATTAAAGATAGAGAAGCATATAGAGGTTAATAAACTTGTTAAGGGTCGGTTGTTGGACAACCTGGAGCTTCTCCAGTGGTTGAAGCAGTATTGTGATTCTGCAACAGGTGGAATAATGAATAGCAATTATAATCCCGTGGAGAGAAGATGTAAAGGAGGAAAGGAAGTCCACAGAAAGGGACTGTCTTCAATGCAATGCTCATCACAGAACAAGGGCATTGGATTAGTTTTAAAATCAGTTCAATCTAGCTCATCTTCAACAATTCGATGTATAGATGGATCCGGGGCTGGCCCAAGTGGAAGTAAGCAAGGGATGCATGTTTCAGTGCCTCCTGGCTATGTTTCTGTAGAACACGTTCAAGCTGTGACTAAACAGGTTGCAGAATTAAAGCTTTCTGTGAGAAATTTGGAGAAGGAAAGGGACTTCTACTTTGCTAAACTTCGAGATGTAGAAATCCTAATCCAAAATGAAGAGTTGGAGCAGTTTCCAGTGGTAGCAGCCATTCAGAAAATTTTGTATGCTGTAGATGATAATGATTCAGTAATTGCTAATGCTCAGGCAATACTTGGAAAATCTATGTTGCCAGAAAATGGGCCAAAGGACATTAACGTAGAGGGTTCCTTCAACGAGAGAAGTGAGATGGATACCGTTGCACCAGTAGACAGATCTGAATCAGAAAGTGGGGGAAAAACTAACCATTCACCACAAAAGCTTAGAAATTTATATGCTTTTTCTACTGGAAGTGGTGATCAAGTGCAGCCTGTTTCCCCTGTAAGTGTGCAATGATATAGCTGCTCTGTGTACGACCACTGAAACTTTACTACATATTGCACATAAACATGGTATATTTACTCGAGCAATGACTTTTCTGACACTATTAAGGGAACTATTGCATGGACAACATAACCAGCTGATAAAAGGCCTTTAATAGCCTAAGTTTTGTATCTAGTCCACAATGAAATTATTTCATTCTTTGAGGCTATCAAAGGGTAGTAGATATGCTTAGCTATATTACGAAAAATAATCCTAAGCTACTGTGATATTTTTAAAAGCATTGATGTAACATAAAACTATTCAGTTTTGTTACTCTGTTAACTTTTTGACATGCGAGAAGATGATCTAGAAGGTTTTGCCAGCTGGGAGCCACCTCATGACCATTATTAAAAGATGAAGTATCCCTGGAAGCAGTATGTTAAAGTTGGAGGAGCATTAAGACATTTTGCATACATGGTTATGGCATTGCATGGATGTTTACTCTCAGAGATACAGGCTCCTATTGATCTGCGTCAAGTTTTCAGCAATGAGTTGCAGATAGTGACTTGTGCAGGTGCAAATGTTTTGCGTGAACTGGGAAATAACATTGACAAGATGAAAAACTGAAGGGCGGAGATATGTCGGATCAAGTTCACAAGGCAGCTAAAGAGCTGCAGAAAAAGATTGATGCACGATCTTATCTTCTAGTAAATTCAGAAAGCTGGGTTATTGGGAGTAGGGATGATTATATTCATGCACCACCCTTGGTTGAAAGTAACGATGTCGAACAGCTATAAGATGAGGAAGGCGGTGATCAGATTGGGAATGTTTCAAATATTTCTAAAACTATTGGCACATCAGCGGTTGTTTCTTAGGCGATTATTCTCCGTGCCTGCATTTTAAAAAAAAAGTGTAATTGTAATTATAAAAAATTAGTTTTTATTCAAACGGTATAAGGGAAAGTGGCAGTCAAAGACCGAAACTTAAATAGAGCGAAGATATCTATCAAAGCAGAGCAATCGGATTGGATGGTCTATTTTTGTCTTCAGTTGCTATTCCAAGGCTCTACATTACAGTTTTCGCTTTCTTATTGGTCATCAGAGAAATTCAAGGGGAGCGTTGTTCTGTCTTCATAACAGATGATTGGCTCTTCAATTTTGTTTGTTAATAATGATTAAACCATTCTTTTTTGATCGATCTGTTTTCAACATCAGGGTCTATTTATTGTATTGTAAATCATTTTGTAAAGGGGGCTGAGTTCTGAAGAACGTGTGGGAGAAATTCCCAACATTTCACTATACATTGACAGAGGATTAATGAAAGGATACAGCTCTAGTTTATGATATTCATGTGGCGTGAGTTTGACATATGTTTTTTCTTCCTGTTTCATATGTGTCTTGTTATGTTTCACAGCTCATTAAAAAATCATTTCCAGTTGAATTTTTTTAAGTAAGAAAGGTAGAATTCAGTTTATTGCTCTGCCTTGGGAAAGTGTTCACGTTCTATGTTTTCTTCTGTTTGGTAAGGATTCATTATATATGCCCTTATCAACCTCCCGACAGTCTTTTCACTCCATATTATTCCAAATTGATTGTTAAAATCCCTGCCTATCTTGCCTCATGAAACAATCTGTGTCTTTGAGTTAATTTCTCAGATCATGTTGTTCTTTGTCACACACAGCCCAGAAAACCCAGTCATTTATTAAAATATTTCTTTCATATTTATTTACTAGCCTAAAATAATTATCAGTTTTGCATTTAGGTCGTCTCAGGCCCTATTGGACATTCTTTTCCGAGATAGACCCGGAGAGAGCCCTCTCCTGTCCTCGTAGGGCTAGCTACGAGGCTAAGCTTGGTTTGATGTTACCTTGCGTCCTGCTTTCCTTCAGCCTAAGGCAGATTCGAGAACTAGCAAGTTGGTTGGATGGCTTGCCTCAAATTGTGCTCCATTGAAGTCATTTTTCCTTTGGATGTTGAGGAAATCATCTCTCCAACCCTCTGGGACTTCTTCCTGGCCTATGGAACTGAGAATGATTTTTCATTCCTCCAAATAAAACTACCTGGATGAAGCTACTGCGCAGAGCCTTTGCACTGCATCTCTAGGATAATTCGGCCCTCTTGTTGTTGCCTCTTTGGATATGGAAAATATTTCCTCCACATCACTATCCTTTTCCCTCACACCACTTTGATCTCACTGAATCTCTCTCCGATAAATTACTGCTACTACTCTGGAAATCGATCTTCTAGTAAAATTGAACTCCCCAAGTGCTTTCTCCATCACCACATCAACTTCCTCTTACAATCCTTTGTTGGAGCACCAATGGTCAAGATTAAAATATAATTGATGGCTAGGATCATCTTTGGATCGATCCTTGTGAGTTTCTAGACTATTCGCGCTTTATCTCAATTAATATTGATTAATTAACCATATTCCCTAAGTTTAGACTTTGGAAATATTTAAAAAATGGTTAATAATCTAATTCAGACACTTGTAGGCAGAATTTCCAGAAACAATTTCTGAGTTCTAGAGATCTCATGTATTCTAGCCTCTCCACCAAGTTTTGTGGCTAGAACATATTTTATGCTAGAAAAAATAACACTCCCTCTTAGCGAGGAATGTGTTCTAGTATTGCACATCCTACCACAACACCTTGTCTTTGCATCATCTCTTGTCACACTGTTGATGTCTAGCTACTACTGCCCACCAAACACTGTGCAGCTCTGATACCATGTCAAAATTCCAAAACCGAAATCCGATTGCAACAACTAGAAAATATTCTCCTAATTGTTAATTTTACTTAAAGATTTATTTGTTGTGTTCCACAAAAAATACTAAATAAATCACACTGCAATATACACAAATAAAAATAGTGAAGAATAAATGTTGGAAGAAATGCTAGCACACACATATAAAATTTATGCAATTATTTTGGAAAAAATTCCATGGAAAAACACAACTTGGGAAAATCGATGCAGCAAATAAGGGTTTTATTTTATTATGCAGCAGTGAAATATGAGTACATCAATGGATTCCCAATTGGAAATCCAAACAACAAGAAAATTTGGGTAAATTATTGAAAGGAAAATTACCCTTCTCCCAATCAATTTCTAGCATGGCTTTCCTACCAAAACTTGGCCTCCTCGAGCTCTGTGTCAACCTATGTGTTCCTCTGTGTAGTTGGATGGATGGCTTGCCTCAGATTGTGCTCTGATAAAGTCATTCTACCTTTGTATGTTGAGGAAATCATCTATCTGACCCTCTAGGACTTATTCCCGACCTCTAGAACTGAGAACGATTTTTCCTTCCTCTAAATTGAGCTTCTTGGCTGAAGCTACTACACAGAGCCTCTACATTGCCTCTCTGAGATAATTAGGCCCTCTTGTTGTTGTCTCTCTGGATCTGGAAAATATTTCCTTCTGATCACTATCCCTACCCCTCACACTGCTTCGATCTCACTGAATCTCTCTCTAGCAACTGAGTTTTGCTACTCTAAAAATCGATATGCCGGTAAAATCAATCTACTAGTAAAATCGAACTCTCCAAGTGCTTTCTCCATCATCACATTGACCTCCCCTTATAATCCTCTGTTGGAGCACCAACGACGAAGATTAAAACATAATCGATGAATAGGATCATCTCCAGTTCAATTTGTGTTATTTTCTAAACTATTTTTGTATGATCTCAATTAACATTGATTAATTACCCATATTCCCGAAGTTTAGACTTAGGAAATATTTAAAAAACAATTACTAATCTAATTTAGACACTTCTAGGAAAAAAAAATTAGAAACAATTTCTGGGTTTTGGAGATATCGTGTATTCTAGCCTCTCCACAAAGTTTTGTGGCTAGAACACATCCGATGCTACAAAAACTAACATGCATGATGTAGGAAGCGAACCCTAACCCAGCGAGATAGAGGTGGGATTACATCTATCCCTGTCATGACTCCTAAAAAAAAATTGTCGTGATTCCTCATAATTTTTTTTATTGGTTTATATCTAATTACTTTTATTCCAACAGTTGAAGAAGAGTTATTTCCATGATACATTGACATCTACTATTACATAGGTCATAACAAATTGTGTAACTAATAATCTCTACTAGGTGGGAGTTAACTAGTCACTTGTTCCCTATCGCTTGGGTATTATAATAATTCTCCATATTTATATGCTATGATATCATAGGGTTCTTTGATTGATGGTAATCCTCACTTGGTCATTAGTTTTATGTTTGTCGCACATACTTGTATGCTTTTTCTACTTGATATATATGAACATGTCTATAGTTTTGACTTCATGGTACATTGTATTTAATTTATGTCATCACTTAAATTGGTTGATTAATAAGGCTAGTGTATGATTTGGTGCAAAACCACATAACGCAAATTCCACATTAATATGAATACTCTTGTTTATCGATCCTAGTTGTCATGTTTTTACAATTTATTTTCACGACGCGTCTGGCCATGTGATGGCAGGGCAGGGTCTCACTGGGTTTATGCCATATCGCCTTGGCCACATGATGGCAAGTGGTATTCCCTCATTTTCCGCGAATGGTAACGATGTGGTTCAGGAAATCTATGGTTCTAATGTAAATCCCCAATTCTAACCCTAACTTCACTCCTTTCTTTGGCATTTCACACTTTTCTTTGGCTATCGTCCCGATCTCCCCTGTCACCACCAGCTACCTTTACAGATCCGCCATCTCCACTGGTAATAATCCACTTGGCGATTGATTTTGTCTCCAAAGTGTAGCGACGCAACAAGGAATTCCATCGCCATGTGTTCCATCTGTCACCAGTTGAACAAACTCATTCCAAGAGGCACTGGTATGATTACTCAACCCTTTTTCTTGCAATATTTCGCTTGACTCAATAATTATTCTCCTTCTTTTTTTCGAGGCATATAGTTTCCAGGGTGTTTCTTATTTGATTTTATTTTCTAGGTATCTTGTACATTATCAGGAGCTCATCCTGCGTCCCTCCGGCTACATTTTTTTTTCCTTTCACTATGCTCATCCTTCTACAAGTAACCTACTAAATTTTTACTTACCTTTTTGTAATGTGAATGTATTGACTTGTCTGGTTAACTACAATTTTCACTTTTTCCCAAATTCTTTTGTGTAGACTAATGATTCTGGAGGTCATTATGAATTTTCCCCATTTTACGGACTAGACCTACAGTCATCTGTTTTCCCTAGGAGGTAAATACTCTGATTTCCATTCATCTTGGCCACCATGGGTTTATTTACTATGCTTGTGATGAGGTTCATTGATTTTAAAGGCTTCTTGGTAAATATTTCCCAAGGTGCGTGGTGGCAACCTTTCTGACAAGTAACACTGACTATTTCTATTTATTATAGGCATTTCCTTTATGAGTTGTCTAGGCTCCAGGGATTCTTTATCTAATTTCATCACTAGAATTTTCCTCGCGAGTATGAGGGATCCCCTTCACAATGATTCTGGTAGTATTGACACTCCTAAATTTAGGCTAAGTGGATTGAGTTTAACCCTCAATTTTACTGCTCCTCCAGGTCAGTGACTTTTACTCTTCGGATTTGTTAGATGCATTACCTCCTGAAGTGGTTGCAATATGCTATTGCAAATCAGAAAATTTAATGTTATCTGGATTATGAGATTGATGTAATCCCATTATAGATAATGTTGAATTTTTTTATTTTTTTTTCGTCCCCTGTAAGTATAGGGATACAGATGCATTTTGCATATCATACTTAACTCTTTAATTGCTATGTGTTTGTGGAATGCTGGCCTATTTTTGGCATTGGAAATGTCATGTAATGTATACACATATATTAAGTTTGTTGTTTTGAGATATTGGTTCCATTTCACTTCGGTAGATATAATTTTGTGATGTGCATCTCATTCTTTCGCTCTATAGATGTGATGGATTTATTTCCGGACTCATGCATATGATTGAATATATATGACTTCCTTGTTTAATATGTTGTGTACAAAATGAATTATGGGCATCACCTTTCTTTAAAATTCTGGTATTGTGCAGAGTTAATTTTTTCCTATTGATTAGGCAAAGTCAATGTTTGGGTAGACGCTTCAATTCATGTGTTTAATTTACTCTAATTAAATATATTCGAATTTATATAGTGTTATGTATTGTGTTAGTCTCCCAACAGAGTTTTGGAAATTCTATATTAATGGCTGCAGCCTTCATTTTAATTTCTCTGTGTTAATTTTTTTTATTGAGCTTTGTTCTAATTGGTTCGATCCTCTGTAGACCAATGACACAGGGGTTTTCTATTTTCTATTCTTAATGAGGTGTGTGCTTGTTTGAATTAGTGACACAAACTATCTGAAACTAAAATGACATAATACACTCAGTTTTCATTTATGTTATTACTAAATTTGTATTACTTTCTGCTATAATTAAATTCATATAATTAAGACGGTACTTACCTTTTTTTTTATCATTTACTTACACCCTCACCACCATACTTAGAATTTAGGAAAGGGAAATTGTTGTCTTATTTTTGGGTTTTACTTACAGATTTTTCTTTTCCTTTCCATGGTACTGGACAAATCCTAGTACTTTATTATAGCTAGATACTTATACTTATGGATATCTAATATTAGAGTGATATCCTAACTTCATATCACGAGAATTTGGGTTATGCATCAAGGGTTTGTTCCTTGTCCTCGCCTCGTTTTGACCACATCTCGCCATCAATACTGATCGAGGTATACTTTCCTATTTTTTTACCACATATATCATAAAGATTGTTAGATCACCTTACTTTCAAATTCCTTATGCTTTTTAATTTATCAGTTCTTATGGAACTAAATTTGTAACAATTGCTTCTAATTTTTTGTTGCATATACTTCCATTTCTAGTCTCTTCTACAATAAGGTAGCTTCATACCAAGAGGAAAAAGATGTCCCTTAGAAGCTATGTACAGACTTCTGCTATACCGAGTTATTATAATTTAAGACAGGATCTAAACTAATCCTTAATTTCTTACAATACTGAGGAATTGAACCGAAATCAAAATCATAGATTAGTTTATTGTTTTACGAAATAAACATCACATAAAACATTTGTAATTAATTAATTAACCCTCTACAGTAGCACAGTAATAGTCTATAACTAGAGTGGGTTAAATCAATATCAACATTAAAGTCTGCCATAACACAAAATTGATCAATCAGATGGCAAAATCAACTTCTTTAGGGACATGGAATTGGTCGAATCAAATATCTTCATCAATTTCTCTAATAGCCCAAAATTTGTCGAATCAAAGATCTACAGTAATTTATTTAATAACATAAAAATTATTGTATCAGATATCTACATCAATTTCTTTCATCACATAGAATTAATCGAACCAAATTTCTACAATTATTTCTTTCATAACACGGAATTAATCGAATTCAGATATCTATAGCAATTTCTTTCATAACACAGAATTAATCGAATTCATATATGATCCAGGTGGATATTGGTGGACACCCACTTATTCCACTTGGACCCCCATCATTGTTTCTTTCAGTTTTTCAGTTTTCTTAATTGTAGCACAATTTACTATTTTTCGCAGTGTTTCTGATCCTCAACTTCAGGAGTCATTTTGAGGCCCTAAAGGATGTTTTTTGGGAAAATCGGGCCAACAAGGAATTTTAGTTGATGTTTACCACTCAAAAGTTTTATTCCTTGGATATATATTTCTAACGAGGTATTATGCGCGTCAAATGGAGATTGTATTCCAGAGTTACGTCCCCGGGAAGTTGATGTATCAATTTACCCAAACGGGGCCCATAGTTTTGGCACTTCATCTCCTAGGGTTAGGTTTTTGGATGTTTAGGGTTTTCTATTGTTTCTAAATAATAAATTGGCCTTCAAGCCTCATTGTAACAGAGTTCATAGGCATGTAGCCGCCAAATCTCTTCTCAGAGATAAACTACCATCGTCCGAGCTAGTTTATTTCCATTTTGTTTGTAAGCTTATTTCAGTATTTGATATTAATGAAATGAAGTTCTATTTATATTGCATATTTGTGTCTATGTTTATGTTTTTATTTTATTTTTTACCTGTATAAGTCCGAAACAAGATATCTACAACAATTTCTTTCATAACACAGAATTAATCCAATTCAGATATATACAACCATATAAAATTTGTCTAGAATTCTCTAACCAGAACTTGACCAGGATAATACTTGGGAGTGAACACTTTTCCTCTCAACCTTGACTGTAACATCCAATTCCCCCCTCCTCCCCTCGCCCCCCCGAGATAAATATGCTTTCCATTAACCAAGAATCAACAACCTCTATTGATTCTTCCATGGTTATGTTATATTCTCTCTTCCATAATTGATTTTTCTTTTCAACGACATCTCACTTTTATCATTTTTTGTCACCAATAGCCTATGTTTTTTCCTCTAAAGCACATTTTTCTCTCCCACGGTGATTTATTCTTATTTAAACTTAGAATCTTTCCCCAGATAAGGGATTTAATGAATTTTCTCTCCTATCCATTGAACCTTATCCGAATTTTCTTATCATGGAAGAGTTATCTCAATCTAGTTCACTAATGAGATTTTTTTTATTTGTTTTCTTTATTTCTTTGGTAAGAATCTCATAGTCATGTGTCCCACACCCAATTGTTTGCAATCCAAATGATGCCGGAGGATCAAGCTTAAATTTTATTATTCATTTATGTAATTTAGGGGGTGAGGTGTTTTAATTATTTTTCTCATTTTTTATAAATTATGAGAGAAAATATAAATGTGAGGATTATTGTAAATATTCCTTAAAATAATTAAGGATATGAGTGGAATGGAATTAGGTAGATAATCTAGGGATTAGGAATTCCATAACAAGACTTAGTTGAGTCCAAAATAAGATAAATCTAAATTGGATTTTAGTTGAGATTTGTGTGGAGGAATTTATGGAGTGGAATAAATTCATATTTATGTATAAATAGGAAGATTGTGTGAGGATGAAAACCATGTGAGGAAGTGAGGAATACAGAGAGAGTGAGGAATGGATTGAGAGCTTTGTGTAAAGGGCCAAGAGCCGAAAGGCCATTCGTTGTAATATTTGGCCGAAGATTTCTTGTGTTATTGTACATCAGTATATTTTTTTTTTTTGTAGCTCTCTTTCCTGTACGTATATTTTAAACTGCAATTTTTTTTCTTAACGAAGAATTAGACGAGTGTTTCAGAGGAAGGAAACACCCAGGTTTATATGCCAGATTGGATTTAGCCCCATATCTTGGCCTCATTTGGTATTAGAGCAAAGGAGATGAGTCTCTCCTACAGTGAAGCTATTTTGTTTGATTGCTTGTTAGCAAGGAGAGAAGGTTGGATTGCCTAGGAGAAAGTTGATTGAATTATGTATATGTTGTGTATGAATTGTGAATGTAGGAATGAGTTCACAATGAAGATATGTTATGCAGCCAGCATAAAGGGAATGCAGCATGTGCTTCCTTAAGCGGATTCCATGTTTGACAGTGTGTAGGGGATTTGATGTCAGCAAAGGTGGCGTGTGTCTAGCATAAAGGGAGTGCACTGTGCATTAAAAATTGTGTGTGAAAGGAATTAAATATTATTTCGAGCTTGGACATTCTGCTCGGATTCCCATTTCAATCTTCGAAGTGAACGAGCAGCATCAACGTAGCGGAATTACGGCCAAGTGTGTGGATGCAGACATTGTTACCACAGGTAACATGTTTAATGACTGTGGACAACGTGTGGCATATGGTGATCAACGTCCATATGATATCATAGGTCCCTGGGGTATGATGTAATAAATGGGTCCATGGCATAAGGTATAACCAGTGTATTGCATATGCGTTAACTGAGTTGTTTAACCCATGAGGTATGGTATATATGTTATATATAGTGTATTCCAATATGAATACAACTAGTTTGAAATCACATTATTTGGTCACGTTTGCTTGATGGTTGTGTGATGTTTTGTGCGAACAGTGGTCCCAACAAAAGGTGGCATTTTTTTTTTTTTTTAAGAATATTCCACATTTGGGTTAGCAAAGGTGTATATGTATCATGCATTCCGATATATAACAGTCTCTGTGAAGCTTTTTTGCGATTGCAGGAGGTGTTGAACGAAAGTTTCTGTGGAGTTGTGGTAAAAGCCAGCAATTGATATTTTTGTAGAAGACGTATTGGGCAGATGTGATTTCTAGCAGTGGTGTAAGAGGCGATTACACCGACCGTAACGTAGAGGAAATACATTCATAATTTTAATGGCAATTGCGTTGGCGAATGAGTGAAGCTGCGGAAGCGTGAGGGGCATTGGGAGAAGTGTGTCTGTGTTGTTGCCTGTGGAGAATCTTGGTTCTACGCATTTTCCACTGTTTGAGGAAAAATGTCGTGCGATCCATCCAGATTTGAGTCAGGGACCGGACTGGATAGCCTTGTTGATTATTGATTTAAATATTATCACATGAGGGTGAAAAACAAAACACTGTGATTTGAAGTGGGTTGTCCTTGTCGATCGTGGAAGATCAGGGTGACAAGTTGGAATCGAAATAGCACACCTTTGTGCTCAGAACGTGTGTGAAGGGTTCGATTAATCCGAGGCACCAAACACTGCACTGAAAACTTTGTGAGCAAAAGGCGTGGAGGCAACGATCCCTAAAAATCTATTCTACTTTGCCAGTTTTTTGGGTTTCCCTCTATCATTGAAGGAATTGTACGAGCAGAGCAAGGATTCAGATCGAAATTGCTTGAGAGAGTGCACTACTCATCCAATGGTTAGAAGGCTCGTTGTTGGGAGAGTGAATGCATAAGTCATTGATCTGTTATCCAGAAGATTGACCGTCTGAAACGTGAAGTGTTTTAGACATTTGGAGTATGTATATGTAGTTTCTTTGCAACATTAAGGACTCTACATCCACCTCTCCTCGTCAATATATTGACTTCAAATGGTAATATTACCGACCAATGGTATTCAGGAATCTGCGTGAACTTTTCAAAATTGATATCGCTGACTACATGCTTTCTATTTGTGGAAACGATGCATTGCGAGAGTTGCCCGCTCCAGGAAAGAGTGGCAGTTTTTTTTTTATCTATTTCATGATGATCGGTTTATGATAAAGACAATGCGGAAATATAAAGTGAAGCAGGACGGCACAAAGTCCGTTTCATAGTTATGGGTAACATGTTCTGCTCAGAGCTACACATACATAGTCACTTCAATTTAAAGGGTTCACCTCAAGGTCGCTCAACAGACAAAGTTGAAATGGAAGAAATAAGAACTCGATAAAATTGGACCATATGTGTGGTTTGATTCTACCTCGTTTTTTCCAAAAATGCACTTATTACTTATGTATATTCATTGAAATTCACATTTCCTTAATTCACCAGATTTTATTGCAGTAGTTTGATTATTTGGTTGCATGCAGAGTGCACAACAGAACCACAGTTTTGTTTTCTGTGTGTGCATACAAGTTCTTGTATTTTTCAGCCTCCATTGCCATTCGAAACTGAATTTCTGTGTGGTTTGAGTTTTTTTGTAGAATCCTTGTTTTATCATCATGTGACGGTGCCTAAGGAGGTGTTAGTCAGGATGGGTATAATGAATGACTTGTACATTATTCGTCGAAGAGGTTGAAAACATGAATAAGCTTGTTCTTTGTACATAGGTGAAGAGATGTGAATTTATAATGTGTAGTTGTATGGTGCATGAAAGTACAAGGAAATTGGTTGCGTTAAGAAGGTGAGCAAGTTGAATGAAGGGAATGCGAATGTGCATAGTGACCAAGATGGCACAAAAGAGTGGAATCCAGAGAATTGAGTTTGCGAAGAGAAAGGTTTATTGATAACCTTAATGGAAGCATAAGGTATCATACAACATTTTAAAAAGGTATCTTGAATGTTGAATATTGAATGGTTTATTTTATTTTCACCATAAAATAAATCTTGGAAAACATGGAGTGCATTTTGATTAAAGACTTCAGTATCGTGGGAAATTGATGATATTTAATAACAATGGAGTATGAGAGAGTGAAGATTTTACATCATAAAATGTATTAAGGTTGTATGTTCGTTGGACTATTGTATAACTTGAATTAATTCAAATTATCCACTATCATAATTATTGGGTCAAGCTGATGTTAGGGTCAAATGGAAATTGGATAGTTTGAGTTAAGATTGAGTTATTATACCAAAGAGTGTATTTTTCATCCTGAATAGTTGATGTAAAGTCTGAGTCAAGAGTCATAAGCCAAGTTAAAGTTTTTAATGTAATTGGGTGCATGATCGGCAGAGCCCGACACCCAAAGAATTTTTCATTATAACACATGAATTACTAAAGTGTTGTTTACAGCAGAGAGAAGCAAGAGAATTTCCATAGACTAATCCCAAGACAGAGAACTAAAAGAGGTCAAGTGCCAGAAAAAAGCTTGCATTGTTGAATGGCAAGTGGGGAGACTTGCTAAAAAGTGGATTAAATGAAATCCACACGTGAACAGATGAAGTTCACAAAGGAGGAGAAGATGACTGTTGATAGTCATTTCAGAGGTTCTGATAAAGACCTTAACCGAAGGCAAAAAAGGGAAAGTGCCAAGATAAGAGGCATATGTGAGCAGTTGACTGATGAAGATTATGAGCGGGAGAAAGTTGAGATAAAGTTTTGTCTTGATTTATTGATGGAAATGTTACAGAAAAGTAAAGCAGACCAAAGCTCTGGATGGAGTATGAAAAGGAAATTCAAATGGCATAAATTGCAAGTGAAGTGGGAGCATAGAGTGAATGCTCAATTGAAGGAAGAATTACTCAGTTTAAATGAGTATGTAAAGGGAGATTTGATATGTCAGCCAGACTATGGTCCATTGCTTCTGAAAGTAATGGTGTGACAGAAGAAAAATCTACAGAGGCACTGAATCAAATGAAGGATTCAGAGCAGCAAGGAGATATGATGACTGAAGCATCAAGTGGGGCCACAAGGTCTATTTTTTTTAAAACTAATGATTTGTGTGTGATTGCGGGTACATCACAAGATGTTGAACAAACTTTGAATTTTGTTAAGGAGAAAAATTTGAATCTGAAATTTGTTCAGAATGATGCTGAGATAGCAATATCTCAGAAATAAAAGGAGACAGAGGGGTCTCATGGGAATAAACAGCAGAGTATTGAAGCAGAGGAAGAAGGGCCATTTGATGATTGGTCAACAACAAGTGAAGGTATGGAAAGTTGTGTAAAGTTTCCAAGTTCTACCCCAATCGAGATTGTTGAGTTATATAGAAAGTTAGATCTTCAAAGAAGAAAGTTAGAAAAGCAGAGGATCTATGCTCAGGGTGAGTTGCTGAAAGAGAAAGACAAAGAAATTGTCTTGAATAATAATCAGGAAGCAAAGGATAAGGATGTAGGAATGATTCAGAAAATCAAAGAAGTTCATTATTGTGAAACAGAAGAGGGAGACATTCTTGAAACAGATGATATGGAGGAGGGACTAGATGATAGTCTCATAGAGGATTTAAATCAGCATACTGATGTGCTGATGGAAGAGGGAATTTCAGATCAACATACTAAAATGTTGCCAAAGGATAAAGAGGCACTCAGGCCTTATGTTTTTTATTTTAATGATTGTTTTGTGAATACAGGTTTTATTGCAGATGCTGAAGGAAATTCGACACAAGTGAAAGAAAAGGAAGTATTTTCTATGGAAATATGTAATCCATGGAACTGAGAGATTAGATTGCTGGAAAATCAAGATTCAAGGCATGAAGAGGAATCTCAATTTCAATATTGGGAAATGAAGAATGTGAAGGTGCAAGACAACAGTAAACAAGAGGGCAAGGATGAAAGGGCGGCAGTAAGTATAAAAGTTCAGCAATCAAGAGGTCAAAATAAACAACAGACAAAAGATCTATTGGATAGATAAATTGAACTGATAAGGAGGATAATGACGAAAGTATCCTAGAAGAAGACAGTAGTAGTAAAACAAAGAAGCAGCAGCAAAAGGAAGACAGCAGAATACTGTGAAAGCATAGCCAGTGGGGCAATGCAACATAAAGTGTGGAGACCTAGAGAAAAACAACAAAAAAAAGTAGCAACAAATGGGAAATTGTAGAACAAGGTATGGGATCCAGGAAGACAAAGATCCGAAACACATAATCAGGAGATCATGCTTATTTTCAACCTTGGGAGTCTGATGCAGGAGGATCAAGCTTAAATTTTATTATTCATTTATGTAATTTAGGGGGTGAGGTGTTTTAATTAGTTTTCTCATTTTTTATAAATTATGAGAGAAAATATAAATGTGAGGATTATTGTAAATATTCCTTAAAATAATTAAGGATATGAGAGGAATAGAATTAGGTAGATAATCTAGGGATTAGGAATTCCGTAATGGGACTTAGTTGAATCCAAAATAAGATAAATCTAAATTGGATTTTAGTTGAGATTTGTGTGGAGGAATTTATGGAGTGGAATAAATTCATATTTATGTATAAATAGGAAGATTGTGTGAGGATGAAAACCAGGTGAGGAAGTGAGGAATACAGAGAGAGTGAGGAATGGGTTGAAAACTTTGTGTAAAGGGCCGAGAACTGAAAGGCCATTCGTTGTAATATTTGGCCGAAGATTTCTTGTGTTATTGTACATCAGTATATTTATGTTTTTTATAGCTCTCTTTCCTGTATGTATATTTTAAACTGAAATTTTTTTTCTTAACGAAGAATTAGACAAGTGCTTCAAAGGAAGGAAACACCCTGGTTTATATGCCAAATCGGATTTAACCTCGTATCTTGGCATCACCAAATATTTATTTATTAATAAAAATATTTATAAACAATTCAATGTATTTCATGGATTTATGTCATTCACACTAATATAATTCCACTTAAACAAGAAACAACATTACAAAAATGGAGGGGTATTACATTCTTCCCCCCTTTTAATTCACATCGTGCTCTGTGTTTATTTTCCTATTATTTTTTTTTGAAATAGCACTGGGTAATTTTTTTTCATTTCATCTTCTCGATCCCATGTGGCCTCTTTGGGAGTAAAGTGATTCCATTGCACTTTAACCCGAATGACAACTCGATTTCAAAGCTAAATATTTTTTCGCTAGGAAGTCTCCTTCAGGTTACACCTATAGAATTTTCCAATCAATTATATGAGAGTTATCATGTACATAGTTATTAATTAAAGATACATGAAAAGCATTATAAACTTTAATATGACTGGATAATTTTAATTGATAGTCTATGGGTCCTATATGTCCAGAATTTCAAATTACTAATCGTGGTGCTAATTTTGAACAGGTCCTCGCTCTTAAAGTATTTTTCATGAGTTTTACCCCTAAGTAAACATGATCCCAAACTTTGAATTCCTTGCATGTTATTTTTTTGTCTGCATAGTTTTTTTGTCTATCTTGTGCGGTTTTAATGTTCTATTGAATCTTTCGTACTATTTGCTCCATTTCTTGCAAGGCATCTGGCCCTAGTATCAATTTATCCTTTGGTTGACCCCAACTGAGAGAGGTGTGGAATTTTCTACCATACATGTCTTCAAAAGGGCTCATTTTTATTGACGTCAGATAAATATTGTTGTAAGAAAATTCTGTCAAATGCACGAAATCCTCCCATTTCGTAGGTCTTTCCATGAAAAACATTCTTAGCATGTCCTCCAAAAAATGGTTGGTTCTCTCAATTTGTACATTCGTTTGAGGATGATATGTTGTACTGAAATTTAATTGAGTTCCCATGCCTCCAAATAATGTCTTCTAAAATTTTGAGGTGAATTTGGCATCTTTGTCTGACACTATCATTTTTGGTATTCCATGTAGGAAAAAAATATCCTTCATGAAAATATTAGCAATTTGTGTTGTATCAAAAGTGGATTGTACAGGTACGAAATGGGTTGCCTTACTTAAAGTATCCACCACTACCATGATGGATTTGTGTTGCCTCTTGGTTCTTTGTAGTCCTATGATAAAATATAAAGAAATTATTTCCAATTTCCATTCAGAGATCAGTGGATTCAACAACCCGACAGGGTGTTGATGTTCAACCTTTACCTGTTGAAACTCTAAACATTTTGATAAATATTCAACTACCTCTTTTTGCATACCTGGCCAAAAGGAAATGTTTATCATTATTGAAATAATCTTTTGACACCAAGGATGGGGCCTACATAAGGATTCTTGTGATATTCATCAAGTATCATTTGTTTCAGGGCATGTACATTGGGAACATATAATTGTTCTTTGTAAATTGAAAATTTATCATAAATTTCTACATATCTAGGAATATTAATGTGTAGTCATTTTTGTTGGATTTCAAAGTATTTTGGGTCATTGGTTATGGAATTCCTAACTTGTTATATCAAATATTTCATAACCCTGCTAACGGACACCTCTATGAGAGGGTAGGAATGTCTGCTCAAAGCATCTACTATATTGTTTTCCTTCCCTTTAATGTGTTTAATATCAAAATCAAAGTCACTAAGGAACGTCATCCACTTGGCTTGTCTGGAATTTAGATCAGGTTGGCTGAAAAGATATTTTCGGCTAATATGATCGGTTACCCAGGTGAATTTCCTCCCTAGCGAATAATGCATCCACATCTTTAAGGCATGTATTACAACGACTATATCTAAATCATAAATAGCATAATTCCTTTCATGTGTTTTCATCTTTCTAGACTAATAAGTTATCATTGAATTGTATTACATTAGAATTCCTCTTAGCCCCTCCATACAAGCATCGGTGCAAATAGTAAATTCCTTATTTGGATCTGTAAGTTTTAGAATGGGGGCCACTTTAAGTAGATGTTTCAATTTATCAAAGTTCTCCTGACATTCAGGTGTCCATTCAAATTTTATTCATTATTTATGTAAGGAAATAATAGGATATGCAAACCTTGAGAACCCCTCTATAAACCTTTTGTAGTATCCATTAATTCCCATAAATGAACGAAAAACAGATATATCTTTTGGTATGGGCCAATTTTCCATGGCTCTAATCTTCTCAGGATCCACTGCCAAACCTTCCTTGGAAATTATGTGTCTTAAATATTGTATTTTGTTTTTTGTAGAATTCACATTTACTAAATTTGGCATATAGTTGATTTTCTCTTGATGTTTGCAGCATCAATTTTAAGTGTTCCTTATGTTTTTCTTCATTTATGGAATATACTAGGATGTCATGAATAAACACCAGCACAAATTTTTGTAAATATTTGTTGAAGGCATTATTCATAAAACACATAAAGGTTGTTGGGTCATTAGTAAGGCCAAATGGTAACACTACAAACTCCTAGTGTCCATATCTGGTCCTGAAGGTTTTCTTATGAATATATTCACTTTTGATCTTTATTTTATAATATCCAGTCCATAAGTCAATTTTAGAAAAAATGGTTGCCCCTCTCACTTGGTAAAACAAATCATCAATGCAGGGCAAAGGATATTTGTTCTTGATAGGTAACTTATTTAAATGTCGATAGTTGATACACATCCTAAATGTGCCATATTTTTTCCTGACAAAAAACATGGAAGCCCCCCATGGTGACACACTAGGCCTGATATAGCCTTTGTATAATAGCTCTTTTAGATGCATCTTCAGCTCCAATAATTCATGTGGACTCATTCAGTAAGGTGCTCTAGACACTAGAGTTGAATCGGGTACCAAATCAATGGAAAAGTGTATATTTCTCTGAGGTGGAAAACTTGGAATCTCCTCTAGAAAGACATCCCAGAATTCCTTAATAATCGGCAGAGTATATAAGTTTGGCTCTTTACCTTGTTGTTCACTCTCTTCTACATAAACCATAAATAATTGACACCCCTTTTGTGCACTCCTTTTCATTTGTAAAGCTGAAATTTGTCTAACTGATATGGTTTTCGATATGCCTTGAATTGTTTGAGTTTGTCCTTGTTGATTCACACAATTCATTGTTTTTTCTAAACAGTTATAATGGCCCCATGTCTTTCCAGTTGGTCCATACCTATTAGTATATCATATGATCCTAGGGGAAATACATTTAGGTTCACTATTGTGGAATAACCATTTAGATAAATATGACATTACCTTACTTCGTTGGTTACCATTTTATTGGTACCAGTTGCTAATTGTACCAGCCAAGTAGTTTATATTTTTCACCTTTAAGTTTACATTTTTCTACCACTTGTAATCCAATGTAACTTAAACTAGCCCCTGTATCAATTGAAACATAAACAAGTTTGTGGAAAAGAGTACATTCAATCTCAATCATCGTTTGATGTTCCGCTTGTCTATCCTCCAAGGATACACTTATCCTGGGAATATTTCTGGCAATATCATTCACTATGGTGGCTTCATGGACAACTTCTGGGATTATGTGAACAATCCCTCAGCAAATGAGGTTCACCACACTCCCAACACTTCATTGGATATCTTTATTTAGTCCCACTGATCTTTTACCCATCCAAATTCATAGTTTTTACTCAACTTCAGACTGTGTCGGTTGATTTATGTTCCCCTTACTGAACTTTTTTCTGTTGATGATCCCTTCCAAAAAATTTCAGATAGCCTGGTTTATGCCGTTTGCTCTAATTACAAGTTTGTTTCTATCATTATTCTGCCAAAGCTTAGAGCCTTCTCCCTTAATCTTAAATTGTTGGTAGTGAAACCTTGCCTTCCTACTCCTTCATCCAGCATTTTCAGATTGTCAAACTCAATCCACTCCTTATAAACAGTAGGCAAAACAGTTCACAAATCATTGTACCTTGGTTTTTTATTCTTTAAGGTAGGGAACGTACTGCAAAAAATTGGTAAACTTTGCCATGAATCCATCCATAGTTAAATGACCCAACATTAATTCATGAAACTCCTTTCCATGGTCATGTTATAGTAAAACACAACTCCCCCATTTTTTACTTATGTACTTCAAATAATGGGTCCCTTTCTACAAAATTTTTAGCTAAACACTTTTTAGGATTTTCATTAAATTAATTATATTACGTTTTTGTCATTTTTTCATGTTCCTCGGAATTTTGTTTTGATTGCTTTGTTGAATTCAATTTTACACAAGCTTTTCAATGATACTTGTTTCACTCCATTTGGTCAATTGGTTTCTAAATGGCACTCCTTTGAAGTTTGATCATTTTCTCGCTTGGGTTAAAAAATGTAAAAAAAATGTATAATATTTTATTTTCACAATTAAAATAATCTTCATTGTAAATATTAAGTTTAATTAATTTTTACTAATTTTTTCATTTTTCATTAACGGTTCTATAAAATGACCTAGCCAAATTGTACAATGGACTAAAATACGTTTCGAGATCTTGGTAATTTATTCCAATTTATTATTTTAAAATAAATTGCCAAACCCGGAATCTCAAAATTGCAAAATGACTATAGTCCAATTTGTAAGATTGTTAATCACACATGAGCCTCACTTCACATCCCTTCTCCTCATTCCAAAAATGTGAAATTTACAATAACACTTTTGAGCATATCACATATCAATTTTTTTCAATCACAAAAAAATATTTCACAAACAAACTTGCAATTTGATTTCATACTATCAGAATATTTGGTTTTACACAAAGTTTTCATTTTCGTTCCACTTATTCTTCCACCTAACCTTCTCTCCATTAACACCCGTCTTATCCCTCCATCACCTCACATTCTCGCATCGCACAAAATATAAGTGAACATTTAAAAAAAAATGCAATCATTCATTAAAATGCGATATGCGATTCATGTATTAACTCCTCCCTCCGTTAACATAAACGTTGAATTTTGGTTTTGTAAATAACGTTGAATTATTATGTAAAAATTTAATATAGTTTTGTTTTTAATTAATAACATATATTATATCTAAATTATAATGATATTATATTATAATTTTAATATGGTTTAATATTAATAATTTAATTAATTTTTAAAATCATTTTCTAGATTAATTAATTTTTATTTATAATTAATTTAGATTAAATATATAATTACAATTAATTATCATTAATTAATTAAAAATATTTTAATTTAATTTTTTATTAGATTTTTAATTTAAATTTTTGATTTTTAGTTTAAGTAATAGAAATTTCATAATTTTGGCAATTTTTATATGTTAACTTTAGAAGCTTATAAATTGACTTTTATTTGGCCAAATGAGGTTCGAGACGGCTCATTGGATAGATAAAATCATGGAAATTATTCCTGAAGTGGTTTCATTTCTATATTTGATCATTTATTGGGTATAAAATTCAGTGGAAGATCAAGCTTCAAATTTCTTAAACAAAACTAATTTTTGAGTTTAATTTTCTGCATTTTAATTTGCCTATAGCTTCTTCTAAGTACAGATCCATTCGTCAATGATATTCTTGACCAATTATATCATCACAAGCATCAATAGAAAGCTTAGATTTCATTTTCAATTATTTACTTAATTAAGTTTTGATTGGATTTATTTTAATTCCAGATCTGGCATTTTGATTTTATTTTTGCATTTTAGTTTTGCTTTGATTTGTTTTTGCAGGAAAACAGTTGAAGAGATGAGGAAAAGAAGATCTCAATCAATGAAAATGCTCCAGAAATTGAAGAATGTGATTTGTAACCAATGGAAATTGATTGAGCAAAACCACTCTTTAATAAACTTTCTTATGAAGAAATCAATTTGTAGATATTATTAAAAAACAGAGTGTAGAATGTAAAAGGGGCTTCTTTCCTCTGTAATTCTGGAATTCTAGAAGCATTTTTGTAATAAGGATTTAGAGTTGTACGTGAGAGAAGAGGAAATCTCAAACCTGGGGATTATTGAGGTTTTTATTTTACATTCTAAATTATGTATAATGGGTGGAGTTTGCACTATTGCAGCTCTTGTTTTGAAAGCAGAAGTTCAAGTATTGTAAAAGCCTATTAGAAATTGAAGTTGGAGAAATGGATTCAATAAATTGGTATTTCTAATACTATTATTTTAAATGATGGTTTCATTTTATGATAGCAAGAATGTGTCAATTTATTCATATTTGTCCACTTTTGTCGATGTGGGTAATTTGTCTCAATTTTATGTTATTATTTATCTCTACTCTTATGAGTTGAATTCTGATTTCTGAGTAACTATTTACTCATAAATCTATCTTTTAATATTGATTTAATATGAAGTGATATGTTGTGAACTTTTTCTTCATATTATTGTTTAATTATTTGAATTATTGATATAACAATCAATATCATTTATGCAAACTTCTTCCTAAATGTTGTTGGTTGATTATCTCAGTTAAAAGGTCTCTAAATAGGATGGGTTTGGTATTCATAAATGTCAGTTAATTGAACTACTTTGTTAGCTTGATATTCATTATAAGCCAGACATATTTAAATCTCATTTATTTAAAATATCTTGTTCTCATTTGAGTTAGATTTATATCTGCATGATTGAGATAGGATTAGGATAATTTCCTTTTGTTTTCATTTTAAAATAATTTTGCATTTAGATTTAATTCTACATTACTAGAAGTTCTCTTTCCAAAGAGGTTAAACTTTAAGTATGGCTTCGCTACACCCAAATTAGCTTAAGGATCACTTTCTTGCCTTATCAGCGGGACGGGCGATTTGATGACCCTTCCTCATTGATAGATAAAAGTTATATTTAAAGCCATTGGAGATTGCGAGAAGGTAACTGGACCTAGTTAAACCAATCGGAACCACCATTCCAAACGGAAAAGGAACTACTTTAAGGTCTGGACGGGGTGGTTATCCTCCATGTTATTGCAGCGAATTTTGAGGCTTCAACATTTTGGCACTAGGAGGGTCTGAGACTTGTTTTTCTTTTTAGTCTTTATATTCTAACATTTTATTTTTATTACAATGGCTCCTCTAAAACTTCCAATTTGGAGTTGTATTTATGGGCGTGCATCTTCTAATACTCCACAAGAATTAGTAAGACTCTTGTCTCAGGTAAATTTTAACGGTAAGAGGAATACTTCTGCATTTAATTATGTCTTTCAATTTATTCAAAAAATTTCAAATTCTATTTTTCAAGGAATTGATGAAGGTATTTTATGCAGGACTTTTACTTTTACATTCTTGGCAAAAGCCAAAAGCTGGTGTCAATCACTCCTAATTGTCTCAATCCACACTTGGGAACAATTTTTTACAATCTTCCTTTTTAAATTTGATGGATATATCTATGAACAGGTATGTGACGATTTTGAAGATCTACGAAGATTTCAAGGTGAGTCTTTAATTGATTTTACCATCAGGTTTTGTTTAAATTGTTTAAAATTTAAATTGAAAATAAACATTTGAAAGAAGAATTCTTAGATTGGTTTGAACATATTTGCTCTCTTCCTTCCATTTATAATCCATGTGAAATTATTTCAAGCTTTGATCAATCTCTTTCTAATTTCATTGACATAATTGAGAATTCCAATATAGAGGTACAAACAAATGATGATGAAGTGGCCTCTATTTTGTATGATCAATTCCTTCAATTAGAGCACACTTCCTACAGTATTGATAAAGAGCAAGGTTCACCTTCACATGTTAATGAATCTCAATCACAAAGCTTGGAAATTTTCACTAAACAACTGCAAGAAGATATTAACAGCAATTCTGAAGAAGATATCGCTTTGAAATCTGAAAATCAGTATGAATTAGAATCAGAAAATCAGAAAATAATCCACCAAGTACAAGCAGTGATTAAAGTTTCTAATAATATGCAATTTGTTGTACAAATTTCTGAATTATTTTACTACGACCAAATACAAAATTCAGGACAGCAAAGCAACATTCTTCAAGAATGCATAATTAGCCAAGTAAATTATCTTAAATCTAAAATTTGCAATGAAGAAAATGCACAAGAGTTCTCAAATATAGACATTTTCAAATGCATTATTTCATATTCTTATTTTTCTCTTTATCCTGATAATTTTTCTAATAGCAATTTTTATTATTTTCCTATTAAAGATATTTCAGAAAACAAAGAGGTTGATATAAATGAATTTTTGATTAGTTTTCATCAGGATAGAGAATTAATTAACGATCATTCTTCTGGCATTAATGAATATGAGCTCAATATTACTTCTTGTTTTGATACATTGAATGAGATTGAAGAGAATTCGAATGAATGTCGTGAGGTCATTTATGATAATTACTTTGACATTGAGGAGATTGATTTGTCCTATTTACAATTGAATCCTCATGATAAAAGTCGATTCACATGTGAAAATAAAGAACAATATATTTTAGAAATTATTTCAAATAGTTCTCATTTTGAAACAATCAATCATATTCATGATTTCAGCATTCAAGAGACCAATCCAATCTATGATTTATATGATGATCAAGCTCGCATTCTTATTCATAGCCACAACCCTTTCTCGAATTCACAAGTTGGTATCAGCAATCATTCTAATTGCATTATTCTGCCAAATTCTTGTGAAGAGGAAATTGCTTTAAGTCAGTCCCAATTGTGTTGTAACAATAATTGTAACACTAGTGTAAACTATGATTCAATTTTATTATTTTTCCATCATTTATTTTTAACTTCAGATTTATTTTCTATTTTTGTCTTAAATTTTTAGATCATTTATGTTGGCAGACTGAGAATCTCAATTTTGAACACTCAATTGATGCATTATCTCAATGGAAAAATGGATATACAAATTATAATTGTGAACATCAAGAGTTATTAAACTTTCAACTCCAATTAATGTTCATTCCTTATCAATTACTTCTTACTTCTCAAGAGCAGTGCCAACAAGAGAGTGTATTTTCACAATATGACCAAAAATCTAATTTGATTAATAATCTTCTGTTGGATCTATCAGACTTCCATCTGTTTTTCATTGATCCATTTGAAAGATATTTGGAAGGTTTTCCTTCATGGAATATTGTTAATAATTTAACACTCGAACATAACACTAACAAAATTATGCAAGCCATTATATCTAAAATTTATTATTCACAATATGGCCTAACATCCCCTCTTTTGATACTCTCACGATCAATAATGAGAATCCATCCAGATTTCTATGGTCCAATTGAAATTTAGCTGGAAAGTATATTTCAAGATAAAGTAATTATAAATAAGTTGTTTTGTGTAAATAAATTAGCAATGAATGTACGTTTTTCTTTTAAATTTAGTCTTTATAGTTTAAATATATTTTTATTTTTGTTAATAATGTTTGATATGTACATACATCCAGGAATTAAAATGCTTACATGGTTGCATTGGAAGTATGACTATACCTAGTCATGTTTCCTCCATTGAGTTAGAAATAGGAATAGATTAATTTTCTTTTCTGTTTGCATTTATTTCATTATTTCAGATTTTAATAAAGCAAGTAAGGAATCTAATTTATTTTGGACATCCCATTTCAAATATAGAAAAGAAGCTTAGAGCATTTTAGAAGTTCTTGAATTATCATATCATACATGTTTGTCAAGCCTTCAATTGTCTTGTTTTTCAAAATTTATCACAGTTATCATACATGAAGAAATTCTAAGAATTTTCTACAACTTGACAATTTTTTATTCACTAGTAATTCTAAAAAACTCATTTTTACTACTCTTGCCTTTCGATGTTACTTTGGAAATGATGCAATTTGAAAAAATTCATTACTTACCATTTTAAATCAAATAAGTGGGTGATGTTGAACATATGAAAATTTTGAGAAATTTGGGGAGAACTTGAAGATTCATAAGGTAAACTTACAATCAAAATTCTTCCCGGTTTTCATTCATTTGATTATGAAGACTCAAGATAAGCAAGAAGCCAAATCTTTTCAAATCCGCAACATGTTCATGGACGTATTTATTATTTCATCTGAAATTTGAAGGATATCTAATTTTTCTTATATTCATTGAAATTCTAATAAATCTTAATAAATTGTCGAAGGAATCATATTAGATCATTATATTTCATAAGTATCTTCATAAGAAAGTTCTGATAAAATTACTTTTCGATCAGATATTTTGAAAGTAAATTAAATTATTCAAGGGTTATTTATTTAAAAGCAAAGTTAAATGAATCACTCTCTTTTTTAATTGAATACTTTAAGAGATCATTGACCCACATATGGCATGTCATATATCGCAATTCGCAAATCAAAGGTTCTGAAATGAGCATAATCCAAATACCTTCGAATCCCCGATATGCCCATTCCCTCTGATCTCCGATGAACCTTTCCATCAAATATCGCATCATCCGTATTGCAATATTGTGTATCGCAATATTTAATCAGAGGCGGCCCTTACCATATCCCGATATTAAACCTCTGATGCAAGTCCTCTGATATTTCTTCTCGCTCATTCTCTAATAAATGACTTCGCTAAAATTTGCGATGTTCACACAATTTTGGATCTGATACGACATTTAAACTCAGTTCTAAAAGATATCGCGTCCATTTGATAAATCACAAGTTTAGTTGGGGCATATATTTAAAATTTTCGATGTCCCAGATTCGATATGAAATTAAATCCAAATAATAAAACTATTGGGTCGGTGTTTTATCGCACATCAGCGTATCAATATCGTTACATCCTGTGCTCAGATTTGTCGATCGTTGATCTCTTATAAAGTTCAAAATCGGTCCCACCAATGTGCCACATCATTTATCGCATTTCCACTATCGATAGAATACTATCGGTGTTTCATTTCATTCACATTTCCAATAGGACTATTCTCCGATATCGCATCCGCTCCATCGCAGATTCCCATCGTACATGTTCATATCGCGACTTTGCCATCGCAACTATTATATCGCATCAAAAAACTCAAATAAAGGTTTGTCTTAAGATCTTTCGATACAATAGATGTCGATTTACGACTCTTCACCATTGTCTTTTAATTATTATAAAAATTCAATCGCATATTGGCAAAGTTGGAAGTCGCAACTTTTAAGTTATGCATGGCAGAGAATCTCGCGATGCGGAAAATTCGGCAAGGTAATATACCGATGATTAATTCACATTTTTAATTTTCTTTTATTCTAAATTTATCTCCATACTTATCATATAGAGATTCAAATCCTCTTTATATATTGTTACATTATTCGGGATTTTGAATCAATTTTAATATTTTAGGGTTGACATAAATTCAGAATGGAAGAAACAAACAGAGCATTCATCGCGTCAATTCATAAAGAAGCATATATTCATCGTCATTACTTGTGGAAATGATTTATTTCTAATTCCTTGAACATGAAACATTGTTTTCTTTTAGTTTACTGCTTGCTTTAGTTTAAATTCAATAAATAATGATTTTGGGTTAATAAGATTTCAATCAATTCAACTTGTTCATGTTTCCAATTATAATTAAAAAAGAAGTTCACTTGTATTGGAGAAAATCATATTATTTCTCAGGTAAGATTAAATGAAATTATTCATTTCTTTACTTTATATTTCAGTTTTGTTTTGTTGATCTCAAACTCCATTTTTACATGTCTTCATAAAACTTTCCCACCTCTACCAAATCAGTTTCGAAATTCATTCTCTTTTGATAAACTTGTTTGAGATTCTTGAGAAAAGTAGTAATGATCCTCATCCAATCAACTAAATT